>QEPC01003957.1:40975-76767 GCA_003113815.1 Sphenodon punctatus
GGGGTGCTAGTAGGGATTGCAACTAGATATTTCATGCAAATCCTGCCCTCCTGGGGGTGCTAGCGGATGCTAGGGATTGCAACTAGGAAGGCCCTATCTGGCATGTGCAAATCCTGCCCTCCTTGGGGTGCTAGGGATGGTGATGGGAGATGGAACCCTGGCTGGAGGAAAGAGCCTGCCCTTAGTTGGGGGGATGTAGGGAATGGGATGGCTGGAGAATGGAGACCTTTGCTAGCCTGGCACATGTTTGGGTGGGGGTGCTGCTCGTGACAAAGCCCCCCACACTACCCTCTCTCTCTCTGTTGCAGACATCTACTGCCACCCGCTGATGCCCACTGTAGTGTTTGTGCCTGACTGATGCCGACCACCCATGCACCCACCCGCATGCCAGTGAGCTCTCTCCAATGAATAAGTTCCCCATCAGGTCCACAATGCAGTTCCCAAAAAAGCAGGTGTTACCCAGGGGTACTAAAGTCAGTACACGTTTCAGCTCTATTTGGTATGTCCTTATATTCCATGAAACTTGTGATGAGAAGGTTCTTCGACTTGGCTTTATGATCTCTAAGGTTAAGGAATATCTAGTCTCAACTGCTGATGTGTGGCTTTTTTGATGAACAGGACCCTTAATGTGTAGACTAGATAATATACAATAAAACTGACAGACTGAGAGCGTGGCATCTCTACACTATCCTCCAGTCCCTAGGAGGCTTGTGAAATTACTGTCTGAAAACTATAATGAGAATGGGATAATTTGTGACATTTCCCTCTGTTGTTAGGAAGTATTGATTTTATGACATTTTCTTTTCTTATTATGTGTTGTGAGAATGAGGCATCAGAATGTTAATATCTGACATGCAGACAGCACTTTATTTATTTCAATTATTTTTGAGCTTTATGAGCTAGCCGTTCCACCAAATCCCCAGAGGCCATTAAGGTTGTTAGCAGATAAACCACCGTTCTGTAAGCTCTGAGAAATCAGAATCAAGAATACAGTCCTTACATATGCTCATTTCTTCTGTGTAGTCTATCAACCCAGAAAGGTAACTCTTACTGCACCACACTATCCCACTGACATTTAGGATGTTTTTAGGTATTGCACTCTCCCTGTCCTTACAAAACAAACTTCTCACATGGTCTTAGAGTGGATTAGCCCACCTATTATCTGCTGTTGCAAACTAGAATAAGAGGGAAAAAAAATATTTTGTTTAATTTAAATTTATACATTTTAAGATCAGAAGGAACCACTTATAAATTAAACTTTTTGTTTAATCATCTCTATATGGCAGATCAATTGGATTTCTCCCAACCATTGGTATGGCTATCCCATGTTTTGGACAGGTCCAAGGAGCTGGTTCTCAGGTGCCTCTTCCCTGATGGCATAGACTCTCTGCCAGTCTGGAGGCTATGCTCCTGGTAGGTTTTTTTTAGAGTTAAAATGAGTACATGGAAAAAAACATGTAAACCCACTGATTCTGGGTGATTTCAGACATTACATTTTTCTGAAATCCCCACAGTCAACCTCAGTCAACCGCGGTGTGTGTGTGTATGTGAACGGAGGTGAATGTCTGTTTGCACGCATCCAAATGTTCACATCAGTCAACCACCCCCTATGGTGAATCTAACCATGCTTTGTTCTCCTGCACCACAGAGGAGAACAAAACATGGTTAGGTGGAATCCGGAACGCGGTGAAGGAAAAGTAATGTCTGTTACCTTACCTCCACCGCGTTCCAGGGTCCTGGTGGTGGGCGGCGGGCGGTGGCAGCGGCCGAATAGGCCGCTGTGGCTGCCTCTCTCGGGGAGGGCGGGTGGCTGGGGAGTGCAGGGGGAGGGGTCGTGTGGCCGCACACTGCGTTGCGCGGCCCTGTCCCCTCCGGGAGGGGGGTACCCCTTTAGACATTATGGCCGGGCGCTTTCACCACGGGCCGTGGTTCAGCGGTTCCCACGGCCAGGGGTGAAGGGGGGAATGTCTGTGGGCTCCCACCTTCACCCCCCGGCCGTAGTCCGAACTACCCCACAACCTGTGGTGAAAGCGTTCGACCGTAACGTCTGAAATCACCCTCTATCTTACATTGGAAATGGTGGTTCAGATAATAACTGATATCTATTTACACTCTGTTGGGTATCCATTTCAGTTATTTCAGGCTGTACCCCTACCCCACCCCCAGTTTTTCAGAAGTTTTAGTTTGGTCATTTTTGTATTTGGCAAGATAATTTCAGCAATATTAACACTATTGTGTGTGCACAATTGCCAAAAATGACCTAACTGAAAAACCTAAATGTCCGAAACCACCCCACAGTGATTGAACCAAACAAGTACCAATTTCAGTCATGGATATTGTTTGGGTATTCAAAGGCCTAACCAAAAGTGTGAATAATGGGCATGAATAATAATAAATCCACTACCAATTCCAGCTTTAATTTTTTCCCCACCACCTACCAGCTGTGGAAGAAGAGGAGTTTAAATAAACTTACTGAATACCTTCATCCTGTAGTCCATTATTCATAGGAAAAGTCTTATTTGTAGTTGTCTAATGTAAACTCCATGGTGCAGGGACTTTCTTTATGTTGTGTGTATTTGTACAGCACTATGTATGCCAAGTAGAGCTATAGAAACGATAAAAAGCAGTAGTAGTAGTACTAGTAGTAGTAGTAGTAGTAGAAGAAGAAGAGCAGGTGACAAACTAACAGTGGCCATATAGGTGGACTGTAGTTCTGACATGTCTGAACTGGTGAAAACTAGATTTCCAGGTTTCATGTATATACTAGTGCTGAAACAAGAATCCCGAACATTCTCACAAGAACACAAAAGATACCCGCAGCCCCACACAAAATCTCGTGAGATCTCACTGAGATTCTCAAAAATCTCACAAGATTCTCAAAAATCTCAATATGCACTTTTTACATATGCAAAATGGCCACCGCATCCTGTAGAGCATGTGTGGCCCCTGTCTGCCATTTTTCACATGTGCCGAGTGTTTTTTGAGGGTTCTCAAGAATCCTGCAAGATTCTTGTTGCCCTTAAAACATTCTATGCATGCACAGAATGTCTGCTAGGGGCAGCACATTTGCAGAAATGTCCAAGGTGACCATTTTGCGCATGCACAGTGCCAGGTTTCAGCCACATGAATTTCGAGTGAGAAAGGGTTGAAAATCAGCTGATTCCCAACTCATTCTTGTTCTCAAAAATCCCAGCGAGATTTAGAAAGAATGCGAGGGCGAGTTTCAATCCTAGTATATACCAATTGTTCAGGCCAATTAATTTAAAAACTGACTGAAACATCCCGTAGAGCAGTCAAAAGTTTATTTGATTTTTCTGTATGCATTGCTAGTAAGTCCAACTGTCCCATTCATGTAAATCAAGAGTTATTTCACGGAAGTCAACAGAATACCACAGACGTGAGAGGACAATCAAATGTAATTATTTCACAAATTAAAAAGCAAGAATAAAAATATTTTTTAAATGAAGAAAAATGAGCAACTCTGAAAAGATTAAAACTAAATCCTCAGACTTGTAATGGATTCCCAAAGAAAGAATTTTTTGAAAGACATTTTCAAGTAATTCTACAGACTGGGAAGTGAAGGGAAGAATAGGTCAAAAGCTGTTGTGAATAATATTTGTCTCTGAATAAAACGTGAGCTCATGTTTTCCTTGCCTCTCACCAGGAATATCATCACTAGGCAAAACGTTGCTCTAATTAAAATTCTAACTGAAATGAAATTTGCTGGCATGGCCAGCAGCCATGTTTCTTTGGGCTGTGATCTTGTCAGATCTCATAAGCTTAGCAAGATTGGGTCAGGTCAGTGCTTGGATGTAAGCCCTCCAGAGAAAATCCAGGTGTTGCAGGAAGTGGCAAGATTCATTAGATGTCACTCTTTCCTTGGAATCGGTATTTGATCCAATGAACCAGCTTGGCATCAGGGAGCAAGGTGTTGTGGTGAGATGCCATCTCTCAGATGAAATGTAAAACCGAGGTCCTGACCAGTTGTCATTAAAAATACAGTGACACTTCTCATGAGAGTAAGGGTGTTAACCCTTGTGTCATACCATGTTCCAGTCTAATGACATTCTGTCTGTCTAAAATTTTTCAAATCCTTTCAGTTGGAGAAAGCAATCTCCCATTTCTATCCCAAACTATTTAACTACAGATGGGTTTCTTTCCAGAGATGTTTGTACATCAATACTGGGAGAGAAGTTTCCAGGTATAGTTCATGCAATGTTTGGGGGGATGAAAAGCTTTTTATAGATGCAAGTCTCCCCATTACTTTCTTCTTTTGCCCTGTAAATGGGCAGAGCTACCATCATTTGGGATTTGCCAGGCTCAACCACTCAGAATTGGGAGGAGAAGAGCTAGGAACATTTTTTTTCTAGGGACCACAGAAGTAAGGTTATGGGTAGCTGACCCAAATTTTAAATGAAATAAATTTGTAACATGTAATTTACTACTTGTCAATTGAATTCTGGAGTTCAGTTACCAGAATACACACGCAAATTTAAATTTATTATTCCTTTTAAATTTGTTTAATTATTATGGTGGTTTGGCTGCTTGGCACTTTAGCTGTTAGGTCCTTGGCATATCAAATCAATGATTTACAAATTTCAAAAAGAATTGTCAAGCAGCAAGTGTGTGACTTAGCAAAGATAAATCTATACAATCTGGGGGGGAAAGAATTCTGAACGCAAGCAATGAAATGAATTTGAACCAATCATCTAAATATGTAAATTAACCAAATTCAAAGTTTGCTTTGAATATCCTCTTTGGCTCTAAGCCACAGGACACTTTGGAATTGCACCAGTGCAGATTCTGAAATAAGTGGTTTGT
The DNA here is from genome assembly GCA_003113815.1 of Sphenodon punctatus. Taxonomy (NCBI): domain Eukaryota; kingdom Metazoa; phylum Chordata; class Lepidosauria; order Sphenodontia; family Sphenodontidae; genus Sphenodon; species Sphenodon punctatus. Next base: position 45,797 of record QEPC01003957.1, read on the forward strand.
GGATTGTGGCCTTCATCTTGAATACAAAGATAAGGAAGGAGTCTTCCCTTTCTGGAAACCCAGGAGGTACAACCTCCCCATGTACTTGTTACACCAACAAGTATGAAGATGTTTTAAAAAAACAAAAATATTCCATATAAGTGCGTATCTGTACATACACTTTGTATATGTACCGGGGCAGCCTGCATGCCTGCTGTAGTCCCAATAGCCTGGGTGCACATCGGGTCCATGGGAGGGGTGCGCAAGAGGTGTGCGCACTCTGCTTGCACTGCACACAGGGTTTGGAATTGCCCCCATTGTCTTTACAGTCCATTAACTGTGATGCACTATGATGTGATCTACTAGATGTTATGTACTTTTTGACAGTTGTCTCCTTTTGATATTGGAATAAGGGCATATTTAATTTGTTTTGAGTATAGGCTTTCCTTATGGGAAAACAATTCACTGACAATTAACAATGTGTGGTTCTATCAAGGATGATGAAGTAATAATTTGTAAGGACACAGAACATGCCCAGACACACTTTTAAAAATTCAGGTTCTAACGTCTGTGAAGTAGCAATATATAGGACCTGGTCCAAATCCCAGTTAATTCAATGGCAAAATTCTCATTGATTTGTGTACACAGCTGCTGTTAAGATCGATGGAGATGAAAATGCGTGCTACTCAGCAATTTCTTTTGCTGCATTTGTCTGTGGAAAAATAGATGCATTTGCAGATTTCTACTGAATACAAAAAGTTATATCTCCATGCAGCAAATACCATTTGCAGTTCGTATACAAGGAAAGCCACAAGATGGTGAAGAACAGGAAATGTTAAATGTTTGTGTAGTTTTAAGCTCCAGAAAAGTCAATGACCTCTACAGGAACAAAACAGCTAAAGGATGTTGCTCCAAATGTGTCAGTTAAATAGAAGGGCCAAATTGTCTGATCTTATTAAGAACTCCCCCTCCGCGATAGAAGCAGAGGGGTTTTGGCGAAGCCCCCCCCCCCCGCTGGGAGGAAGGGGACAAGGAAGGTTGCTGGGCCACTGTCGGCAGCACCAGAAGTCTCGGGAGAGCGGCCGCTGTATAAAGGGGAAGGCGCCCGGGAGTCTCACGAGAGGCGGGATCTCCCGGATGCCATTTTAGAATTCCCTTGCTTGCCACCTCATTGTGATTCGAGCGGTGAGCAGGGAAACCGTGCATGAACGGCTCTGCTTACTACGTGGGGGGAGCGCTTACTCTCCTGTGCAACGGGTGCTTTGGTCATGGTGAGGGCCCAGTGGTAGTGATATTGAGGGTTCCCTTACCCCCCATCCCCTCCTTGGGCACTGGAGCACCAGCGGTGATGCGGGATCAGACCCGCCTCTGCTTACTACGCGGGGGAGCGCCTGCTCTCCTGCGCAGCGGGTGCCTTGGTCACAGCGGGGCCCCGGCGGTAGTGCCATTAGGGGTCCCCTTGCCCCCTGTCCCTCTCCCATGGGCGCTGGAGCAGCAGCGGTGCTGCAGGAGGGGATTCATATGGGGGGCATTTGGTCACTAAAGACCCCTCCCCATTTGGAGTAGGAGTCAGAGGTGAAAGAGGGGGGGGGCTGCTTGGTTAGGCAGGGAACAAGGGATGGGGGTTTCAATTAAGGAGGCCTCCCCCCCTTCCCAAGTGAAGTAAAGAGGGGAGACCCTTAAAAAAGCCACCAGGAACCTGGGGGTGGTAGTAGGCTTGGCACCACTGAGGGAGCATAGGCCCCATCAGTGAAAAAAGAGGATGCTGCCAAGGAAGAGGAAGGCTCAGAGGCCTGCCAAGGCCAAGACCACCAGAAAGGCACCTCCCAACAAGCATACAGCATGGGGGGGGGGCAGACTGTGTGGGGGGAGCAGGCTGCAGCCATGGTAGAAGCCATGCAGGTCCAGCTGGCTGAATACCAGTACCAACTCGAGGAGCTTGAGGGTGCTCAAACGACGGCAGGGGAGTATAATACTGTAAATGTAAGGGTAGAGGTTGGGCCTTGCACTACCCCTCTTGTTGGAGAGGGCCATCAATGACAAGGGCAAGGGTGTCGCCGGGTGTTACCATTTCATTATAGGGATGACGAGCCCGGGCCCAGTCGAAGGAGCCAGGAGTTACCGCAGACCCAGGAAGCTCAGATAAAAGCACTGAAGGAGGGAATGTAGGCATTTACAAACAGCCTTGATGCATTTCAGAGGTGATCACAGGGGATGGAGAGCACCGGCATAGGATTTGGCCCACAGCATGACCTCGAGCATGGAGAAGGTGAGTATGAGGTTGACTGTGGGTGGGAAGGGGAGTATGAACACTGGGGGTCTGCGTCAGCCAGGCAGTAGGCCTCAGTCACCCCTGAGACATCATACGCTTGGGGGGATGGGTCACACGGGTGCCATTCTACATACAGGCGGTGGGACGATCACCCACCACCGTGGCACCAGGCATACCAGGGTGAGAGTGTGGTCATTGCCCGGCCCACAGCCAGAAGGCTGTCGCCCAGGTTTGGGGGGGTAGGCTCGTGTTTAGCTAGGAGAGCTTCCCGGTGCTGTGAATGATGGGAGGAGCCCCACCCTTTATCAGGAGGGTACACGGATGTATCTTCCCCTCTGGGGGAGCATTTGCTCAATGCTACAAAGGAAAAGATTTGGAGTGGCGAATTCATTGATACATTCGCCCTCCTGTTTAGTGGCCCTATACCTGACCCTTATGATCAGGAGGAAAGGAAGGACAGAGAATGGTTCAAAATGCCTAAGACAGAGCGCACGTGGTCCAATTGGACAGTGGCCTACACATTCTATATGGGGGTGACCTTAATTAACTTCCCAGAAATGGGAGTCGAGATGCTCAAGTACTCGGACATAGTCTGGTGAGCATTTGATATGGGAGGACCTGGGGCTTGGCTGCGGTATGACGAAGCATTTTGGCATAGGGCAGCCAATAACCCTAGGCTTATATGGGATGTGCACACACATGATATTTGGCTAGAATGCATCAGCAGCCCCAGGTACGGCCCCCGATTGGACAGCGGACAAGTGTTGTCCCAGTAAGGAAGTGGACAGCTGAGTGACAGAGGTCAAGGGGGGAGGTCGAGGCGGCCAACAGCTGGGCCAGCTTGTTGGGACTATAACGATGGGGGGAAATGTTTTCAACCCCCATGTAGATTCAAGCACATTTGCACACAGTGCTCGGGTGATCATGCAGCTTCTGGATGCACAAAGTTCAGGCAGTATGGGGCCAGAAGCAAAGGGTGGCCTGGGGCTAAACAGGGACCATCTGGTCAAGGGGGAATATCACATCCAATGGGAAAGGGCGCCAACCCCAGTACGGCATGAAGCCTTGCGGCAGGCGATGCGGGATAATCCCGACCAAGATACCACCAAATATGTAGTTGAGGGATTCCACCAGGGCTTCACCGGGCCCCCATTATCACTTAGGGGCCAAGAACTTGAAATCGGTTGGTGGGAGGTAACAACTGGTCCAGCAAAAAATGAACAAAGAAGTCCAGAAGGGGTGCATACAGGACCCTTTTGACGCTCTATCCATGACAAAATTAAGGATATCCCCCCTGAGCATTGTGCCAAAGAAGATCCCGGGTGAGTTTCACATGATTCACCACTTGTCCCATCCCAGGGGCAAGTCGGTGAATGATGCGATCCCGATGGAGCTCTGCTCAGTGGAGTATGCGTCAGCAGTCGAGATGGTGCATGCCTGTGGGAAGAGTGCCCTTCTCGCGAAGTGTGACATCAAGTCTGCATTTTGGCTCTTACCGGTGCACCCAGAGGACTTCTAGCTCTTAGGCATGGAGTTCCAGGGAAAAATACACTTTGACAAGACCATGCCAATGGGCTGTTCCATATCGTGTGTGGCCTTTGAAAAGTTTAGTATGGTGCTTGAGTGGATCATGCACCATTGCACTGGGCAAGGTTGTATTACGCATTATTTGTACGATTTACTCTTTGCGGGAAGGGCGGGGACCACGGAATGCGAGCTGGCAATGTGCGCCTTCCAGGAGGTCACCAACGAACTGGACGTGCCACTGGCATCGGAAAAGACAGAGGGCCCAACAACCAAATTAACTTATTTGGGTATTGAGCTCAACACGATTCTCTCCCTGTCAAGGTTACCTCAGGACAAGCTTTGCACCCTCAAAGAGCTGATAGGTACCATTCAAAGGGCACTCAAAGTCACTGTTAGGCAACTTTAGTTCCTCATGGGTAGTTTGAATTTTACCTGCTGTATCATGGCCCTGGGGCAGGCATTCATGTCCTGGCTGTACGGACGCATCGGTAGCGACCGCCCCCTGCATCACCACAACAGGGTGACGAGGGAAATGTGGGAGGATTTGGCTACCTGGGAGGCTTTTCTCAAGGGCTACAATGGGGTCAGCTTTTGGCAGTAACAATTCCTGCTGGAGGTGGAATTGCAGATACAATCAGACGCAGTGGGGGGGGACGGTTTTGGCATCTATTTCAGGGGGAGATGGTGTGCAGAACCATGGCCAGCCAAATGGGAAGAACAGGGCATAACACGGTACCTGACATTCTTAGAGTTTTTCCCCATCGTTGTGGCCGTGGTTTTGTGGGAGGCGGAATTTACCAATAAAAGGGTCTTGTTCTGGTGTGACAACATGGCAGTGGTGCATGTTGTCAATAAACTGTCATCTAAATCAGAAAGGGTCATGAGGCTGATACATGCTTTTGTGATGAGATGTCTTAAAGCAAACATCTTGTTCACAGCTAAGCATGTGCCTGGTATTAACAACGGCATCGCTGATGCCCTTTCTCGGTTCCAGACAGACCGCTTTCGCTTGCTGGCCCCAGAGGCCAAGGAAGACCCTGAACCATTCCTGAGTGACATGTGGAGCCTTGTATCGTAGATCTATATCAGGCAGTATGAGGTTCCCTCGCACCCAGAACCAGGCGGACATACGACGCAGCATTCAATGCATTCCAAGAATTCAGGTTATGGAAGAAGTGGACTTTAGGATTCCCCATCCACGAAGGGCAGGTCCTGCAATTTGCAATGGATCTCTGGGGCAAAGGTTTGGCGCTGGGGACCATTGCAGGAAAGGTAGCAGTCATCACATTTGCAAGCAGGTTGGCGGGCCACTTCTCGCCTGACAACCGCTTTCTTATGAGCCGTCTCAGGGAAAGCTGGTCCAGGTTCACCCCTCACAGGCAGGACATGAGAGCCCCCATTACCCCTCAGCTGTTGCCCCACCTTACACAGGCATTGCACCGAGTATATTATTCAAAGGCTGAAGTGGTGCTGTTTGGAGCAGTTTTCTGGGTAGCGCTGTTCGGAGCTTTCCGTATCAGCAAGCTGGTCTTGGAAGCCAGGGTAGATAAGTTGGGTGGAGCTCTCCAGTTTGGTAATGTGGGCTTGCAGGCGGACATCCTTATATTCCACCTCCGGAGATCAAAGACCGACCAGAAAGGGATGGGGAAACTGATTAGGCTGTACCCATCCGAGGATCTGCACATATGCCCCATCAGGGCAATGGGAGAATACCTCGCGCTTCACCCTCAAGGGGCAGACCCATTATTTGTACATCAGGATGGGGCACCCTTGACCCGATACCAATTCGGAGTGGTCCTTAAGATGTGTGTAAAGGAAGCAGGGCTCGACCCAGGCAGCTATAGTGCACACTCATTTAGGATTGGGGCGGCAGCGGCAAGCATGGGGATGACTGGTCAGCAAATACAGGACATAGTCAGGTGGCAATTAGCAGCATTTTGGATGTATATTAGGGAAACCAGAGCCAGAGTGAGAGGGAAGGTTACTATATCTCGAGTCTCACAGAGGGGACAACGAAACATGCACACTGACTTGTGATTTCTCTTGCAGACATGGCAGCACCCCAGGCAAGAACAATGGTTTGGATCATCGGCCACAGCATCGTGCATTGGGTGGGGAAGATGGCTGCATGCAGCGGGTGGGGTACCCAGCTGAGCCTTAGCAATCGGGTGGAGTTGATCTGGATAGGCCGGCGCAGAATGCAGTGGGAGCAATTGCTCCCAATGCTGAACGCAGCAACGGAGAGATTTCCTCCGCCCGGATTGATAGTAGTCCATTTAGGGGAGAACAGCCTGTCAAATGCAATGGAACTGTGTTTGACTAAGAGAGTAAAGGCCGACTTGCAAGTAGTACAACATTGATTCCCGGGGTGTGTAACTGTGTGGACTGAGATGCTGCAGAGGCGGGTCTGGGGGAACAAGTGGATAGGGCACGGAGAAGAGCAAACAAAGAAATTGTGAATTGGATTCGGTCAAAAGGGGGAGCCGTGATACGGCACAATGAGATTAGCTATGAAAAGGACAAGCTGTTTAGAGCTGATGGTGTACATCTGTCTGAGGTAGGGTGTAATTTGTATCTCAGGGTCCTGAAGCACCGTTTAGTGGAAGTGATGGATAGTATGGCGGCAAACCAGCCAAGCAGAACTGGTGGTTCTAGTGGCGGTGGGGTTGGTTCAAAAGTGATCATTTAAAAAGTTAAATTAGTTAGCATAGGATCGTTACAAATATCTCCTTAAGAGATCGACATGGCCATGCATAGCCACACAGTGCAGCCCACAGCATGGTCAGCCCAAAGGTGAGAAACGAATGGCCAGACACGCTGGGAGGACCATGTGCCAAGCAGGGGGTGATGGTGTGCTCACCCTTGTTTAGCCCTGAAGAGGGGTGGGAATGAGTAACCCGCCCCAGCCTGAAGAAACTCGGTCATCGGGGCAGGGCGTAAGTTGCAAGTTGGGGAAGTTAGGCCCCAGGAGATTCACTTAGAGTTTAACCAAAGACATAAGTAGGAGGGCCTGAGGGCCATGAGAATTGTGGTAGAGACAGTAACCTCCTGTGGCAGGGCTGGGACAGTTAAGAGAAGGTAGGACCCCAGTTTAAAGGGGGAAGTGGGACGGTTGCCCCTTTCCCCTTTTTATGGTTATAAACAATTAATAAAGAGTGCGGCCGTTCAAACCCACAAAACGTGTCCTCGTCTTCTTTCGGGGTGCGCCAACAATATAAGAATTGTCATTTTGGGACAATTGGTCCACATAGCTAAACATTCTCTCTCTGACACTGGGCAACTTTGGTACTTCAGAACGGTATACAATAATTCATAATGGAGAAATATGTTTCCTGCTATTCACTCTCAGATCCTGACAGTTAGTGGGACCACTCCCATGGCTCGTGGATGCCACACACACGCCTGCACGGAGACCATATGCACTGCCATTGTAGGTACAACGTGTCATGCGGAAATCACGCACATGCGCATGCGTGGAATCTGCAGACCATGGGATCGGCCCCAGAGATCTCATCCTCTGACCAACTTGACTAATACCCATTTATAGACCTATCCTCCAAGAACTTATCCAATGTTTTTTTGACCACAGATGTGCTATTGGCCTTTGAAGCATCCTCTGGCAACAAGTTCAAAAAGAGGTTCTCAGTGAGTAATAACTTAATCCAAAAGGTCCAAGCCCACTGAAACCATGGAAAGATACCAATGAGATTTAGATCAAATCATTATAGTCTCATTGATGTTAACGGATTTACTTCAGCATGGGGAATCTCCTTAAAACTTTGAAAGCAGCTTCCATGGGTAATGTAAGGGGCATGGAAGTGGGAAGAATGAACAGAGCCTCATTTTCACATGATGTAAGAAGAGAGAAGCAGAATATTGCTGGAACAAATATTTGTTGCAAATACAATATTCACTAAATTTGCCAACTTTGCTTTCGTGAAGTGGGCACAAAACATTATTCTTCCCAGCTTTGTTCAGATATTCACTTTGGATTTTTTTTGGCTATTTTTTTTCTGGGGAGATTTTTAAGTAATATTTTGTTCAGATATTTGGTTATTCAACTGATAATCTGATTGTATAAGCAAAGAAAAGTGACCAAAAACAACTCCCTGAAAAATGGGTTTTATTGAAAATGCAAATATTATTTTCTATAATTTATATAGCACAAGCAATGCACCTGACACTGTAAAATCAGTAGTTATAGATAGGTTCCTACCTCAAGGAACTTCCAATCTAAGAACGGCTGGATTGGGACCTATGGACCCCTGTTTGTGATTCTCTCCCACTCCCGGTGGCAGAGGGAGAGGGGGGCGAGGCCAGGGGTTTCCCCCAGTGGCCTCACGGTGGGGTTTCTCGCCCAACGGGGACTAAGAAAAGTGTGCCTGTTGGCAGCATTGTGCAGGCACGTGCCTAAGGGCCATATCAAAGGGCACTTAGGCATAGCCATTAGTGGGGCCTTGGGGGGCAGGGGAAGAAGTCGTATAGGTATTGAGAGGTGGTGATTGATGGGAGGATTTGGGGATTTTATATTGTATTGTTTATGTGTAGGGGGTTGTGGGGGGTATAGGGTGTTGGGTTTGTATTATGTCTGAGAGGGTGGGTGATTTGTCAGGCGAGGGTTGAGGAGAGACTGGGTTAGGGGGGTATGGAAGTTATATGGGGTGGGGTGGGCAGGATCTCCCACACTGCTAGTGTGGAGCAGTCTGGGGGGAGGGGCCTGGTAGCTTGGCCAGGGGATAGGGCACAGCCATAGGGGTCATGATAGGATGAGGGAGATATGGTCCCAAATAGGGGGAGGTGAGATCAGTGAAGTGGGACAGATGTTTGTTGCTTGTCCTGCTCAAAACCATGTGGGCAGATGGGGTTCATGGTCAGAGGGCCCCTGACTCTGTGCTGGTGCTATTGAATGTGACCCTGTGCTGGTGCTATTGAATGCAAGGTCAGTGGTTAATAATGGAACAACTGTCCAGGAAGTGATCCTGAACTGTGCCGCCGATCTCATATGTATCACGGAAACCGGCTGGACAATGAGTCGGGGCCTATTTTGGCTGACCTTGTTCCGGCTGGATATTCTGTGCAGCATCAGCCGTGATCGGGGGGAAGGGGGGCCTGTGTAGCCATGATTTTTAATGAGGAGTGCTCTGTGCAGAGGTATCCAGTGCAATCCATATTGGGTATCGAGGGTCTCGACTTTATGTTTGATTTAGCAGGTGACAGTTTGGGAGCACTGCTTGTTTACCATGCACCTGCCTGTGCAGAAGCCTCCCTGCATGCTCTGGCAGAGGTGGTGTCGGGGTGATGTTACGGTCCCCAAAGACAATAGTCTTGAGGAACTTCAACATTCATGCTGACCTTGGGGGTGCGGAGCATGAGTTCATGACTGCCATTGAAACATGGACCTGTCCCAGATGGTTATTGGCCTGGGACATATCTTAAACTTTGTATTTTGCACTGGCCTTGAGGCGCGTGTTCCGTTAGTGGGGGAGATATCAGCTGTACCCTTGTCATGGATGGATCATTACCTCCTGCAGGCCTCGCTCCTGGCACATGTCTACCCCAGGAAAGGTGCGGAACCACTTCGCATGGTTTGCCCCCGGAGGCTGATAGAACTGGAACAGTTCTGGAGTTCTCTAGGTGAGATACCCTCTGACCTTGATGACCATCTCATTGACAACCTCGTTGTGTTATGGAATACCTTGCTGACTGGCGGCCATTGATAAGAAGACTAATAGGCATCCTCTATCCAAGGCAACCACTCTGCAGACCTCCTTGATTTTCTGAACAACTGTGGGTGTTGAAGCCAGAAGGGTGGTGGTTGGAGCGATGGTGGTGTCCTCATGCTGAAGCTGACAGATTGTGTTATAGAACCAGTTTACGGGCTTATGCCATGGCAATGTGGGCAGCAAAGAAAGAGTTTTTTGCTGCCCTCATAGTATCCACAAAATCCTGTCCACTGGAGCTTTTCTGGGTGATGCAGGGGCTGGTCAGTCCGGCCTCCCTCCACCTTGGAGTGGAGTCATCTGCTGCTCGCTGTGACATGTTTGTGGATTATTTTGTGGATAATCGCTGATATTCACCATGACTTCGATGCTGCACTTATTACACTAGGGGAACTGGAGGTTATGGAAGCTCCGCTTTGTAGTTTTATGGGATCAATTTCAGTCGGTGACACCTGCCGATGCTTTGGAATTTCTTGGGGCGGTCAGAGCCACTTCTTGTGAATTAGATCCTTGCCCATCCTGGCTAGTTAAGTCCTGCCGGGAGACAATGGAGCGATTGTTGGCTGGGGTGCTCAACGCCTCCCTTAGGGAGAGCAGAGTACTGGACTGTCTCAAGGAGGTGGTGGTGTGGCCTCTGCTCAAAAAACCATCGCTTGATGCTGACTCCCCCACCAGCTATCAGCCTGTCTCTCACCTTCCCTTCTTAGGGAAGGTTATTGAATGGGTGGTGACTCAGCAGCTGCAGCGGCATCCTGATCGCATCAGCTTTCTTAATCCCTCTCAGTTGGGATTTCATCTGGGATATGGCACTGAGACTGTATTTGTGGCTTTGGTGGATGACCTACACTGGAAATTGGACTGGGGACATTCGACCCTATTAATTATATTAGATCTATCAGCTGCATTTGATACCATTGATCATGAGATGTTGGTTACACACCTGCGGGACTGTGCTTGAATGGGCAGGACAGTTCTTGAATGGTTCCACTCTTTCCTGACCAGAAGAACTCAGTGAGTGGTGCTTGGGGATTATTTTTCATCATACCAAGACCTCTCATGTGGAGTCCCGCAGGGCTCTGTGTTGTCCCCTCTCTTGTTCAATGTGTACATGCAGCCACTCAGTGAGGTGATCAGGGGGTTCGACGTGCAGTGTCATCAATATGCTGTTGACACCGAGCTGTACCTTTCTTTTTCAACAGACTCAGGCCCGGCAGTTTCGGTGCTCACTCGGTGTCTGATGCCTGTGAGCGACTGAGGCTGAATTCCGACAAGATGGAGGTGATGTTTGCGGGTAAGGCAATGGAGTTGGTGGCCCCCATTATTGATGGGGTCTGCCCTTCATTGGTCTCCCAGGTAGAGTCTGTAGGTGCTCCTCGATGCGCAGCTCTGCCTGGATGTTCAGGTGGAGGCTGTGGCGAGGAGTGCTTTTTGTCAATTACATTTGGTGAGATGGATTCAGCCGTGTGTTTCCGACTCCAACCTGACCACTGTCATCCATGCTTTCATCACCTCTAGATTGGACTTTTGTAATGTGCTCTACATGGGGCTACCCATGGTGACAGCACAAAAATTTCAGCTGGTGCAGAATGCGATGTCCCGTCTCCTGGTGGGATTGGACTACCAGAAGCATATTACACCAGTGCTCCGTTCTCTGCACTGGCTGCTGGTAGATTTCCAGGCCCAATTCAAGATGTTGGTCTTGGCCTATAAAGCCCTAAATGGACTGGACCCTACCTATCTCTGGGACCGCCTCACCCCTGGGGTACTGGATTGACCCCTGGGGTCATCTGGGGGTGCCCTGCTCAAAGTCCCCTGGGTTATCTGGGGAGCCATGCAGGGGAGGGCATTCTTGGTGGCTGCACCATGGATGTGGAACTCCCTTTTGGTGGGGATCCAGTTGGCACCGGATCTCCTCTCCTTTTGAAGAATTTGTAAGTCCTGGTTGTTCCATCAGGCGTTTGGTGGTGGAGATGGATGCTGGGGTGGGGGGATTGGGTTGGATATTTTTCCTCCTTTCATAACTTGTTTTAGTTAATGTTTTTATTGATTGTAAGCTGCACTGAGCTGCCTGTGGCAGGAGGTGTGGGTAATAAATCTTTAAAATAAATAAGTAAAGACGAGATACAAGGAAGAGGGGAACACAGGGAGAAACAAGGAGACATTCCTGAAGTGAGAAGTCACAAGTAAGTAAGAAAACTTTATTCCTGCGTGACCGAAGTCATTGCAGAGTACAATATAAATATAAATACAATATAAATATAAAAAGAGGTCACAAGTGCAGGTGCTTAACTTAGGCCCTTTTCAAACAGGCCACAGCTTGTGTGTGTGTGTGGGGGGGGTGCCGCTGCAAGGGCAGTGTTGGGGGGCAGGTGCAAATGGGTGCACACCCATCCCCCCCCACATTCCCCCACATCCCCACGCATGCCCCTGCATGGAGTAACCAGTGTTTTTGCTGGTTGTTCCATGGGGGGGTGGGGATGATGGGTGGAGGTTTGTGGGGATGCGTGGTATGCAGGAGCATACACCCACACCCACCACTGCTATGCAAACAAGACAAATCCATGCATGCCCATGTAGTGGACATATGTGGGCATGCGTGAATGCATCTCGCTTGAAAAGGGCCTTAGCTACAGGGGAGAGGAGAACTCTGAGGCCGTTTTAACATTTTACACATACTCATTACCTGCGTGTCTTTCCAATAAGTCATGTTCACAAGGACTCACAGTAGCTGTGTGTTTGCTGTTTAAATGTGTATCACTAATGCACCTGTAATGAGCATCATGTGTCACTGTGTTTGTTTTTGTTGCACATCATCATCAGAGCTGTGAAGGGAGCTATCTCATACTGCCCCACAGGCCTCTTTTGTGTGCTGTGGGAGCATCTTGGGAGTAGGAAGTCACACTGGAACTCCCATGGTCTAAAGGGATGTTTCTACTCTGATTGTCAGCCATGAATCTGCAGGGCTTACAGCATTTCTGTGCTGCCGTTTTGTCATTCTTGGATTTGGTGAGCCAAGTGCTTGTCGGTGCACCCCCCCAATGAGACACAGAGACCGTAGCTGGTTTTAACTTGACTGCATTCTTTATTCAAACATAATGATAAGGCCAGTGGGTGATTGCCCCAGCAATCAGGGTCCAGTATGCTAGCTACTTAATTCTTATTAACTTGGATGTGCCCCCCCCCGTGTCGGTACTCCCAAACAAAACTTGCCCCTTCAACAGCACCCTGGCTCTGGCTGAAATGGGACAAACCCAACAGTGGGTTTGAGTAAGGAGGTGAGTACCCGCAAAGCCAGCAGACAGTGCATATACTTACTGACCCCACCTGGTACCCCTCCCCTTAGCTCCATCTTCGCACTTCGTGTCACCTCTCCATCTCTTAAGGAGATGATTCATCTTATCCTATTCTTACCTATTCATCCTACAATAGCATACTGGACCCCCGCCACAAAAGGGGGAAACCGATCCGGCTTACCCTGACACCCCTGCCTATTCACTCAACAGATTGTCCAAGTGTTGGGCCAAGTTCCTCATGTACAGTTCATTTCCCGTTGGAGACAAATGCACACCATCTTCCCTGAAAAGGTCTGGGCAACCATACACGATTTCTATGTGCCGAATAATGGTTCCTCCGATACTACCTATCCATTTTGCCATTTCTCTATTAATATTTCTCCTGGCTTTGTCAACATTAGCTGGGTGAATCGCCCTACCCCATTTTAGTGTAGGGACAAAACTCATCTAACTTATATGAACGTCTACAAATAAGCTCCTAACAACTAACAAATCCTACTTAATTTTAATTATTAAGTTAACACTTTTCCTGGCTGGGATATCATTTTCACCTAAATGAATAACAAGTACATCTGGTCTTGATTCCCTTTGCAGCGATCTCAATTTCGGCAACAACTGGCTCCACCTCATACCCCCCGTTCCATACCACCTAACATTTGCCTTGTGGCCCAATCCCAATTGGATGCCCCATTCAGATTGTCTTGCAGCGTTCCTGGCCCAGCTGACCAGACTGTGGTCCACGATCCACACTTCTTGTCTCTTGACCTCACTGAACCTAGACCCTGCGCACAGGAGACACAAATGATTATTGCTGATAAGGCCTTACATATTTTTTGTAGGCATTCGATCGCCACCATCCAACCAATTTAATTGCCTCAGTTGGTAACCCTGCTGCTGCTGCAGTCATGGTGGCCCCTATCCTAAAGGAATGTGACCCGTAGGAGTTTGCAGCAAAACCGGACCGGGTCAGTGCAGTCTTAAGTACCGCACTGAACTGATAACTCGTCAAAGGGGTTGTGTTCTGATGCCGGAACAATATTCCGGTTACTTGTGGGCATATGGCTAAATACCGCTTCAACTGCCTGACTGGGCATATGACTTCTTGCCCGGATTTGAACAATTCAATGCTCATCCCTTTCCTCCTCTGATCCATCTTTGATTGTCTTAAATGCAACTGTAGGGTGTTATGTGTCCATGTGAGGTCATCCATGGCAAAGGCCCTCCCTGTAAGATCCCCCCGTGATGATGGAACCACCTTGCTTATCCTCAATCCCCCGAAATATGTTATGACGTAGGCGGTGGTGAACAATTGTGCCTCGAATGCGTCATGACATACTCCATGTAGAACTCCCACAATCCGCACTAGTATAGGGGTGGTTATGGGGGCTCGGGATTTTGATGGGGTCGTTACTGACCTGGCCCAGCTTTCTAGCATACGTTTTACGTAAAAACCGTTATCGGGCGTTGGGTATCCCTTCATCCTGCTCACAAAAGAGATGGCTGCTATCTTTCCTCCAATGGTGCCTGCCGCTAAACCTTTATGCCGGAGTGACATGGCAAATTGGAGCATTTCAGGCTCAGGAATGGGAAAGCCCGTTGGCCATCCTTTTCTAATCCTATATGCCTGGAACTCCTGGAAGGCCCTATCGTAAGCTGCTTGGGTTCTGGGGGCCAAGGATCCCTGAACGATATTCTGAAGCTCTAATTCCCAAGGTTCCCTGCCCCCTGTGGTAGGGAATCGGGGAGGTCTCTGGCTTCTGGGGCTAGTTCCCAGAATCGCTTGATCTGAAAGTGAGATAGGGCATCGGCTATGCCATTGTCAATGCCAGGAACATGACATGCTACAAACAGTATGTTATTCTGTAGACAGGATCCTACCATTGTCCGTACTAATGTCATGACATGGGGGGAAAGAGACCTAAAGGTATTTATTACATGGACAACTGCCATATTATCGCACCAAAACAGTACCGTGCGATTAGCAAACTGTTCGGCCCATAGTAGTACTGCTATCACTATGGGGAAAAGCTCCAGGAAGGTTAGGTCCTTTGTTACGCCTGTCTCTTATACACATCTAGATGTGTATAAGAGACAGGTAGTACTGCTATCACTATGGGGAAAAGCTCCAGGAAGGTTAAATCCTTTGTTACCCCCATCTCATGCCATGATGGTGGCCAAGGTTCAGCATACCAATGCATCTTAAAGTACACCCTGAACCCCGCTCCACCAGCAGCATCCGATTGGACCTGAAGATCATTGTGGAGCAGCCACTTTTCTCTCCAAAAGCTCACCCCATTGTATTCTGCAAGGAAATCAAGCCACGACTTAAGGTCGCGCTTCATATCCTGGGTCACCTTGATCCTGTAGTGCGGGGGTAGATCTCCCTTTAGTTTATAATATAGTCTGGACAGAAATGCTCGACCGGGTGCTACCACCCGGCATGCAAAATTGAGACTCCCGACTAGAGACTGTAGGGCCCGAACAGTGATCTTATGAGAGCACATGCATTCTCTTCACTTGTCCCTTAATTCGCCTAGCTTGCTATCTGGTAACCTGGATAAATTCAATTCAGTATCCAATTCGATACCCAAATAAGTTATTCTCGTGGATGGGCCTTCAGTCTTCTCAGGAGCGAGGGGAATCCCAAGTTCATGGGCCATCTCCTGAAAGAGCCTCAACATGGTAGAGCATTAACCTGACCCTGGGGGGGCTATGATCAGGAAGTTATCCAGATATTTTGTTATGTGGCCTCCTCCCCACCGTTGTTTGGAGATCCACTCAACCAATGTACTGAATCGCCCAAAAGCCGAGCAAGATATAGAACACCCCATTGGCGTTGCATGATCGTAATAGTATTTACCCCCAAAATGGAAACCCAGGAGGCGGAAGCTACTGGGATGCACGGGGAGCAGGCGGAACGCCAATTTGACATCACACTTGCCCAACCGTGTCCCCTTTCCCATACTCCTAGCCATCTCGGCAGCCACGTCAAAGGATGCATATTTGATCGTTGCCAATTTTTTTGGTATTGCATCGTTTACCGAGGCGCCCCGTGGATGGGACCGGTGGTGAATTAACTGGAATTCGCCTGAGGTCTTTTTGGGGACTATACCAAGTGGTGACAAAACCATGTCATGCATGGGTGGATGTTCAAAGGGCCAGCTACTCTACCCTCGACTACCTCCTTGTCGATCTTTTTCTTCACCAGATCCTCACGCCCTTCAGTGGATTTGAGATTCTTGACTTTTATAGTGGGTTCTACAGGACTGGCTGGTATTATAAACCCTTTACTAAAACCCTCCACAACGTAATCTACTTCGATCCTGTTGGGGTGCCTATTCAAGGCTTTTTCGAGAGCGTCAATTCAAATTGGTGTCAGCCCCTT
This sequence comes from Sphenodon punctatus, assembly GCA_003113815.1. Lineage (NCBI taxonomy): Eukaryota > Metazoa > Chordata > Lepidosauria > Sphenodontia > Sphenodontidae > Sphenodon > Sphenodon punctatus. The sequence continues at coordinate 61,973 of QEPC01003957.1, forward strand.
TTGGAGGACGGGGCCCTGTATCCCCTCCCTGTCCTCTTTTTCCGGGGGCACCCCCTGTGCCATATCGGCCTCCTCCCCCTTTTTGTCGGGGTCGGTAACGTGCTCTCAAGGTGAACCCCTCCACAGCTGGAGCACGTGTGCTGAAATCTACACTGGGACCTATTGCACCATCCGGCTTTGTTATATTCCCAGCATGGGCCAGGTCTGCCCTGTCCCCCTTTACAGCCTTCCCCATGTTAGGGTCCGTTGGCTGGGGCCACGTCCCCACGTACTAGGGTATGCCCGCTGTCTGACCTTGACACTTTCATGGCATTGACATGCACTCCAGCCATATGTCTGGAGCATGGGTGTCCCAGCAAAGTCCCGGAGTGTTAGCTGCCTTATGACAAAATGCTTTGTCGTAGCACAGCCATGTGCTCCCTGGGGGGTGGGGTTCCGTGTGCTCTACGCACTATGTCCGCATATTTATGAAGCTCCAACCCTCGCCCCGGGTCCAACTGCATTATGACCCCCATGTATACAGCGAAGGCAGAGGTCCAGTTTGCCCAGTTTCTGTCAGCTTTGGGGTGCCTAAATCTTTCTTTATCTTTTTCACCTTCCATTTCAGAGTGATCCACTATTGGGTCGCTAAACAATAGTGCATACAGATCTATGTATTCATCCCGCCAGATCTTTTCTTTGGTTGCAGCGGTTAAATGACTTCCGAATGGGGTGGCAATGTCTGCAATAGCCCCGCCCGGAGGACGGGTCAGAGGTTTGGTTGTTCCTGTCCCGGAAAGGGGGAGGTTGGCCCCTACCGGGTGGGTGGCCGAAGTTGCCTCCATGTTTAGGCCCAGCACCGGCATATTACCAGCAGGTGGGGGCAATGGAGCCCCTAATCCCCATGTGGGAGGCATGGCCGGGCATACCCATGCCAAAACCCCGTCAACTTGCTGCAAACACGGGCCCGAATAGTCTCAACTCCGAGTCGACAGGATCGGGTTTGCTGATGCCGCTTGATTATTTCCACCCACTTCCGCAGGTGGACATGGGAAAACCTGCCCCATTCCCCTACTATCTGGGATTCCTGGAGCCCCTCCTACTGTGGGCCTGTGTGCTTTTGTTGCGGAACTGTGTGCACACCCCCCGTCAGTGTTAGACTCACCTTGTGCCACTTCCCGCCATGGCTTGGTCACATTGGATCCAAAGCTGCTGGAACCCCTGGGTTGCTCCCCATGACTGGTTCTCAATGCATCCTCTATGGCAAGGATCCTCTGCCACATGTCGTTGTCTGTATTCTCATCCTGTTGGTCTTGCTCGTCCCTTCGCCTCTGGGCCTCTGGGGAGCCGTTACCTGTATTGAACGAGACTGCCCCAGATACATCGTGCCTGGCCAGATCACTTAGCGCTACCCTTGGAGCCCCCAATGCCATGGGGGCAGGCCTGGTGGTTGATGAAATTGGGCAAGACCAGGGATGCCTAGGTGGTCTGCATAACCACCTGATCCCCCCCATCCTCATGTTGGGCTCCAGTGATGCAGGGTAATGATCCCTGTCCCCTGTGCCTTCCCCATACTCGGTGGTCAGGCCTCCACCCCTGTGCCCATAATTGGGGACCTCATGCTTAGGGCGACTCTGTTGCTGAGCATCACCTGTCTCAGCCCTAGTAAGCCCCCCTGAGCCTGCATTGTCCTGACGCACCCCCAAGCTGGCCACTCCCCCCCCTGTCATCTCTGTACTGGGCAGGAGGAGCTACTATCCTGTTGCCCCACCTAGGTCCCTTCGTTGGCTGTGGGGATTGTAACTGGGCCCTAACTGCCTGTGGAACCTGCTGTTCTGGGGGGGTCAGGGGTGACCTGCTGCCCCTCTGCAGCTTGCCCCAAATCAATCATGCCCTGCCTTGTGATATGGGGCCTCCTCAGGGCCTGGGGTATCCCCATGGCTGGGCCTGATCTGTGGGCCCGCAACATGGCCTCACAGGCTGCGAGGCACGCAACCAGTTCCTCCCTTGACGGGGGCCCTTCCCCCCCACCTTTAACATCTCCATTGGGATTTCCACCTCTATCTGGGCTGCTCGACTCTGGCTGCACCCGCTTCTTTCATGCCACCTTTTTTCTTGAGCGGCCCATCCCTCAGCTGCGAGGCTCCTTCTCATGTCTAGGCCGAGCTCAGCAGCAAGACTATCTTGCTGCTGACTCCTCTGAGTTCTCAGTCCGAATGCCACCTTCCCGCAGCCTGAACGGCTCTGTCCTCCCTGCAAAGGGTGGGTCCGTTCCCCTCAATTGCAGCGCAGCGCCTCTGCGGATGTGCTGCCCGCATGGTTGCCAGGGGCAACCCAATCACGGGTGGTGCGATTCGCCACACAGCCATCAGGCCCATTTCTCCAGCTCCCCCTGTGTCTCCTGATGGGGGGGTGAAGTCCCCTTCACCGTTGCCACCATTGCGGTGGTGAAGGGGACTTTCCTTAACATGGATGATGGAGGAAGGAGAGGAGGAGAACCTAGAATATTATCCAACCTTGGACATTGATTCCCTGCCATCACATATGCATGCCTCCCTTCTGTAGGTACTGTTGGTGCCCCGTGATTGTCCTGAGCAGACCCCCTATCACACTGGTCCTCCACGCACATACACCCTGTTAGAGCTGGCCCCATGCAAACCCGGGCAGCAGTGAAATCTTACCAGGAAGGCATTTGCAAGGGATCGGGGGGTTGGAGAACTTTGAGAGCCTGAACACCCCAACCTCAACATTCCTCAACCCTGTCTGATGAAAATTACCTCAGTTTGATGTGCGAGGAAAGGTCTCAGTTACTGCTGAGGGTTTTCATGGTTGGGGGTGGGGTGGGATCCATTTTTGGACCTTGCCTTTCAAGTCGCTCCCCTGCCAATATTAGCATAAGCCATTGGTAGCCCCACATGGGTCTGCATGAGGCCTGTATCGTCTTCTGGTATTCTCTTCAGCTGACTCTCACCCTGCAGTTCTCTGTAGCCATTGTGCTCTGCCCCATGCAAGTTCTGGGACCAGGCAAATCTGAACTGGGGAAGGGCGAGGGGGAGGGTGTTACTGAGGGTATTGATAGGCAAGTGTCTCCCCACCCATTTACCAGCAACTACCCACCCATCATGCATGTTGCAGGGATGCATAGGGTGGATGCAGCCCTGAAACATGCATGGTGAGTGGGCAGTTGCCGGTTAATGGGTGGGGAGGTGCTTGTCTAAAAGCACCCTTACCTCTAGGGACTATTATCTCTAACTGGCAATAATAACCTTGTTGACCAGTACGTGTAATTGAAGATGTTGTTGTTGTTGTTATTGCAAGCATTTGTATAGCGCAAGCAGTGTACCTGGCGCTTTCAGCATTTATCTCTCTTTCTAATGTAATGATCATTTGCATGTTCCTTTTGCTTCCATAGGAAATTTATCACACGTGTTTGGACATGGTTCCACAATATTCTGTGGTTTACGGAACAGGGTCAATGTGGACATAAACAGGGAGCCACCAATTTTCTTCCCAACCTCACTGCAGCAGCACTTCATGCACCAGAGAGGCCAGAGTATCAACCTTTTGCCACCTCAGCCTATCATGGTCACACTACAATGCTGTGTTACAAGATCTAACACAATGGAATGTTCTCCATAACTTCAACCAAGCCACTGATGTCCCACACCCTCAGCAACAACCTGCCATCTGCTGTATCCATATGTGCATTCCGCAGGACATTTTTTAATCCCCCCACCCTCCAATCTGCATTTGTATGGACCTGCAGAGAAATGTGACACAGGTCTTAGATTGAAACTTCTCTGAACAGTGTATTATTGTCAAAAGAACTGGTTTGGGACAGTTAACACACCCTCATAGGGGACATCTTAATGCAGTGAAATTTAGACATTTTCTAGTAACCACCATGAAGACTTGGGCAAGTAATGCTTCATTTACCAAACTTGTTTTTAACTTCCAAAACAGGAACACTGTGCCTTGCTAAAGGGGTTTGGATGAAAGAGGCTGGAACTAGGGTGGCCATAACTCCCCTGTAAATCAGGATGCTTATGGAAAGTACATAGAGAAGGACTGCATTGCTTTAAATGTAGCCCTGAACCGTGTATTTTCTCTTGTTTCCAATGCAACCATGCACAATATATTTCCCATGTCTGCCCTCTATTGAAAAGGACGTAGGGGTACCCTAGCTGGAATTCTAGCTTATGCTTGGACTGTGAGGTTCAGAGTTTGGGTTATTTTAATTTTTTTAAATGGAAGATGCTCTTGGCCTCGTAGATGGGGTCCTTTTAATTGGTGGACAGATACCTTTACTAGAGTAGCTTCCAATTTGTACCCGAGGGGCCTGCTGAAAAGTAAATGGAACTAGCGGAGAGGGGAACGTTTGGCTGGCAAGTACCAAATTGTCCCCCTGGTGAGGGGGAGAGTGTGCTTGAACTAGTTTTTAGTGCCCTAGCCGGGGAATAACAGATGAGGAGGAGCAGGATGCGTGAATCAGGACACTTTCAGCTATCTTCTCATCAGCGGCCGCAACCCTGCCCATTTCCAAAAGAGCTTCCCACAGAAGCCACGTCTGCCCAGTTCTGCAGATTCTGGCAGCCCACATCCTCTCTCAATGTTCTGTCCATCTAGCAGATTCTTCCTGGTCCAGATAGCTCTCCATTCCAAATCTGACCAATGTCATTTCACAAACAGCAGTAGATACTGATGTTCAGAGAACATTGCAAATCTGTGTTGTAGCCTGTTTGCCAGTCCTACTGAGCTCTCTTGCAACTGCAGTCCCCTTCTGCCTCTGCCGTGCCTTCAATTCCCACATTTGGATTTTGAGGGACATAGCAATTGGATGGGATGCTGGATGCAGTAGCCACTCTCTTTCAGGATTACCTGTAAGATCATAAAACACAGCAAGTAGTAACAGACCCCATGAGCAGCCCTCACAGGGTAGCCCTAGGGACTAAAAACGTGATAGGAATGGGGCTGCATACCTTCATCATACAGTTCTTCCTGAAAATTGGGAATAGGCTTGTTGCTCAGAGCCTGCAGTTCTGCTCCCACCTCCGTTAGAGTTAGAAGGATTGTTCAGTCCACTGATGCGTCATCAATTAGTGGAAATAGGGATGGAGATAGTGGCTTCTCACTGCTCAGGTCATTTGCCTCTTCCTCAGCAGCAGTCTCCTCATCTGCATCTTCATCCCCCTTTTCCTCCTTATTTACTTCTTGGCCTCCATGCCTTATGACTTTGTTGCCACACTCAACAGGGCACACCAACTGTACCCTCAGATGTAGGAAGTGATCTAACTGTTCCTCAAACTCCCAAAGTTTCTCGGAGTTTCCTGAGGTGTTGTGAATTTTTATTTTCCTATATTCTGCTGGAAGTTGCTTGACTTTTTCGCAGAGCTGCTCTGTGGTGCAGTAGTAGTCACATTGCTCCATGGCTGCTACTAATTGTCTAAGCACATCAAGATTTCTGTAGGAACAACCCATTTTTTCCCCTGAATTTCATCTTCACTCCAGAGGTTGATAAAAGCATGACATTTGGCATTGCTCCAATGTGGTGAGCAGGTTGTACTACTCTCACCCATTGTACTAACAGCCACCATTTAGTCCAACTACACAGACAAGGCAGAAAGCTACCGCAGAAGCAGGATCTGTCAAAACTTTCAAGTGGAAGAATTTCTGCCACCTTTCTTGACACAATGCTCCACGGGATACACACACTGGTACTGGTGTGTTCTTGCAGATGCAACTCAGGAAAATACAGACCACTGCTTTCCTGACAGAGCATATGTGTCTAGCCAACACTCTAAGGTATGGTGATTCAGTCTGATGGACACTGGATTAAGTGCGTCCATCTTTAGATGGTAAAGCTTCATATTAACACACTAAACATAGGACATATCTTTGTAATAGGTAAATATGAAGGGTTTCATAAAGAGGGGATGAACATGGTGTAGCATTGAAAACACACACCACTACATTTACACAGAAATAAAACATGTGCGCTTAACATTTGAAATGTGCGACAATTGTCTCATGTAAAAATCGCTCGAGTAAAAGAGGTAAGAGGAGTCATCTGTGATGTGTCTATGGGATTGAGGAGCTGGGGATGAGGAAGGGCTAACAGAAGAGGTCGGTTTTCAGAGGGATTTGAAGGCTGGGAGAAAGGGAGTGTAAGATGGGAATATTCATTTTAATATTGGGGGATTCTATTGGAAAATGTGAATAATTACATATACGCTATTCATTTATGCTTTAGAGAAGTAGTAGCTCCAGTTAGTAGGGATGGGCGAACAGAACTAAGTTTGGAAATTCGGTTCGGTTCGGTTAGAAAATCGGTTCGGTTCGGAAGTTTGGTTCGGTCGACCGAACTGGTCGAATTCAGTGCGAACTCCAAACTTCTGAACTGCGTTCGCCCATCCCTGCCAGTCAGTTATGTTCACTTGTCTACTCCACCCTCACTCCTGGCAAGTGTTAATATGGGTATTTTCAGACGTTAAGGGCGGCTGGTTCACCACAGTGAACCACCAGGGGGGGCGAACAGCGCAACCACGCCCGGGGGTTGGAAAACGACCCAAACAGACGTGCCGGGAACGGGACCACGGGCCGGAACCGGGCCGCACCATCGCGGCCCGTGGCAGCACAACAGACGTGCAGCCGAACCCCCGCCGGGCGCTAAACCCCCACAAGGCACCGGGCAGGGGCGGGACACAGACATGGCCGACTGAGGGCAAACGAAGCCACAAGGCACACAAGGGAACGCCCACACAAGGGAAACGGGAAGGGAGGGGGGAAGAGCGAGAACAGGCTGACAGCCGGCTCACACAGCGGTCCCGCAGCGGGGCACAATGCACGGCCACACGCCCGGGCACACACACACACACACACACACACACACACACACCAGGGAAAGGCCGGGAAGGGGGGAAGGGGCGCCCGGAACACCCCACCCGGAACACCGGCAGGGAGGGGGGGGCACCACCACGGGGCAAGGCACAGACAGCAGCAACCCCCACCCCCACACCACCCCAGTCCAGTCCAGTCCAAGGAGGTGCCCCCACAGGAACAGAGGCAGTCTCGGGGGGGGGGGGCGGACCCCCGGAGCAAGGCACGTTGGGGGCCCCCAAAGCACAGCGAGGCCGGCGGAGGGGCGCCAGGAGGAGGAGGAAGGGGGCCCCACAGTCAAAGGCTGGCACAGGCAGGGCAGCCGGGTCCAGCGGTGCTCCTCCGCAGCACCAGCGACGCTCAGGCAGCACCCACGGAGTCACGGGGATGGAGGGGGCCCAGGACCACGGCCAGGGGCAGCAGCAAGCAGCGAGGCGGGCGGGAGCTCACCGAGGTGGGGTCCGCAGGTCGGGAGCGGCCAGCGGGGACCAGGCCCCCCCCCGGGCCGGGGCGGGAGCCCACACGGGGGCACCACGCGGGGGGGGGCAGGCCAGCGACGCGGGGCTCACGGGCCGCTGCCGGGGGCCCCGCTGGCCCCAGGGCCCGGGTGGCCCGCCCGGTGGACCAGGTGGGGCCAGTGCAGCATGCCCCGGCGGTACCCCTGCAAGGACATGTAGTGGGCGATCAGGTAGTAGGCCTCGAAGGGATCGGGCATGGTGAGGGCCAGCTGCACATCCACACGCGCCCACACCGCCAACAGGGATGACATCTCCACCGCGGAGGGCTCCGGCACACAGCAGGCAGCAGAAGGGGGCCACGGAAGATGCCCCAGCTCCAGAAGCCGCTGGAACGCCGCCCCACGGGTGCGCTGGTACCCACGGGCCCCGTGAACACAGGAGAAGTAGCTCACGGCCAAGGCAGGGCCACCCTCGGCCAGGCACTCCGAGTAGGCGCCCAGACCACACACCACCAGCGCTGACACGGTCTCCGAGGCGCTCCAGGGCACATGGGCGCACAGCACCTCCGGGATGCGCCCCTCGGGGAAACGAGCCAGCCCCAGGGCCTCCGCATGCAGCCGGCAATCACGGGCGCTCACCACATGGCCAAAGTAACGGAGCCCGGAGCTCAGGCTCTCGTAGGCACCTGCACGGCTCCCCGGCCCGGCCAGGAGCAGCTGCACGGCAGGGGTGTGCCACAGGTCGCACAGAGACATGGTCTCGCGGAAGGCCCAGATATGGGGGGCCCCTTGGGGGCCGGACAGCGGGAGCCCCATGGATGGGCAGCCAGCCATGGTCCAGCACAACAGGGAATGGGACACGGAGCCCGGAGGGCACACAGACTGCCCAGGGCCGGGAGAGGCTCGGCCCGGCCCCCGGGACAGGGAACACGGGCCCGCACCGCAACATTGTAGCACAACAGAGCGAGGCGTGGGGTGCGGGCCCGGCACAGCTGCAGAGAACAACAGCGAGCTCTCTGTCTGCCTAATCGCACCTTCAAGGCCATCCCGCTACAAACAGCGAGGGGAGGGGGCCCGGGGTGCTGGGGGCGGGAGCAGCCGGAACGCACCGGCACAGGGCGCGCGCAGGCCCGCGAGGCCGACCCCCGGGCGGAGCCACCAGCACCGGGCCGCCATAAGCGCTCCCAGCCCCCACCGGGGCCCCAGCACCATGGAGCGCGATAGGGCAGGTGGGAACTGGATGTTCCTCGCGCTCGCGGCTGAGTGGCACCGTGACCACACTGAGCAGCTGTGCCTCCTGACCGAGAGGGTGCACCTGGCCGTCCGCCTGCGCTATGTCCTGGCCCTGCGGGCTGGCGTGCGCCTCCGGGGCCAGCAGGCCCGCAGGAGAGTCCGTGCCCGGCTCAGGGCTCGGCGCCGGGCCTGGGGGGCGTGGCTGGCCGCCTGCCGGAGCCTCACCCGGCCCGCTGCGCTCCGAGGGGCCGCGAGGCGGTTCCGCTGGGCAACGCAGACCCTCCGCCGGGCAGCGCTGCTGGCTATGCCCATAGCGCGGAGCCTATGGGTCACGGAGCGGCCCCAGGCCTGGTGGGAGCGGGCCCAGGCCCACTGGGGGGAGGCCGAGTGGGGGTCCCACTTCCGGATGGGCAAGGCCACCCTGCTGCGCCTAGCGGAGCTCCTCACGCCCTGGCTGGAGCGGCAGCACACCTCCATGCGGGAGCCCATCCCCATGGTCCAGCGGGTGGCCATAGGGGTCTGGGCCCTCGCAACGCCCGACTCCTGCCGCTCCGTGTCCCAGCACTTCGGGGTGGGGCTCAGCACGGTCGCCTGCATCGTGCGGGATGTGTGCGAGGCTGTGGAGGGCGTGCTCCTCGACAGGACCATCCAGCTCCTGGACCAGGGCGCTGTGATGGCTGGCTTCGCGGCCGGGGGCTTCCCGAACTGCATCGGAGCCGTGGACGGCACACACATCGAGATCCTGCGCCCGGCCGCGGGGGAGGCCCTGGAGTATGTGAACCGGCACGGATACTACTCCCTGCACCTGCAGGGGGTGGTGGACCACCGGGCCCGCTTCATAGACATCTACACGGGCAACTCCGGCCGGAGTCACGACGCCAGGATCATGACCATCTCCCCCTTCTATGCCCGCATGTACCGGGGGGACTTCGCGGACATGGGCATGAGGTGGATCGAGGGTGTTCCCATGCCCCCCTGCATCCTGGGGGACCCCGCCTACCCCCTGACCCGCTGGCTGATGAAGGTCTACCCTGTCCCGAGCACCCCTGCGGAGCAGGTATACAATACCCGCCTGTGTGCGAGCCGGACCGTGGTGGAGCGTGCCTTCGGGGCCCTGAAGCAGCGCTGGAGGAGTATAGCTGGCCGCCTGGACTTCACCGTCCCCACCTCCGCCCTGGTGATCGGTGCCTGCTGCGTTCTGCACAATGTGTGCGAGACCGAGGGGGCGGCCCTGGAGTACCCCGAGCCCCACCGGCCCCCCGGTCCTGTTCCCCTGTACGTGAACGCAGGGAACCCCCGGGAGTACCGGTATGCCAAAAGGATCCGGAACGCCCTTGCAACCCACATCGCCCGGGGGGGCCCGCTGTGAGGGCCTTCCCGCCCCTGGGGGCCCCACCCCCCGTTCCGTGCCCATGCCCCTGTACACGCGGTCCCACAGCCCTGTCCCCCCCACAAACGGGCCGGGGACAACTGTCTCTTTACAACACTTTATTGCCCACACAGTTCACACAATCACCCTGTGCCCCCTCCCCACCCCCGTGCCCGTGACCCCGTCCACCACCCGCCCTCATGTGGCCCTCCCCCTCCCCCCCCTTCCCACCATCCCCCCGCGTTTCCTGGGCCGACCCCTCGTGCGGCCGCTTGGGCCCACCGAGCTCTGGGAGCTCCCCTCCCCCCCACTGTCCGTGTCCCCTGCCGTGTCCTGGGCCGGTCCCGGCCCCGGCAGGGGGCCGGGCGGCGGATGGGCAGCTGTGCCCGGTGCCCCGGTCGCGCCCCGGGGGGGCTGGACCCTCCGGAGGCCCGGGGGCACTGGGAGGCGCATGCGAGGGCCCTGGGGCCGGGGGGGCGCCAGGGGCGGCAGGGCTGGGCCCGGGGGCGCCGAGGGGCCCGGCATGGGGACCTGGGCGGGCAGGGCGCCCGGAGGTGCGCCGGCCATCACGTAGGCACACATGGTGCCCGCATGCAGGAGCAGGGAGGTCCCAATGTCGTGGGACCTGTCCATCTTTGCACTGTGCTCCCGCACCATGCCCTGTATGTCCTGCCGGAGGCCCCTGAGCAGCCCCTGCTGCCGCTGGTGCTCCCGGCGCTCCCGCCTCCGCTCCAGGCGCACCTCCGCCTCCAGCCGGCGGTCTGTCTCCAGGGCCTTCTCCATGGACCGCTCTATGGCCGCCTCCATGCGGTCCACGGAGGCGATCATGCGCTCCCCCTGTTCCTCCGCCCTGCGGACGATGTCCTCCGCTTGCTCCTCCCTGCGCCTGCGGACCCGCGCCCGGTACTCCCGCATCCGCTGGGCTGGGGCCGCGGCCGGCGGAGGCGCCGCGCGCGGGGGCTGCCCTGTGGAAATGGGCGGGTGGGTCAGTGCAGGGCCCTGTCCCCTAGCGGGGTCGGGTCCCGGGGCCCCCTGCCCCCCCTCCCCCACTGAGGCCGGAGGCCCCCCTGGGCTGGCGCCCGGGGGGCCCTCCCGCCATCCCAGCCCTCCCGCCTTACCTGGGTCCGGCACCTGCTCTCCTGTGCCCTCCGCGGGGGCCTGCACCGTCTCGCTGGCCCGGTCCTGGGGCTCCCCATGTCCTGCGGGCGGGAGAGGGGGGAGCGGGTGAAGGGGGCTGGTTGTGGCCCCTGCAGCAGGGCCCCCACCCCCGCCCCTGCCACCGGCCCCCTGGTCGTGCCCCCCCCTGCCCTGGGGGCCCGCTTACCCTCTATGTCCGTCTCCGAGCCTTCGGAGCCCGGCGCCTCACCCTGGGAGTGCTCCCCCTGGGACCACTGGCTGAGGGTGGTGAAGGTGCCGACCTCCGACTCCGCCTGGCCGGCCCGGCGTTGGGATGTCTCCGGGCTGCTGCTGGGGGGGGGCCTTGGGGCTTCTGCGGGTCCCGGGTGGTCCTCCTGGGGGTGGGGGTCCCCTGAGCTCGTGTCTACCGGGCGGGCGGCGAGGGGAGGGGGTACCTCGGCCCGCTCCCTGCCCTGGACCACAGCGCTGCCCACCAGGCGTGGGGCAACGATGGAGCCCTTCATGTGAAGGATGCGGTCCAGGGCATCGTAGTAGGGGGCGGTGCGGGCCCCGTGGCCGGAGCGGCTGTTATTGTCCTTGAGGGCCTTGTACCCCCTCTTGAGCTCCTTGGCCTTCGAGCGACACTGGTTGACAGTGCGCTCGTGCCCCGCCGCCTCCATGTCGCGCACGATGTCCCGGTAGACATGCTCGTTGCGCTGGTTTATTGCGAGCTCCACCTGGTACTCGAGGGTCCCCCAGATCCGTATGAAGTCCCGGGTCTCCTGGAGGCCCCACTGTCCCCCTCTGTGATAGGCCTTCCTCCGGCTGGGCCCCTGCTGTTCCTCCTCCCGGTGCAGCTCATGCTGCACCTGCCTCTGCTCCTCCTCCACCTCCTCCTGGGGGTGCGCCTCCGGGGGCCGGGGGCCGGGCTCCTCCTGGGGCTCGTCCGCCCGGGCCGACTTTCGTGTCTGGGGGGGGGAAGGGGGGTGGTTGGTTGCTGGGTGAGGGTGTGGGCCCTCTCGGGGGCCCCCTGCCCCCCTGCCCTCCGCCCGGGGTCCCCCTGCCCCCCTGCCTTCCGCCCGGGGTCCCCCCGGCCCCCTCCACAGGGGGTTCCCCTGTGCCCCCTGTTCCCCTCCCAGTGGGTGCCCTTACCCGTTTCCTGGGTGCCTCCTGTGGGCCTGTTCCGGCCGCTGTCCCCGGGGCGGCGCGACCCGGCTGCAGCTGTGGTTGGTGTTCCCGGGGCGCCTCCCTGGTCGGGTGCTCCCGTGTGCCCCCTTCCTGCACCTGTGCCCCCTCCGCCTGCATCGCTGGGCCTGGCTGCACGTCCTCCGCCTCCTGTCCCGCCGCTGTCGCTGTTCGTGCCTCCGCTCTCTTCCGCTTCCCTCCTCGCTCCATCCCGCCACGCTTGCTTGCTGCTGCTCTCGCTTTAAATCTCCCTCCGGTGTTTGTGTTGGTGCTGGTTGCCTGGCAGCGACGCTGCGTGCCTCGTCCCCGGCCGGGGCTCCATTTTTTTGGTTCCGCTGGGGGATTGGCGTCCAGACGTTACTTTTGCTTGGTTCCCTGTGGGGGTTGGTTTGACCACGCTTCCCGGGACCTTCCCCCGGCTAGCCCGGGAAGCGTGGTTGAACCTGACCCCATGTGGGTATTGAGCGTGATGAACATCTGGCGCGCGCCGTTCAGACGTTCAGGGCCCTTTGGCCCCGCGGGGGGGTTGAGCGTGGTTCAGTGTGGTTCAGCGTGATCTCGTAACGTCTGAAATCACCCAATGTTACCAAAAAAAAAAAAAAAAAAAAACATTACATTGCTGCTTATCTATCACTTGTTCAGCATGTAAGCAGACATGGAGCCAAGTCTTTGTCCATTGTCCCCATCTTTCTACACACAAACACCATCAAAGAAGAGACCAAGCAAAGCAGGCCTCAAGATCATCATAGTCAAGGAGGCCATGGTGGCACTTTCTTACATTTACTCCTTTGTTCCTGCTCTATAGTTAACATGACCAGATAACCATTATCAGTTTACAAATCCAATCTGATCCAAGCAATTACTTTTGTCATGCCCAAGAAATAGTTTCACCACAGTTTTACAAACGTTTATAATCTTCTACAGTACTGAAAATCATATGAAATTCATTACAATCACTTATTTCTGATTTAAACTAGTATAAAGAGGAACAGGTACTATATTTGAAACTGATGCCCTCCTGACCTGACGAGAGGAACAAATTACAATATCTTAATCATTCTCCCATTACTATATATACGAGCCATGAAGATGAAGGCATTTTCTCTATCCTGGTCCATCAGCATTTAAATGGATCCATTATAAAAGAAACACAAGCACAACAGGGAATCTAGTATTTTGGCTGACAGAGAATGCAGTTGTAATGGCTTGTAGTTTTGTTGTTTTTTTTAGTTCACTGTACGCAAATGTCTGATATTGCACAAAAGTAAGAACTCCAAGATTACAGAAAATGTGTGAGAAAAGAAATCATGTTACCTAAATGCATGGCAAAGTTGAGTTGGTTATGAGAACTAGATTCGTTCTGTTGATGCACATGGAGTTTTATTATTGAACAAACAAAATGAATAGTAGGGAACAACAGCATCGTAATGAGGTCAGAGGATCAGAAAATAACTCAGTTGCATGAAAATGTAAAAACCACATTGGGATCTCATAAACGGGGATATCATTCCTTCAGGTAATCAGAAACATTCAAAATATCATTCAAAATATATCAAGCCCAACTGGGGATTTTAAATGAGCTGAGCTTACTTTGTTTGACATAACACTTTTCATAAAGAAAATATTACAGCAGCAGAGAGAGCTTTCCTTACATCCTGTAATAATAAAGTAAAAAAATATAATGTTATTGGAATTCTTGTGATGTATATTTTAAAAAACAAAGCGTTTTCCTTTTTCCATTCCAAACTAGACTTGCTGGATTTTATCTGATTTATGCTGCATAATTGTATTGATACAATAATTTTTTCCCCCTGACTTGTAACAATAATTCTATAAATATTTCATACTGTTCTTTTCAAACATAAATGTCTCTATTCCTCAGGGTCACAATTTGATCTGAGTGCAAATAGCTTTCAGCAGCAGGGGTTCAGACCAAAGTTATCTGCAGAGTTGGATCCACCTATGACAGGAAGGTAGTCAAAACCCTTCTTGGACTGTACTTAAGTTGCCATTCAATGGAGAGCAAGAGGTGATCAAAGCTAAGAAGATCTTTGCCTTAGAACTTAAAAAAGAAAGAAAAAGGAAAAGAAAAAAAAACATTCAATTTTGTCTTTAACCTTAAAAGCAATAGAGTACTACCTGTATTTGTGTTTTGTTTGAGATGCAATGACAAATTTTGTAATGCTGAAAGTTTTCTATTGATAAATTTTGTTCCTCTCATTTTTAGATAAAATATTACCCCTAACGTTTTTTATTTTCCGGTACCTATCACGGACTACATGGGAAAACAAAGTTGCTGTCTATAAAATCGACCCATGCCAGAGAAAGCTACCAGAACTATGACTGGGCTATGTGGCCAGAATAGAAACATCATAAAGTTCTTTACTGGGGCAAAGGAGCTGATAGAAAGAACAATTGTAGACTTTGACAGGACCCTGGGCCTCTCAGGGTGAAAACAGACAGGGTACTTTCAGACATGACGCTAACCACCCTTTAACCACCCTTGGTGGTCATTTATGCATGTTTCAGGGCTGCATAGGGCACCAGTACAGCCCTGCAACATGCATAAATAACCACCAA
>QEPC01003957.1:80936-93060 GCA_003113815.1 Sphenodon punctatus
GTATTATTATTATTATTATTATTAACAAACATTTATATAGCGCCAGCAGTGTACCTGGCACTTTACAAAGTAATAAAATAGACACGGTCCCTGCCCCTAGGGCTTACAATCTGAGAGACAGGAACTGGGGGAGAGACTTAGGAAGGCGAACAGGGGAGAGACAAGGGGTCTAACATTCATGAAGATGCGAGGTCTCAAGTGCACGTACTTGGCTTGGTTACGATGAGAATGACAGCATGTCTTGCTCTGTATGCACCTCTGTTGTTGGCTGGAACTGCCAGCGGCTACAACAGCTCTTATGATCATGGTCAGAAAGGGGTTACTGGCTGTTGTAGCTGTTTCCATGGTGTCCGGGGCTTTGTGTCATGGCATATGGGCGGGGCTTGCATGGGAGTGTTGCCAGGTGGGCGGGAGGAAGAACAACTTTCTGTATGAGTTGTTTGCAGGGCCGGTCCATGGTGGTGGGAGTGCGCAGAGGCTGCCTGAGTGGGCGCGGTGGCCACGTTGGGAGCCACCCATTAGAATCTCTCCCCACCCACTCCACATGTGTGGG
Organism: Sphenodon punctatus; assembly: GCA_003113815.1. NCBI lineage: Eukaryota > Metazoa > Chordata > Lepidosauria > Sphenodontia > Sphenodontidae > Sphenodon > Sphenodon punctatus. The sequence continues at coordinate 81,490 of QEPC01003957.1, forward strand.
TGCTCCACAGCTGTGCCATTCTGCAGTCAAAGACCCTTCATCAAGCCTTGCTTGTTTAAAAACACCCTCTGTCTTTCCTTCCAACTCCAACCTCTTCACACCTCATTTTTTTACCTAGTATTCCCAGAAATTTTCAGACGTTTCCACAGAGCTAGACTTCACCTTGTGACAACGCATTCTAGTCTATTTCTATGAGAAACACAAGAATGTCTTTAAGGCCTTTCTTATGGTTTTTGCTCAGGGAAGATGTCAGAGGTTTGCCTGAATAAGATCAGTAGGATGAGATTTCAGTTACTGAAGCTAAATAATGCTTGCTTCTTGAAATATAGAGTATCTCTAAATATTAGTAGCAGTTAAATTGGGATTAGTTAGTTAATAAACTGTAAAGACTTGCAATACTTGTCTTGTATCGGTAAGGATATAAACTTTAACTACTGTTGAATTAGGAATAAAATGGCCATTTTATTCCCAATTCATATAGAAAGTTGCTTAAACAGAACTGTCTTCTGACAGAAACAAACAGAAGGGTTTTTTCATTGTGCTATATACTGCAGTCGAGTTATGGCATCCTCATCCATTCAGTGTACACAGCAAAAGCATCTGGCTATGGTTGCAGCTCAATCAGTTTGACATCAGTCACAGAAAAAAAATCTTAGAAGCCATTTTAAGACATCAATGGAGGAGCCCTTGGAAAAAGTGCAGTTTGATCAACAGCCAGTGTGTGCTTTCAAAAATGGAACTAACACTTTAAATACACTGAAACACTTTGAAGAGGTGATTGGCATGGCAGAAACATTTAAAAATATGTAATATGATTTTTTGACAGAAGACATTTATCAGCATTTCGTATCAGAGATTAATGTCAAGGGCATGGAATTGTCAAATGGAATGAAATGAAACTGTTGCATTAAAGAGTTGACTAAAGGGTAAAAACAAAATGAAGTAAATGGGAACTTAAAGTCAAAACCAGCTTTTCATTTGACATTACAGGCAGAAAAGGGACAGTAGGGGAGAGAAGAGTGGAGAAACAGAAAGAAAGAGTGGGATCCTAAGCTGGAGTACATTGAATGATTTACTAGCAAATCTATTGGAGCTGCAGCATCTGTCAAAGTGGTTGAGAGGGGCTTGATTTCCTTTCAAGAATTTCCTCTGTGGGGAGCCTTTAAAGAATAAAACATCCAAGCATTCAAGTTTTCTTGCCACATCTTTTCTTGGTGCCCATAGTTCCTATTGCCAAAGTAGAACAGGAACATAAGAACATAAAAAGTGCCATTCTGGATCAGACCAATGGTCCATCGAGCCCAGCATCCTGTCTTGGACAGTGGCCAATCACGGGGGCCTGGGAGAAGCACCCAACAGGTCACCATGCTATCCATTCCCTGTGGGTCATCCCCAGGCTCCCGACAGTAAAGGGTTTTGTTCCCCAATCCTATCTGGCTAATAGCTGCTAATGGAACTATCTTCCAGAAACTTGACCAAACCTTTTTTAAACTCAGCTATAGTACTGGCCTTGACCACCTCCTCCGGCAGTAAATTCCACAACCTACGCTGAGTGAAACAAATACTTTCTTTTCTTTGTTTTTACTCTGCCATCTGTGAGTTTCATGGAGTGTCCCCTAGTTTTAGTACTAGTTGAGAGAGTAAATTACCATTCCCTGTTTACAAGTTCCACACCACTCATGATTTTATAGACCTCTATCATATCTCTTCTCAGCCGTCTCTTTCCAAGCTGAAGAGCCCCAGCCTATCAAGCTTCTCCTCATACGTGTGCTGTTCCATACCCTGGATAATTTTTGCTGCCCTTCTCTGTACCTTTTCTAGTTCCGCTATGTGTTTTTTTAGATGGGGCAACCAGAACTGCACACAATATTCAAGGTGCGGTCACATTGCAATACAGAGTCAAAATATAAAAGTATGGCATAATACTCCACAATGATGCAATGAGCATAGGTTAATGTATGTGTCCTATTTTGGCAGTGCTCATTGCATCTTGGTGCTCAGACTGACCAGAAGGATAGTGTGTATGTTACACTCTTTGGCTGAGCTGTGGAAGAAGTTCATCTAAAGGGCCGTCTTCTCTACTTGACTGTGATGGCTGCTGTCATAGTGCAGTCCTGTACAGCAAATCCCTGTGTCTTCTTCAGCCCAGATAACATTCGTAATACATGTGCAAATTTTCTTTGGCTCATTTCCTTCAGGGCCTTTTTTATTATTCCCCCCAGACTGACATACTTTTGTGTCATTACAAGCTTCAAAGACCAACCCTTCCATAACACCAGCTTTTTATGGAGATGCTTGACTAACTCCTCTCCCCAGACTCTGGTGGGATAGGCTGAATGAATCCCCTCCTATCTGCGAGACCACCTCATTCTCATTCTCCATGCCCTGGATTGACCCTTGCGGTCCGCCGGGAGCGTCCTTCTTGATGTTCCCCAGATGGTGCGGGGGGCTACAATGGAGAAGACGTTCTTGGAGGTGGCACCTCGGCTGTGGAACTCTCTTCCGGTGGAGGCCTGGGTGGCCCTGAACCTTGCCTCATTTCAACAACAGTGCAGGACCTGGCACTGCCAGATTTTTGGTGAGGGAGGTGAGCAAAGAGTGGGTGAGGGTGGGTGGGGAGTATGGGGTTTTAATTTTTTTAATTATTCTAATGCTTCCCTTTTATGTGTATTTTATGTATATTTTTCAATGTTTTATCTTTTGTAAGCTGCCTTGAGCTGCCTAGGAAGGAGAGGCGGGGTATAAGTAATGAAAATAAATAAATACATTTAATAAAATAAGCAGTAGCCTGAAAGCTCCAGTTCCCTGCTTAAAAGGCCAGCAACCTGCCTGTCTCATACCATTTTCTTGGTTTCAGGCTATACTGAACTGCTTTTTTATCTCTGGTGCCCTGCCGAACCCGAGTCTCCAGGAGACTGAGGCCACTTTTACACGAGGCACTTAGAAGCCCCTCTGGAGCCCTGTATTCAAGAAGAAAGCCATGCGGGGAGTGTTTATATGCTTCCTATAATACTGGAAGTGACGTGCTGCCCATTTTCTTCAGCAGCAGTGGCTCCAGACGTGGGGCTTTCAAGAGGCACATTCTGTAGACCTCAATTTTCAGGTCTACAGAATGTGCATCTTGAAAGTCCTGCATCTGCAGTAGGCATGTGTGAACAGAACCAAGTTCGGAAATTCGGTTCGGTTCGAAAATAGAGTCCAGTTCGAAAGTTCAGTTCGGTCGACCGAACTATTCGAGTTTGGTTCGAACTCCGAACTTCCGAACCGCGTTCACACATCCCTAGTCTGTAGCCACCGCTGCTAAAGAAAATGGGCAGCACGTCACTTCCGGTAGCACAGGGAGCCTGTAAACACTCCCCGCGTGGCTTTCCTCTTGAATATGGGGCTCCAGAGGCGTTTTTAAGCGCCGCATGCAGAAGTGGCCTGAGGATGCCTCTTGGGCATTTTCTTTACAGTAATTTGATTGGAGAGACCCCAGTTGGAGACGAAGGACATCTTTGACTGCTAACATCAAGTAGGGCAACATCTGATCCCAACTGTGGTATCTACAAACTATTCCAGCATCTCCTTTAATGCTTGGCTAAAGTATTCCACCAGGCTGTCATATTGGGGGATGATATACTGAGTTCCATAGTGGTTTACTAGGGCTGAATGAGAAATAAAAAAAATTCTCATGAGAAAACTCATGAGTTCGAGAACCGTGACCAAGATATTGTGAGATCTCAGTCCCGTAACGAGTTCTCAGATGAGAAAATTAAATTAAATTTTAAAATCACTACACATCCACAAAATGGCTGCCAGACTGTTTTTCACATGTGCAATGACTGTTGCCATTAACCAAAATGGCAGCAATAGCTTCACCACCATTTTGGTTAATGTCTACGGTCATTTTGTGCACACGCAAAACAGTCTGGAAGCCATTTGCGCATGTACAATAATTTTTAAGTAGTATTATTTTATTTTCTCCCCCGAGAACTCGTTCTGGGTGAAAAAAAAGTCATGTGCATGAGCAAAATGGTCACTGAACTGTTTTAATCTCTGGTGAAATGAAAACCATTTAACTGGTTTGGCTATGGCCCATTCAGTAATTTATTTAATGAAGAATGCTTCAGCCTGCCGCCTTATGGGGACGGGGCGCAGAAAGCACATTAAACTGGTACTTTGAGCACTGCACTGGCTGACTATTGTCTTCTGGGCCCGATTCAAGGTGCTGTTTTTTACTTTTAAGGCCCTAAACGGCCTGGGTCCTGCTTACCTGAGGGAATGGCTCCCCACTACCCTGGGCCACATGGCATTTCCTGTCATTGTCTGGGAGTGCCTTCCTGGAGGTCTTGTACTTTTGGTGGGTCCAGGCAAACAAGAGGTTGTTCTCAGAAGCCACGCTGTCACTTTGGAATGCCCTCCTGGCAGTGGTTCGCCTCAGTCCAAATCTCCTCTCCTTCTGACAAAACTGTAAAACCTGGCTCTTCTGCTGGGTGTTTGGTGGGGAGGAGGGGGAGGGGGGATAGGTTAAGGGAGTATTTCTGTGCACAGATACTGTTTTTTATGCTGTTACTATTATTACTATGGTTTTATTCTTGCATTTATTTTTGTATTTTTATTGTATTTATATATTGAAGTTTAATTTGGTTGTGAGCTGCCATGAGTCGCCTTGAGCAAGAGGGGTGGGGTAGATGCTTTTATATAATAATAATAATAATAATAATAATAATAATAATAATAATAATAATAAGAAGAAGAAGAAGAAGAAGAAGAAGTATTTTGAATTTTCTCAGCAATAACTTGATAAAAATGTCCTGGATCATCTTGGATGAGTTGAGAACCAGGATTTCAATGAGATTCTCACTTTTTGTGAGATCTTCTTTAATCCCTAGTTTTTACTCCCTGTAGAGAACAAAACTCCTGCATCAGGCATCAGGCAGGTCCATAAGCAGGGCCTCTGGAAGTGTAGGGATATAATATTTTAAGTAATTCATTCACTGCTCTCTGAGTTGACATAGAAAAGAGGGGAATGACCTCATGGTAATAGATGCCATAGTCCACAACCACTGGTGTGTATCAGCAGTCACTCACATTTGGCTTAAAGGAATTTCTAAGGAACCCTCTACTCTCAGAAAAAAGTTAGATCAAAAAAACAGAGTAGCTACAAAATAAAATATAGTTCCAAAACCATTTCCATCCATGCACACTGGAAGGGGGTGAAATGCAAGGAGGTATTGGGTATTTTCAGATGTTACGAGATCACGGTGAACCACGGTGAATACCCACCTGTGGTCACCGTGTCTCGAATGTCTGTTTGGAGGCCGTCAGATGTTCGCCACGGTGAATACCCACATGGGGTCAGTTTGAACCACGCTTCCCGGGCTAGCCGGGGGAATGTCCTGGGAAGCGTGGTCAAACAGACCCCGGGCAGGGACCAACGAAAAGTAACGTCTGGCCGCGCGCCACGGCCCGACACGGCGGCCGCAATGGCCCCGCCGCCCGCCCGTCTCCTCGGAGGGCGGGCGGCGGGGTGCGTGGAAGGGGCTGGGCCGTGCGGCTCCGCCCCCTCCCAGTTTCCCCGCCGGGATCCCCCCGGCACGTCTGATATGGCGTTACGGGGCGACCCCGGGGGGGAATGAATCCGGTGATTTTGGTACAGGGCCAAAGGGCCCCGTAACGTCTGAAATCACCCATTGTTACACCACCCTGGTTTCTTCCCAGCTCCACCCCTCCAAGTTTCATGGTGTTACGATGCTTGGAAAGGGGCATGGTTATGTCAGAAGGTGAAGTGGCTCTCCCACCCACTCCTGACCATAATTCTATGGGTCCTCTTGGCTCCAACTGTCCTCTTGGGCACTGGTTGCCACTGAGGGAATGCAGAACTTCTGGGGTCGATAGAATGAGGCTTCTCAGGGAGAAAGTGCTTTTGGACCTAGACCCTCTTTCTTTTGAAATCCTTTCATTGCCACTGGTAATTAATAAGGATACATTCATAAATCAAGACCATAATTCCTTAAAAAAATAAATCAAAGTACATAGTGTGTTTATTTTGTTCTCCCATTCCTGTATATTCTTGCTTCCCCCTCTTTAAACTTCTTTTTTCATATCGTCTTCTCTCTGCTCACTAGCATTTTAAACAAAAGACTTTTCTTAAAAGAAACTCATGCATTTAAAGGAAATTAACTCATAATCATTCCCTTTTCATGAGGAGAAAGATCTGTAAGACCAATGTTCCCACAGAAAGAAAGCCAGTTAAGAGCATCAATATTTTCAAGCGACAATAGAGTTGTTTTGTGCACAAAGCTAAGAGAGCAAGAGAGTAATCGGAGAAAAGGAAGCTAGGGAAAGACAAAAGAACAGCTCTAGATCTATTTCTGAGATTATTTATTCTTTGAAGGTTTCAGTAAACAAGCATTTTAGCTCTGTTTTGACTATAGAAGACTAAATGGTTTGTGCATGGGATGAAAATAGGGTGATTAAGCATATTCTCATTCCCCGTCGCACATATCCTGTACATTGCTATGACACCCTGTGATGTAGGATTGCCAGAATGCAGAGGTAATAGATGGGAAATTGTCTCAGGCCCCAGTGGTTCTGGTATATGATTATGTTACAGGCTAGCAATCATAGAAATTGCCTCTGAAAGCCATATACAACTCACCCATTCAGTAAGCAGTGCATGGTAGCCTGGGGATTTGTGCTCTACAGTAAGGTGTATGTTAAAGAAGAAGCTATTTATAAAAAAGTTGTTGCAGATGAGGCTCATTTCTATAACTCCTTCATGTGGATTATCACGTCTGAAGACAAAAAGGAAGAGTTATATTTAACTGTTCTGTAAGTCATTATCCATCCTTGACATATAGAACATTTTCCTGTTGGGAGGAGATGCTGTCGGTACAGTAACCCATCCTCGATGAAGACACTGTCACTTGTATGTTCTGTTATAGTGACTGCATAATTAGTAGTATTACATCTACTTTTACCTTATTTTGACTATTCCGAAGTTTAAACGAGAGAAGGCTGTCTAAGAACTCTGTGCAATCAACCTTTACTTTTCTCCAGTTAGAGGCAGGCTGGAGAATTGGTAGTGGATAATTCACACTTTTCCCAAGTTCAAGTAAGAAAGCTAGGAGGATTTAGCTTATCGGGGTCACCCACCAGTTTTCATGAGACATGTATATACGTACTTAAGCTAGCACTGAAGGTGAGACATGCTAAATGGATTAGTAATGTGGTCACTTTAGTATATCTTGCTACTTCAGCTGTCTGTATTCTGGCTGCAGCAGGTTTTCCTATTCTGAGTAATTCAGGTACTTTGAAATGGACTTTCATTTAATACTTATGTTCAGGGACCCATGCGCACTGCTTTTTCCCTATTGGCATCAATGGAAAAATTAAGTGAACATGGCTCCCTGCTTATGGTATCTGCACCAATAAAGATTTGGAAACTGAAAGTGAGTGTATCAATGGGAATGGCTTTGATTAAGAGGTGTCATGGATATCTCAATCATAAGATGGATACGTATACAGGCCATAGGCATATGAGTCTGTTGACCCTGCTGTTAGTAGAAAGTAGCAATTTGCATAGAGATCTTGGGAAAGTTTGCTGTGGTGTAGTTTTTTGGTTTTTTTAACTCTACCAAAATACCTACCAGACCTTGAGCCAACTCAGGAACTGGAGTCAATCAGCATTTTTACACACACCTTAAAGTGCTGGTCTTTCAATCTTCTGGGTTTACAAGTCCACAAGTAAGTTCCGGATACATTCTTCACACACACACTGCCCTAAAGCAGTTCATGGATGCATTCTTCATAAAAACACTGCCCTGAGGCAGCCTAAAGTAGCCGCAGCTGTAGACGTGAGGGGCTGTCATGGAAACCAAGAGACCAGTGGCGGTTCCTACTTCGGGGCTGTTGGGTGGGGCCCCACAACCCCTGACTGGGCTACTGCTGCTGTCACTACTAAATGAAAAAAAGAAAAAGAAAAACCAAATTCCCAAAGGTTTTTTTGGGGGGTGACCAACTTTTCCTGGGGGGGGGGCTTGCCTCCATGCACTGTCACTCACCCAATATGTATTGTGGGTGATTGCATGCCTCTGAATCCTGCTGCATTGTTGGCACCGCAATGGCGGCGCTGGGGATGGAATCCCCTGCCAGTCTGTACCATTCTTCACTGCTAGGTGCTGCAGTGTGCATGCACAGAAGCACGAGCTGTCTGGAATAGGCTTCCCCAACTGACTTTGCTGGAGGAGCTGGATGGCTGTACGCTGCTACGCATGTGCACCGTGGCAACTATGGTGGAAGGGCCAGGCAGCCGCAGGGAGGTGCTCCCGGGAAATGCCGATGCAGCCGGTGCCACGCCGAGTTCAACACATGTGGTGGGGAGGGTTGGGGAGGAATCAGAGTGGATCCGTGAGCAAGGCAGAGGTGGCAAAAAGCAGAAGTGGAGAAACAAGCAGGACCAGATACAACGCACGCACAGTCGGAGTCCACAGAGAGTTGAGGTATGAATCAGGGCCCTGCCAGTCCACATGTGGAGGTTGGGGGCCTGAGAGAAATCTTGGCAAGGCAAGTGAGCATGTGCAAGAGGGCAATGGTCTTAGCACCCTGTTCCTTCCTCTCTCGCACATGCTCACTTGTATTTTGGGGGCCGACAGGGAGAAGGCGCTTGAGGATTCCGTAAGTATCCTCTAGAAAAACAAAAATAATAATAATTTTGGGGTGATACAACCATCGCCCTGGCCAATCTCTGGCCAGAAAAAAACCCAGGGAGCCTGGGTGCGACTGCACACAGTGGGGTAGGGATGGGCGAACAGATTATGGTTTGGGTTTGGCTGTTCGATTTGGCATTCGGTTCAGCCATTCAGGTCTTTCGCCGGGTTCGGGTTCAGCTGTTCGGTTTGGCCGTTCGGAAAAAATTATTGCGAGAGCACATGAAGCCGTAATCACGCCGGAAACTGGAAATTCAAGTGTGTGCGGAGCTGTGTGGTAAGTGTGTGTGTGTTTGGCTGGGTGGCTGTTCGGTTTGTGTGTTTTGGCTGTGTTTGGGTTGGGTTTGACTGTGTTGTTGTGGTTGTGGTTGGTGAGTGTTGGTGTGTGCTGTGGGTGACTGTTTTAGCTGTGGGTGGGGTGATTGTTTAAAAAAATGAAGAAGGCTGCAGTTCTTATTCAGCGGCTAGGGGCCAACTTTCCGCTTGAGGAGGAGGATGAGGAAGAGTAGAGGTCGCTGGCACTGCCCCTACTACACCTCTGGTTGTGGTGTTCGGTTCCTCGGCTGAGGAGCAAGCGGTGGTCGCAGGAGGTGCTGCCAGGTTTATAAACTTTTTTTTTACTTTGGGGACAAGAAAGGCTCTATCTGTTAGAGCGAGTTTAATGGCGTGCGGGTGGGGTATGGGTGGTGGGCATCAGTCAGGCACAAACAGTGGGCATCAGCGGGTGACAGCAGATGTCTGCCACAGAGAGAGAGGGTACTGTAGTGTGGGGGCCTCTGGCATGAGCAGAACCCCCCCAAACATGTGCCAGGCTAGTGAGGGTCTCCACTCTCCAGTTGCCATCCCATTCCCTACGCACTCCCAAATAAGGGTAGGGTTTGCACTTGCCAGTCAGGGCCTTCCTACTTGCAATCCCTAGCATCCCCTCACACCCCAAGGAGGGCAGGATTTGCATGCACCAGCCAGGGCCTTCATAGTTGCAATCCCTAGCATCCCCTATTACCCCCAGGAGGGAAGGATTTGCACGTGCCAGCCAGGGTCTCCCAAGTACCCCAGGGAGCACAAGAGTTGCACGTGCCAGTCAGGGGCTTTCTCGTTGCAATCCCTATCATTCCCTAGCACCCCCGGGAGGGCAGGATTTGGACATGCTTTCTAGTTGCAATCCCTAGCACCCCAAGGAGGGAGGACTAGAGGCATCATCATCATAAATGCGTGATATAACTTTGGTGTTCTTAACCCTTAACTACCATTCTGGGGTTTTTTCCCATCCCCTGGTGGAAAAAAACATTTAAAAATATGGTGATTCGTGGCTCTACAAGTTTGAGATTTTAGGGCATTGTCACCAGCACCTCTGGGCATAACATAATCAAATTTCATCCAGATATCTCATACTGTTTGTCTTCAATAATAAAAACACACACACAAACAATGCCTGTGGTACAAATCACCCCAGCGTCAATTTCCTATTGGAGTGGAAATCCACCCCAATTCAGACTCTATAATGTCTGTGTGTGTGTGCGCTGGGCATAGATTGTGTGGCTATTGTAATAAAAAATTATATTTTATTGCACACTTTCAATCCACAGGCCAAAATCAGCTTGGGGTAGAAATCGACCTCATTATATCTTGAGTGTAATTTTTTTCATGATGAAAGGTAAAGGTTAATTTGTTCCCATTTCAGAGAGGAATCAGATGCTGGCCCCTGAGCTGCTGCCAGGATCAGGCCAAGGAGGAGGACCCCTAGGCAGAGGTTGCCATCACCACTGCCAGTGACACCCCCAGACATTCAGCACCAGAAGTTGAACATCTGGAGGTTTTTTGACAAGGGCGAGGATTCACCACATGCAAGGTATGGCACGGGGACTGGAACAACAGGTAATGAATTGCCCTATGACCTGACCTGTTAGGGATGGACGTCCTCTGCAGAGAGAGATTGGCCACCCAGTCCACCCAGTTGTGGAGACAGAATGCAGGCAGGGCTTGAATGACAGACCATTGGTCTGACACAGTATGGCACTTCCTATGTTCCTATCTTTTTCTGATCTTTTTAGCCCTGCAAGAAAAGATTGCAGCAGCAGAAGGAGAGGACCACCTCAGGGCTCATCAGCCACATTGAGCCACATGGCCTGAGAGTGAGGTGGCAGGTGGAGCAATCTGGTGTGGCCATGAAGCCTCAGTGCCAGAAGAAGGAGAGGGGGGAAGGCAACCCAGAAGCGAAGACATGTACACCCTCCCCCCCCTCCTCTGGCCCTGATGTGGAGACCCCCGAGCCATGGGAGAATGAAAAGGCCAAAGCATTTAGGGCCCAGTTTCAGCAGCCCACCTGGGACTTCGTGGCCAAGGTCCAGCAGTCTGCAGCCACCATGGAGAACCACCTGGTGGAGCAGCTGCAGGCGGTCCAGGTGGAGAGGCAGAAAGTGGAGGCATATGGCCAGTATGTCTCCACCGAGATGTGCCACCTGCAAATGTACCACCAGGCACTCTCCAGGTGGCATTGGGACATGGAAGGGGCCCTGAAATTTGCTGTCTTCCATGGCTACGAGCTGCCAGAGTCCCGGGTGGCCAGCCCTCAGCCCTGTGCTGCGCCCCAATGGCTGTTGCCTTTCCCCCAAGTCCCAGGGGACAGGCCCAGAGACTCTTAGTTTCATTTATAAGTTTCCTTTGAATGTTTGTTTTTGTTTTTTAGAATGTTGTTGTTGTTGTTGTTTATTGTTATGTAAAAAGTTTTAATAAAAGTTGTATTTCTTTTTACAAGCTTCGTGTGAGCTGTCCAAACTTTTATCCCTATGTGCTGAAATTGGTGGTAGCAGCAGGTATAGGAACGCACACAGGCAGGCAGGCAGGCACATATAAAACATTATGTGTTATATTCCATCTC
>QEPC01003957.1:101165-112707 GCA_003113815.1 Sphenodon punctatus
CCCACCCCCACCCTTCATCCCACCCCTGCTGTGTTTTGCCAGTGCTGGATAAACTTTAGACACTGGAATTCTTACAATGAAAGTTTATACAACTTTATACGATTAAATGATTTATACAACGAAAGTCTGGAAGAAAGGACAGAGTTAAGGCATTGTGATTTTTTGTGTGTGACTTCTGATATTAGTAGAATTACCTATAACAAAACAATCCTGTACTTCAGTTAGTGGTAAATAGTAAAAATAGTAAATAGTTATGGTAATAAATAAAGTAGATATGTTGTGTTAATGGTGATGTAACGTTATGCAATATAGATAATGAAGTGTAAATAATTCCATGCTTTTAGGTATTTAAATTTTGTTGTAATGTATGTTATTTGTTTTTTAAATTTTATTGTAATTAATTTTTATGTTTTTTGGAGTTTAAGTTAGGGTAACATATATTCTGTGAAATGATTTTTAAGAGAAAGGTTTTTTGTTTTGTAAATCTGAAATCTTACTGATGCAATCTCACCACCAACTTATGTGAATAGCCAGTTAGATGTGTCCACTGCCTCAAACTCATTCAGACCTTTATTTTTGTCCTTCACCCCATCCTATCTTGACTTGAGTCTGACTCTAATCATGTCTGGGAACTTCCTTAGAGATCAGGCCTAGTCATTGACTCAAGCAAAGGTAGATAACATGCAACAAAATCCTTTAGGATTGCTCGTGATTCAACAAAACATAGTTAAAGAAATGCTACCTTTATTTTCAGCCTACTGTGAGACACATTATATCTGATTCATGCTGCAATCAATACCATGCAGCATGCTTCTTGTCTCTTTTTTAATGGAATTCATTCTCTTTAGGGAAGAAATTACCTCTATCAAGAACTGCTTTCTATCCAGGACTAGAACAAAGATGTCCTGTGGTGCTCAGTAATGTGGCTGTCTGCCTAGCAGGCCTTTGGTGCATGAATGCAATAAAAAGCTTCCTGGGTTAACTCCTGTCCTAATATTAACTGTCAAAATGTCATTTAGGTTCAGGTGAGAACACGATCATTTTGATGGTATCAGCCTCTACTCCAGCTTGTGAGAACATCTGTGATGAGTGTGTAGAATCATTTCATGATAATGTGCTGAAACTATTTGCAATTTCCCTATTAGTAGGATGTTAGCAGGAGGCTCCCTTCCACATGTGACTGTTGGAGGGTCGGTACCCCAATATATGCCTGACTTAAATTTAGGGGAATTAGCCAAATTAGTTGAACTACGGGTCCTCACTTGCCACAAGGATCAGTCTGAGGTACGAGGTGTGCTCCTCGTCAGCTGGACTATTCAACCCACTTCCATGATACACAGACAACTGCTTTAATACAAAGAACCAAAGAAGGAAGACACATATACACACACCTACCCTCCCTGACACAGATACTCACCCACAGGCCAATTCTTAGGTGCTATATAGTAGGGATGGGCGAACGCGGTTCGGAAGTTCGGAGTTCAGACCGAACTAGAATAGTTCGGTCAACCGAACCGAACGGTCGAACCGAACTCGAATTCGAACGTTCGGTTCAGATGCGTTCGGTGAGTTCGGAATTGAATTTCCATTGGTTTCAATGTAAAACACATTATCGGCTGTAACTTTTTTGTTTTTTAAGCTATGTGGCTAAAATTTGGGGTGCCTCTACCTTCAATAGAACTAATTATGTGCACCAAATATCAAAACAATTGGATAAAGGAATCCGATTTTAGAAGCAGTTGCATTATTGTATTTTGCAATATTCTACATATACATTCTTAGCTGTAACTTCTTTGCCTCACATCTAATGTAGGTGAAACATGTTAAGTTTATACCCCTTCCCATAGTAACTATCTTTGCCAAATTTCAGAAGGATTGGACAAAAGGTCTTGGTGGTATAAGCAATTAACAAATAAATGTATGTCTGATTATAACATCTTTGTAGTCCAACCAGTGTACATGAAATTTGGCAGGACTATATATTTCACTTTCATGATCATCTCTGCCAAATATCAGAGAGATATTATAAAGGGTCTCAATTTTATATGCCTGTACAACAAATGTAGAGAAGGGGCCTATGCCTGGGATTCTCTTATGTCACTGTGGTATAAGATCGGTTTGTGATGCAAATTGGCCAACAGAAGTGGTTCCCTTTATCAAAATCTCCTGTACATTTGCTGAAATAGCAGGAACGGTATTTGATACATTCCTGTCAAATATCCTGTAAACAGAATGGAATATCAAAATGTAACAGCTGGAAATGTATTTTCAGGTTAATGTCTTATACCCTTGGGACCCTTTATCCACTCTTTCCTAAAATTGGCAGAAATATTAAGCATATAGAGGGATGTAATATGCACAAGTTTCATGAACATTGGATGCAAGATAAAGAAGTTGTAGTCATGAATGTGTATGGAGCTTTTCTTAAAATCACAATATTCAATTGCTTCTGAAATCAGTTTCCTTTATCTAATCGTTCCGAATGTTGGTCTACTTTGTGCGCTCCATTGGGGGGTACAATCTCCCTAAATATCATCAAAAAGTAATAAGAAACAAAAATGTTATGGCCAGAAATATGTTTTTTAGTTTTTTCCTTTTATTTCAAAAACTAAATGTCATTTTCAGTTCCCAATTGCACCGAACTAAAGACCGAATCTATCCCGACCGAACCGATTCCCGAATACGAACTCAACATTCGATCCCAACCACCGAACGGCCGAACATTCGAACCGCCGAACCAAACCGAACGGGCGAACCAAACGGACAAAACGAACGCAGCCGAACCGAATGGCCGAACTCGAACCATGATCTGTTCGCCCATCCCTACTATATAGCTTGAAATAACCACCCTCCCTTGTACAGATACACCAACCACCCATGAACAATCCAACCCACTCCCAGTTTGGTAATCTTCGGGGCTGGTGTACACAGCATTGGGGGAAGAGGAAGAAACAGAGAACAGAGAGATAGACAGAGAGAGAGATTAGAAAGGTTACCTCGCTGAGCCTGTAGGTAGAGGGAGAGACATGCAACCCACAGATGGGGGTGGGGGGTTGAGAGGTGGAGGTGGGGAACACAGACCAAGGTTTGGGAGAGGTATCCTTTGGTGGGGTCCGATACTACTCTGCTCTTAGGGGCCAAGGTTTGAATTATTATAGGATGATGTCCATGTGCTCCGGGGGAGGGATCCTTGGGGGTCTCTTAGGGTTGACTGGAGGGGCTGGAGGGGGTGTCACCTTTCTATCTTCCCATGCTTAGGACTAAATTTCTAGAAAATTCTAGCCCCAGTGGTGACCTAATTCTGAGGGGAATAAAAGGAGCCTGGGTGTGACCATAGAATTCAATGAAGGGTTGGGAGGATGCTCCAGGTGTCTTTAGGAAAATAGGGTGAGTCAATAGGGAAATATTGTCAGTATGTTGTGGGGAAAACAAACTTTGCAGGGGATAAGGGGATTTCCTATAGGGAAGCAAGGAAGACTGGTTCCATCCAGGTGTGCGCAGGATGGCCCACCATTGTGCTTATTTTGCCAATCTGGAGTTCCAAGCTAGGGTCTTTGTTCAAAACTGGGGAGCGGCCTCTTTTTCCTGTGCCCCTGTGATTACTGGAGGAGGCGCTTCCCTTATCTAATTCCTGCTCTTTTCAGGTTTTGTGCTTTACCTGAGGGGCCTTTCAGTTTTAAGGGTTCACCTGGCTCTCAAATTCCTCTCTGGCTCTTGTCACTTGGGTACCCCAGAATCTGTATTCTTTATGGGGTGATGTTTCACCAAAAGGGGGGGTAACATTCTCGGGGGAAAGGCTTGTTACCTAACAAGGAGCACTTTCTCCCTTCCATCCATTATCTTGTCAGTCCACTTTTACTATTTACAAATGTTGCAAAACATTTTCATCATTTTGATATTCTCAGTGTAACTCCAATCTGAGGAACTTTTCACCAGCTGTTGCATCAGTTTATCACATGATTCAGAAGTTCAGACATCACAACAACCACATGGTGACTGCCACCCACCCCGATTACCACTGGCTGCTGCTTGTAGGTTTCTTTGTAGTTTTAAAGAACCTTAAATACTTTTAAAAAACATATCATATTGCTGATAATTACTAGAATAAACTGCTCTGAAAAGGTGAAAGCTATTTTACTCAGCATATTTTCAGTGTAAACAAGACCCCCTATGGACTGGACTGTAGGGATGGGTGAACGCGGTTTGGAAGTTCGGAGTTCAGACCAAACTTGACCAGTTAGGTCGACCAAACCGAACTTCCGAACCAAACTCAATTTTCAAACTGAACCGTACCGAATTTCCGAACTCGATTCTGTTCGCCCATCCCTAAAAGATAATATTCCATTTAGTTCAATGGGGTTTGAATTTCAGAACTCTGTTCGGAAGTTCAGAATTCGGACCGAAGTCGAATAGTTCGGTCGACCGAACCAAACTTCCGAACCAAACCAAATTTCTGAACCAAACCGAACTGAACCGAATTTCCGAACTGGGTTCTGTTCGTCCATCCCTACTGGACTGTACCTGATCAGACACAAGGGGTCCAGTTTGTGAACCTTTCTGGACTAGACCAGACTCTCTGTCTAAGAGGCCCTGATTCCATCAAGCACTATGCTGTTATGAAGCTTGCGGAAAGGAGACCATCTCAGAGAAAGTGCAGGAGACTGCCTTTTCCCCACCCTTCCCATCATGTCCCCCCTTCCTTACACAGCATCCCCTGCCCTTAAAGAGTTCTGTGGTGGTGGGAAACATATCACAAAAAAGGTGTGGGAAAGGTGTAACCTCACCTATCTGAAGTTGTCCCCAATCATGAAAGCACATTTCCATTCCTGTCTATGGGGCTGGGGCTGGCATTATATTCTGAGCATCGCACACAATAGAGTAAAATAACTGTACTAGGGGATCTTTTCAAGTCTGGTAATATAGTGTTCATATTCTAGATACGACCATAGTATGATAAATCTTTCCCTCTCCCAACGCAACGTGTCTCACATGGTGGATGACTATCCCCCTGCTAGGGCAGCCATTAGTCTTATTTTATACTGGACAGTCCTGTTTTGTGAAGTTTTTTTTCATAGTTCTTCCCCTACATGTTTTTGTTCAGTATTTTCCACTCGCTACGGCGCTGCCACTTTCACTGTCTCCCCCTCCCCCCCCCCGGCCATTATTATTGGAATGACAAAAATGAAAAATAATAACAATGAAAGCAAGGATGCAAACAAATTTTCATTTTTGAACTAATGGGAAAACACTGAAAAACCTTTCCCCCAGATATAACTTTTTTTGTTTCTTATTCAATTCTGATGAGATTGGGGAGATTGTACCCGCAATGGGGGGCATTATGTGTACCAAACTTTGGAAAGATTAGATAAAGGAAATCGATTTTATAAGCCATTGAATGTTTTGATTTTAAGAAAAGCTGCATACACATTCCTCATTACAAGTTCTTTATCTTTCATCCAATTTGCACAAAACCAGGAAAGATTATGTCCGTACCAAAGATTACCAATCATGCGAAATTTCATAAAGATTGGATAAAGAGTCCTGATGTTATAACCCATTCACTTGAAAATGCATTTCCAGCTGTAACATTTTTATATTTCATCCTGTGTACAAAACATTTGGCAGGAATATATCCCACACCTCACATGTCATCTCTTTCAAACTACAGGAAAATTTGATAAAGGGCTCCAATTGTATAAGTATTTGAAGTTGTCCCCTTGAAGACCATTATTCAGATAAAGAACAGCACACACAGTGTCAGTCAGAGGCAGGCACCTGGGATGACAGGGGGAGGGAGGGCATAGGAGGGAGGACAGGGAGAAACCCAACAGACTGACAGACACATTCACTGTCAAACTCCTGCATGCTTCCAGCTTCACAGGACCAATCAGTGGTGACTTCGAGGTGGTCATAGGGGGTGGCCCTGAGGTGGGCATAGAAGGGATATAACTGGAACTTTGGGGATAGAATCCTAGAAATCACGAGACATGGTTTACACATCCATGCTGGCCAATAATCATCACAATTGCATATACATTCCTGGCTGTAACTTATTTGTCTCCAATTTAATGTCAATGAATCTTGGCAAGATTATACCACACCTCAGGCTTACTATCTATGCTAACTTTCAGAAGGATTGGATAAAGGGTACAGGCGGTATAAGCAATTAAATTCTAAATATATCTCTGACTGTAGCATCTTTGTAGTCCAACCAGTGTATATGAAATTTGGAAGGGCTATATTTCACACCTTCAGGATCATCTCTGCCAAATATTAGAAATATGTGATAAAGGGTTCCAATTTTCTATGCCTGCACATCATATGCAAAGAAGGAGCCTATGCCAGGGATTCTCTTTTGTGTCACTGTGGGTGAAAACAGACATGACGCTAACCACCCTTTAACCACCCTTGGTGGTTAGTTATGCATGTTGCAGGGCTGCACTGGTGCCCTATGCAGCCCTGCAACATGCATAACTAGCCACCAAGGGTGGTTAAAGGGTGGTTAGCGTCATGTCTGTTTTCACCCTGTGATATAAGATTGGTTTGTGATGCCAAATGAAAATGTCAAACAAATATCCTCATTCTCTGTTGTGATCACCCCAATATCTCTCCCACACTTGCTACTGGGAAGTCAGAAGCATCTGTTTAGGAAAGAGTCAATAGAGATTCTCTTATGTCCTCTGACACAGTGGTGCAGGACGTGATACTGATGATAATTGGCCATCCTGGAAGTAAACCATGTCTCTTGATTGCTGATATACTATCCTCAAAGTCCCAATAATGTCTCCTCTATGCCTGCCTCAGGGCCACCCGCTATGCCCACCTCAAAGTCACCACCAATTGGTCCTGTAAAGCTGAAAGCATGCAGTTTCTGGCCAATGAATGCATCTGTCAGTCTGTTGTGTTTCTCCCCATCCTCCCTCCTACACCCTCCCTCCTCCTACCATGCCAGGTGCCTACGTCTGAGTGGCACTGCATGTGTTGCTCTTTATCTCAATAATGGTCTTCTAGGGGATAACTTCAATTGATTTTAAAATTGGGTCCCTTTATCAAATTGTCCAATAGTTTGGCAGAGATGACACGGAAGGTGTGGAATACATTCTTGCCAAATGTCTTGTAAACAGGCTGGAATATAACAAAAGTTGCAACCAGAAATGAGTTTTCAAGTGAATGGCTTATAACATCAGGATCATTTATCCAATCATTTTGAAATTTGGCAAGATTGGTAATCTTGCAGTGTGACATAAAATTCCAAGGTTTCCTGCAAATTGAATGGAAGATAAAGAACTGGTAGCCAGGAATATATATGCAGCTTTCCTTAACATTTCATATAAAATTGGTGTCATTTATCCATTCTTTCTTATATTTGGTATGCATCATGCCCTCCATTTTGGGTACAATCCTCCCAAGTTTCATCAGAATTTAATAAGAAACAAAAACGTTATAGCCAGAAATAAGTTTTTCAGTTTTTACCTATTATTTAAAAAAAAACATTTGTTTTTCTTTTCTTTTCTTCTTCTTCTTCTTCTTCTTCTTCTTCTTCTTCTTATTATTATTATTATTATTATTATTATTATTATAATGAAAAAGAAAATGAAAATTGGTGCAGACACAGAAGAAGACTCTGTGGGTGGAGGTGGGTGTACACTGGGAGCACCCATGCACAAACACCCACAACATGTGGTGTTTACATGGGTGCACACCCAGTGCACTCCCATCCTCCACCCACTGCTGGCTGTGTACATGGGACACCACCCCCTCCACACACCTGCTTGAACACCGAGCCGGAGGGGGGGTGTCCATGTAAAAATGGCCTAAGAAAATAATGACAATTTTCTGCCAAAGGTGGTGGGGAGCAATGCACTTTGGATCCAGGGATCCCCAAATGTTTAATCTGCCTCTTTCTACCTCATCTATCCTGCAGGGTATGCAGCCAGCTGGAATTCTGTCTAGACTATGCTGATCCTCCTCTGAGACCTGTAGCATAGAGTGAGGTGTGGTGGTGGCTGAGTGGTTAAGATATGTTATTACATTCTGGAAAGCTGTAGCTAAAAGTTCTGCTTGAAAAATGTTTTCACACTGGATGGCCACCTCCAGTTCCCCACTGTGAATGGGTACCTGATCCATTGGGTTAGGCTAGTCAAAGGCTGGACTTACCCAACCCAGTGGGTTACCTATCATAAAGGAATGGCGTGGGAACTGGGCAGGTTGGAAATAAGAATGTCTGGTACTTTGAGAATTCTTTCTTTAGAGAAAGGAATTTTCCATTTTCTCTCTAAAGGTAGTTTCCTCAGAGGCAGATGACAGAATTAAGGTGTCCCAAATACTGGAAACATTATTCCCTTTCCAATCCTCTGAGAAATGTTCTAGGGCCAGAATTACTGGATTTTTTTCTGCACAGGCATATGAGAGCTGGTTTATCCAACAAAATGATGTCTGAGATGCAGAGAACATACCCTCCTACCTTCCACAGTGTCACACAGAGAAGAAGTACTTAGTTAAAGAAAGAAGGCTGGTCACAGTAGCTTAAACACATGACATTTTAAGCAAATGTGAGTCAGAAAAAGACAAGTCTCTTTGCAACAACACAGAACAAGCAGCAGAGCCGTCATTTGTTAAATTGGGTATTGTCTCATTAAATTTCTAGTCACAATGTCAGGAAAGATTAGGAACAGACTGACAGATTCAACTGGCTCAACAACTTTGCTACAATCTTATGACAACATTAGCAGAAATATATAGAAGCAGGGGAAAAAATTACCCAAGTAAAATAGCAGACTTAAATAGCACATAATTATAACTTCTCTGAGTGACCAACTGACACCTGCAGTAGTTAGAGTGTGATTGCATTGCAGTTCATTAACTGCCCTAGCTACAGCAAACATATCCTTAGGCTGGGCATAACGGATTATAAGACAAGCTAGGAATGGTATGAAAAAATGATTTTTTGCAGGACTTTCTAAGGGCATTATTATAATAGAACCAGTACAGAGGAAGTCATAGCTGCGTTTAAAGCCTCTCTCAAACCTAAGGGGGGGATTTGAAAGGATTTTATTTTCATTTCTTCATTTTGAATGTACTTGAATCCCTTCTAGTTATACATGTCACAAGTAAAAAGGACCACCAAACTTATTCAAGGATATGATTCTCCATTGTTAAAGTGCTGGGCCAGTGGGGCCGATCCCATACCCTGCACAAGCCATGTGCAACCCATATTAACGCACATGTTGCCTCCCACGGATTCCAATACCATCTCTATGCTGATGACACCCAACTCTATCTCTCTACCCCCTCTCTCTCCTCCTCTATCCGCTCACGCCTCGTCGACTGCCTCTCTGATATCTCCGCCTGGATGTCCCGACGCCAACTCAAACTGAACATGGCCAAGACTGAACTCCTCATTTTTCCTCCATCCCCCTCCTCTCCCTCTGACCTGACCGTCTGCATTGATGGGGTCACCATCCGTCCTGTTCTCCGTGCCCGCAGCTTGGGCTTCATTTTTGACACGCACCTCTCCTTTAAACCTTACATTGACTCTGTGGCCAAATCCTGCCGATTCGCTCTCCTCAACATTGCCCGCATTCGCCCCTTTCTATCTGTCTCCTCGGCCAAAATCCTTGTTCATGCCATGGTTATCTCTCGCCTCGACTACTGCAACCTCCTCCTTGCTGGCCTCCCTCGCTCCCACCTGTCCCCCCTTGTGGCGATCCAAAACTCTGCCGCCAAGGTCATTCACTCTGCCCGTCGCTTCGACCATGTGACGCCTCTCCTCCTCTCCCTTCACTGGCTCCCCCTTCCTGAACGTATCCTGTTCAAACTCCTGGTTTTCACGTTCAAATCGCTCCATGACCAAGCTCCCCCTTACCTCTCGGACCTAATCGCCCTACGCGCTCCTGCGCGCGCTCTCCGCTCTTCCGCTGTCCCCTCCCTCGCTCTCCCTCGCTTCTCCTGCTCGCCCAACCGCCTTCGTCCCTTCTCCCTCGCTGCCCCGCATGCCTGGAACTCCCTCCCTGCCGACGTCCGCCTCGCCTCCTCCCTCCGCTCCTTCAAATCCCTCCTCAAGACCCACCTTTTCCATGCTGCCTTTCCCAATGCCCTCTAGTCTTTCCCCTTGCTCTTACTGTCAGCCCTCCTCTGCTGACTGCTGCTACCGACCACCTTGTAACCAAGCCAAGTACACGCACCTGAGACTTCGCATCCGCCTGAATGTTTGTTTGTCTTCTCCCATGTCTCTCCCGCTGTCCCCTCTCCTTGTCTCCCCCTCCTTGTCTTTTAGATTGTAAGCCACAGGCAGGGACCACATCTGATTTTATGTTCTGTACAGCGCCAGGTTGCAACTGGCGCTTTATAAATGTTTAATAATAATAATAATAATAATAATAATAATAATGTGCTCAATGAACATGCAAGTCCATTGCTGGGACATTGTGCCACGTGGGACTCACTCTGAACTCACCTGGATCCCATGCAGATCCTGCACGCAGAGGGTTTGAGATTGTGACCACTGATTATAATTAGTTTAAAGTTTACATTTAATTGGCATTTATAGCCCGCCCCCTCCTGCCCAATAGCAGCTTGGGACGGCGTTCAATAGGATAAAGACATACTATCAAAATACTTTTAAAATACAATAAAATACAATACAATAAAAATTATTAAAATATAGCAACAGATGGACCTGAATAACCCAATGCCTCCCACTAAAAAGAATAAAAGAAAAGAAAAAGAAAAGAAAAGTAAAACCCACCCACTACCTGTCTCCCTCACCAAATGCCTGGTGAAACAGCCAGGTCTAACATTACATAATGGTAGCTGGTTGTACCCCATGTGTGTCTGTGTTGGAGAACTGTGTTAGAGAACTGTCCAGAAATTCCCTTTAACATCCCACACTACAGTCACTGAACTCCTTTAAGCACCAGGATGCTTTGTGGCTATGGCTACATCCTCACTCAGGGTGGTATGGTGGCTGGCTAAGTAACAAGGCTACGGTCAAACCTCATCACTAGGAGCTGCCACACTGGGCTTTTTACACACACACATTTCTCCTGCATGTTTGTTGTTACATCCTGAACTTTCTGTGTGTCTAAATCACTCACTCAGATCTTAAACATCAGGCTATTTGAACTTCTGCATAGAACTTCTCCCATAACTTTTGCGTGTAAAGCATTCTCCTGGTAAACTGATTTGCTCCAGGCAGCTAAGGTCACTTGGTTTCCATGGCAGCCTGTCAGGTCTACAGCTGCAGCTACTTTAGGCTGCCTCAGGGCAGTGTTTGTGTGATGAATGCATCCAGGAACTGCCTCAGGGAAAAGTGTGTGTGAAAAATGCATCTGGAACTTATTTGTGGACTTGTAAACCCAGAAGATTGAGAAATCCGAAACTTGAAGATGTGTGTAAAAATGCCCACCGTTCACTAAGAATGCAGATTCCATGGGGCCAAGGCCCTTAATAAGATACCAAACTGCTAGCAGGGTAAGTACATGCACAGTTGCACACTATACAACATCCACACCAGGATCCCAAGACCTATACCCCAACATCT
>QEPC01003957.1:116223-131552 GCA_003113815.1 Sphenodon punctatus
GGCCAACCGCAGAGGTTGATCCAGGATCCAGAGGGTGAGGCAGCATTAGCCAAAGGAAACAAAAGTAACCATCCTGGTCAGGAAGACAGAAGTCATCCTAGTTGGGGGTGCTCGGGCAACCTGGTGTTGGGTGCAAAAATGTGGTCTTGCAAGATGAGTCCTGGGACCAACCTTACATTTGGTTACAGCCCGAGCTCCGGGAAACAGCCAGTAATGAGACAGTCCTGTACCATCTTCCCACCCAGCCAGCATTCAGCATGGTGGGCATAAGTCACTTGCATATCTTTGGGACTGGGAAGGAATTTTTACAGGAAACCTGAGCAGAGATTCTTGGTTTTTGCCTTCCTCACAGTGTTTAGTAGATTTGTAGTGGCCTTTGGTCAGGGTCATTCTTCCATTTTCAATGTTTGTCATACTCTTGTGGGCATCCAGTACAGATCATTATTTGCTTTTTGAACAGTTGCATACATCTGGCACAGAAGCAGTGTGTAGAAAGTGCTGGGATTGGGTCCCTGGGAGGTGTGAAATAGTAGGGCCAGTGGGCCAGGTAACTGATTCCTTCATCCAGTCTGTAAAGGACAACATAGTCCTCCCTTACCTAGGTTGTGCAGCATGGAATCAACATCAGGTTTATTTTACCATTAAATACGGGACTGAGACTTGAGGGTGCATCAAGGTCAGTTCCCATCATTAAGGTTAATGGTTAGAATTTATTGTACTGAACCCAAATTACGTTAGGCAATTCCCCCACCTAGTATATTGGCTTCTGGAATTGGAATAAAGACTGTGGCCATTAAAACCCAACTATATTGTTCTTGTCTCACTCCAGGATGAGTCAACGAATGGATGTGTGGCAACAGGCGGTCATGGAGTCCCTGCCCATATGAACGTCAACCAGCCATGCCAGCCAACAGATCCACTACTCATAGGCACTGTGGGTGGGTGAAGCGGTTTTTGCAAATTGGAAGAGCTGTCTAGGAGTGTTGGGGAACCCAGTTTCCCCAGTGCTCAGACCTGGAACATTTCACTTGTAAAGGCCAGCCTGGCACACTTCCCCATCCTGCATGGTCTGTGGCAGGGGGAGGGCGTGATGGCTGCCTCTGTGGCCACCATAGCCATGCTGGGAGCTGCCCGTTAGAATTTCTCCTCATGCATTCTACCTGTGTAGGTGCTTTGCAGCAGATCCATGCTGTGGCCACCCCACTCCATTTCTTTGCTCATTTAAAAACATCCTTCGATGCTTTGAGGGTTGGCACTACGTACCAAGTGAGAAATAGGGATGTGCGAACGCGGTTAAGATGATCGGCGTTCGGCCCGAACTCGGTCTGTTTAGACGTCCAAACCGAACATCTAAACTGAACGTCCAAACCAAACTCGAAAATGGCCAAACAGTTCGGTCATGTTCAAGTGAGTTCGGATGAATTTGAGGGTGGGAAAAACGTGACTTTGGGTGGGAAAAACGTAACTGGAAGCTGAGGAGCAGACTTCCTGACACGAGGGGTGGAGACCAGGGGTGGTCTCAGGGCCAAATGATGCCAAAAAAATCTTCGAATTCGGTATCGATTTTGGTATTGATAGCGCTATTTTTGGATGTTCGGCCGAATTTGGCCGAACCGAACTCTGCCGAACTGAACAGCTGAACCTGAACTCGGGTTTTGAACCAAACGACCAAACGTCCGAACATCCAAACTACGTTCTGTTTACACATCCCTAGTCAGTGTGGGTGATTGTTAGTGATACTCTGCACTGTGAAAGGATTTGACACCCAGTTAAGACAAGCACAGCACTTCTGTAAGCAAATTGTGTGCAATCCCTTTTCACTGGATGGCTGTCATGAGTTGTGCTCATAATTTAAACATAAAATGCATGCCAGATAGCATTTGCAGCATTACCTTTAAATATGTAGCATTTCATGGAAGTTAGATTTGTCAGGCAAAAAGTATAATTTTCCTATGATTTAGATATTTATTTCTGCATCAATTGGGCAATAAGATTTTCTTTCTTTTTTGCAAAGTATGTTGGATGTATTCTGTTTGTGCAAGAGCAGAGGAAAAGAATAAAGTTTCATTGATTGGTACTGTCAAGGAAATATATTGGATTCTCCATCAGGCTTGGTCTGAAATGGATGGATTAGATTAGATTTTGATTGCAGTCACATAATTTCTGTGACTGTGGTTTAAAGGCAAGCCTTGCTTTTTCACTTGTTAAAAATACGACAGTTATGTCTTCTGACTCTGACAAGTTTAGTTTTCTTTGCTGGAAGAAGGATGCTGTATTTTAGTACATTATCCCAGGAGTACTGGGTGTGAGAGGATTGTCTGAAGAGTCAAATAAGAGTGAAGAAAGATACTTTTGGAACTGCAAAGAGGTTTCCATTGATTAAAGAAGTCTTCTTGTCTAAATTTGATCTTGGTTGACATTTTAGAAGTATCTTACGTAATGGGGAGTGGACAGCAGCTCCTTGGCACTGAGAACAAGTTCTCTCCTATATGGCAGCAGGATCACAGTCTTGAAAGGACTAACAAACATATTCCCAGGGGAAAACTTCACATCAACTATATATATAAAGAAATGAAGTGATTTGTTATCAGGGCCAGCCCCAGGATTTGTAGGGCCATGTGGAAAGTCTTGGTGTGGGGCCTAATTTGCGTAATTTAAATCAGGGGCTGGGGCTGCTGCCTGTAGGAGTGGAGTCCAGGCTGGTATAGGGCCTGTGCAACTGCACATGTTGCACATGCCTAGGGCTGGCCCTCTTTGTTATGCGCAGTACAAAAATAGGCAACAAATTTGAGTATTAAATAATTAAATTTAAAATTTCAAGAAAGTATTGACATCTGTACTCGATCTAAATAAAGTCTCTTTAGAGCCTGGGTAAAGTTAATGTTACTTGAGAGTAGTTCATCTTAAATTTGTCTCTCAGGAACTTAATAAGTCTTCAGAGGGTGTAGGAAAAAGGGATACCTGTTTCTTCAATCCTGGTTGAGATGATCTCTGCAGGTCTTCCGTCTCTGTCAATCACTCTATCAACCAACTCATGACTGGGCAGCTCAAACAAAATACAGAACTAAGAAAATGTGAGGTAAGTCTGGAATCTTTAAAACTTAAATCCATAATACCTTGTCACAAAATAAGAAATAAACAGTAATGGTGTATACACTAACTTCCCCTTAATACTGTTTACTAATCCCCTTCTAATTTTAAACTCAAAAATATGAAATTAACTCAGATTAAGTTTAGCTAATTAAATATAAATTTTACAAATTCTATCTTTTTCACACTAATCTGCTTCTACCTTAGCAGGGCCTAACAGATCGGGTAAAACCGTTTCCCCTCTCCTTTGGGCAGTAAAGATCCATAATCCTCTGTCTGTATGCTTTTATAATTGGACACATTTCTGGAAGATAGGTCCATTGGCAGCTATTAGCCAGATAGGATTGGAGAACAAAACGCTTACTGTCGGGAGCCTGGGGATGACCCACAGGCAATGGATAGCATGGCGACCTGTTGGGTGCTTCTTCCAGACTCCCATGATTGACCACTGTCCGAGACAGGATGCTGGGCTCGATGGACCGTTGGTCTGACCCAGTATGACACTTCTTATGTTCTTATGTTCTTAATGCTACTTGAGAGTAGTTCATCTTAAATCTGTCTCTCAGGAATTTAAGAAGTCTTCAGAGGACGTAGGAAAAGAGGATCCCTGCCCAAAACGGAGACAGTCAAGTCAGCCTCATGCAGATCTCTATATATTACTAAAGCCTACCACGCAAAGCTCTCTAGAAATTTGACTGGACCATCTGATCATGTGTGGTCTCAGATTCAGCACAATGTACCCCTCCCCTCAATCTTTTTGATATACAGATTACACTTACACCAGAAGAAGACATTACAAAGGGTGAAAGCAGAGCTGCAAATAATTCCATTTTAATACCCCTTTAATACCACTTTAACATTTCTTATGCATGTTGCAGGGCTGTATTGGCACCCTATGCAGTCTTGCAACATCTATAAGAAATGTTATAACTTGCTGTTAAAGCTGAGTTAAAGTGAAATTAATATGCATGTCTGTTTTCACCCAGGGAAAGCTATCAACATACAATTCAGCTATAAACCTGTTCTTCTATGGGCAAATAGAATTTATTTATGCAGTTTAAAATAAACAAACAAACAAAAACCATATAAATGGACTTTAAAAGAATAGACATATTTCTTGCTCTGTTTTCTAGTATTGAAATGGAAATTGTTTTTCAAGAAAAAACTCTCTGCATGTGGTACAATATGAAATGGCTAAGAAGAAATCATTTGCTTCACCAAATAAGGCGTTTTTTAGATGAAGGGGGATTTTGTGGGTTAAAATAACACCTGCAATCCCACTCCACCCCCTGGATAGGCGAGATAGTGGACATGCTTTTAAATGCACAGCCCACTCATGCAACTGACGGAGGAGAGGAGAGGAGAGGGGGGTCTGACAAACAGCTGATGGTGGAAGGAGCCCGGAGCAGCACGTGCTTTCCGCAGCTCCCCAAGAAACAGCTGATTAGGGAAGGGGGCCCAGAGCAGCGCACACATTCCCCATCTGCTCAAAAAAACACCGGATGGGGGCAGGTGGGGAAGTGCATACATGTCCAGGTCCCCTCCCCCCAACAGCTGTTTGTCAGGGAGCCAGGGAGAATGCATTCTGATTCAGGCACCCCACCCATATCAGAAACCTGCAGGACCTAAACATACAGATTAGTAAAGTCTCACCAGGAGATTTACTAATCTGGTAGTTTTTATGCACAACTCCAGAAGAAGCATTTAAATATGAAGGTAATTTAAATTTTTACCTGCAATATTCCAGAACAGTGTCACATCTAAAAACACCCACCCATTTACTTTTAAGTAGTAAGTAACTATGTAAAAAGAATGATATTCTTTGTTGAATATTGATAAAAATTGAGCTGTAGAACTGAAATGTGCTTCAGTTCTGAACAGTTTTTCTATCTAAAATGTGATCTGATATGAACTGGGGAGTTCTTGGTAGACCTTGCAAAAAAGAATCTTTATTTATCCTGATAACATGGTGTCTGAGAGTAGAACTAATTGACAAAAGAAAACATTTTTCTGCAAAGAATGCATTCATAGAGCTATTGAAAATGCAGTGAATACATTCTCATCTATGGAAATGTACAAATAATGGGAAAGAACATTTTAGCCTCTAATTTAGTTTAACATAATGAAGAAAGTTTTCTCTTTAAAAATAGTCTGTGTCTGATTCACTATTGCTTACTCCAGTATCTCAGGGTGCTTTCAGAAGTGTCGACTCCCACCGCTGCCACAGACTTACCTGGGTGGAGGTGGGATCCATCACTCTGGTCGGGAATTGGCCCCGCTGCTGCACTAATGCGGTGGCGGCCAAGCGAGGGAGGGGCAGTGTCTTGTTTGCCAACCTATATACTAGAGAGGGAGGTTTCAAGTAAAGGTGGCAGGAAGGGGCATAGGCAAACTTTACCAGAGCACAGTAATCTAAGGGGGGTGCAGAAATCTGGAATGTACTGTTACTCTAGATATTTCTTTTTGGACATGCACTTGGCTCAGCCCTTCCCTGTGCAGCATGTCAGCATTTGGTTCACTCTTCCTAGGTCAGGGTACCAAGCTGGACAATGCCCCCA
The DNA here is from genome assembly GCA_003113815.1 of Sphenodon punctatus. Lineage (NCBI taxonomy): Eukaryota > Metazoa > Chordata > Lepidosauria > Sphenodontia > Sphenodontidae > Sphenodon > Sphenodon punctatus. The sequence goes on from QEPC01003957.1 coordinate 121,872, forward strand.
ACCATGTGACTTCATCCTTGCAAGTGCAGGGAGTGACCGATAGACTCATATGTGTTTGATGTCTAGAACTTGTAAGATTTACCTGTGTCAATCGGATGCATCTTTCTTAAGAGTGAGCTTATCTTCCAGGGTAACTAGAAGGATTAAGATAAATTTCCAGGAACAGGGGAAAGTGGGGTGTTCATTAATCAGGATGTCTGGAAAAGTATGAGACATATGTCATAAGTTACCCTGAACCAAATGAAATGTCAGTTAGGGCCTGTAGAGCAGTAGATTTAAGTAGGCCACACGTAAAAGAAATAAAGATATATATTAGGACTGAGAAAATAGTTGTCAACAAGTAAGTTATCCAGAAAATGTAACCTCTTTCTACTTGCAGAATACCCACAGGTAGTAGTTCAGCATTTCCTTAAATTTGAATTCAGGATGCTAAACAGATGAAGCTCCTTGGTGAAAAAACTAACATCCCCCATTGAATGTGTATATTTTTATTGCTCCAAAGGCATCATTTATTCACCAGATGCCTGTGTATAAAATATCTGTGGGGTTCGGAGTGGAAGAATTTATAATCAAATTTATTATTTATAAAGGGGGAAAAGGAGAGATACAGATATCCTATTTATATGGAGATAAATCCACTAGATGAAAGAGAACACACTGGTTCCTTTTATATTTACTGTGAATAAATCAAATACTTTGGCATAAAGACAAAAAGAAACATTCCAAGAGTTAAAAGATTAACTTTCAGTGGCCATTAGTATTTAAATTAGAATTCTCTCCATAATATATTACTTTTATTTATGTATTTAAACTTATATGCCACCCTTATCTTAACGGTTCTGGGTGTCTCACAATCTACAACCACTGCTAAAGTGTATAAAACCACCAAATTTCTCCCCAGGAACTGTATCCCCGAAGACTCCATCTGAAAACTTCCCTAACCCCACCTTCCCAACTACACATAACCTTCAAATCAACCCATATCTCCATCCCTGTCTGCCAAATGCCTTACCAAACAAAAATGTTTCAATCCTCTGAGGGAAGGGAGTTCCACAGAACTGGGGCAACAACCAAGAACGCACACCCTGTGCACCGCCACCCCACAGACAAGAGTAACAGATGGAACCCAGAGGAGGGTGCTCGTAGCCAATTGCATGGACCGCAACAGATCGTGGTAGGTCAGGTGGTCTTTCAGATATGTGGGGACCAGGTTTTTATTTATTTATTTATTTAATCAAATATTTATGCCACCCCCTCCTGCTTCCGCATCTCAGGGTGGCTCACAACAGCATAAAAAAATACAAAATATCAAAACAAGACATAAACACTATAATAACAATATAATAACATTGAAATAACCTAAGCAAAGCAATAAAAAATTCCATCCCAACCCAACCCCCTCCACCCATCACCCATCTCCCTCACCAAAGGCCCAGCCGAACATCCAGGTCTTACACTGTCTATGGAAAGACGGGAGGTCCAAGGACTGGCAGACCTCCAGTGGAAGGAAATTCCACAGCCATGGTGTGGCCACCGAGAATACCCTCCTCATAGTTAACACCCAAGATATGCGGGGGACCTCAAGGAGGGCAACCCCAGCTGACCGCAGAGGCCAATCCAGGACCCAGAGGGAGAGGCACTCCTGAAGTTAAGTGGGGTCCAGGCCATTTAGGGATTTAAAGGCCAAAATCAACACCTTGAATTGGGCCCAGCAGACTATTGGCAGCAAGTGCAGAGAACAGAACACTGGTTTAATGTGCTCATGGTGACTCGTCCCCTAAGGAGATGAGCCCCTGCATTCTGCACCAGCTGCAGTCTCCAGACCGTTACCAAGAGTAGTCCTGTGTAAAGCATATTACATTAATCAAATCGCGAGGCAATAAAAGCATGGATGATAGCAGCCAGGTCCATGTCTGAAACATATGGTTTAAGCCGTTGCACCAGATGTAATTGACAAAATGTGCCCTTCACCACAGCCACCACCTGGACATCCAGGCAGTGATGTGGGTCTAGGAGCACCCCCATACCACAGGTCTGACACACCAGGGAGGGACTGACCCCATCAATGATGGAAGCCATCACTCCCCTGGCTTTTCTCCGTCTTGTCGGGATTCAACCTCAGGTAACAGCTGATAAACACTGGGTAAACACTGAGACTGCTGCGCCTGGGCCTGATGAAAAAGAGAGCTACATCTGGGCATCATTAGCATATTGATGACACCTTACGCCGAACCGTCTGATGACCTTCCCCAAAGGCTGAATATACACGTTGAACAAAAGAGTGGATAAGATGGAACCTTGCAGGACTCCACACATGAGGTCCTGGGGAAAAGATGAAAAATCACCCAGCACCACACATTGATTTCTCCCAGCCAAGAAAGAACGATACCATTTGAGAATAGTACCTCCCACTCGGGCTCGGTCCCACAACTGAGTCACCATGGTCAATGGTATTGAATGCAGCCAAGAGATCTAACAGGATCAACAAGGTTGAATGACCCCAGTCCAACTCACGGGAGAGGTCATTGACCAAGGCCACAACAACAGTCTCAATGCCATAGCCCAGATGAAAGCCAGACTGCGAAGGATAAGAACATAAGAACATAAGAAGTGCCATACTGGGTCACACCAATGGTACATCTATCCCAGCATCCTGTCTCCGACAGTGGTAAATCACGGTGGCTTGGGAGAAGCACACAACAGGTCACAATGGGGATCCTTTCCCTGTTGTTTTCCCCCAGCTCCCATCATGTTCCCTGATTCTGATCTAGGAAACTGATCTGGTCCAGATGCTTCTGAAGCTGACGAGCCACCATTAACTCAATAACATTCCCTAAAAAGGAAAGGTTAGAGACAGGCCAATAACTGGCCAGGGCGCCAACAGCAAAAGATGGGTTTTTTGAGAAGAGACCTTACCACCGCCTTCTTTGAGACAGTTCGGCACTCTGCCCTCCTTAAAGGAGGCATTGACTATCCCAGCAAGCAACGGCCCCAATGTCTCCCGGATGGCCTTAACCAGCCATTATGGGCATGGGTCCAGTTCACAATAAGTGGCTTAAACAGCCCCAAGAACACCCCCCACATCAGAAGGCAACACACACTGAAATTGATCCCACAAAACAGGACAAGCTGGGGCTTTGACTACCTCTGGTTTGCTTACTGTCAAAAGTGTGATGTTGAACTTGTGATGGATTTGAGTGATTTTATCTGCAAAAAAATCAACAAACCAGTCACAGTGAGCAGCAGCTGATTCTGGGTGCAGGTGGAGGGAGGCAGGACTGACCAGCCCCTGGAGAAGCTCCATTGGACGTGACTTTGTGGATGCAATGAGGATAGCAAAGAAAGCCTACTTTGCTGCCCATACCATCATGGCATAGGTACATAAACAAACTCTATGGTGCAATCGGTTAACTTCAGTGCAGGAATGATGCCACCGTCGCTCCAACATCCCCTGTAGGCTTTAAAGGTCAAAACCAACATCCTGAATTGTGCCTGAAAAGCTATAGATAATCCAGTGCAGATTCCAGAACAATGATGCAATCTGTTCCTGGCTACCCATCTCTGAAAGGAGATGGGCCACCACATTCTGCGCCAGCTGCAGATTCCAAACTGTCATCAAGCCCAGCCCCACATAGAGTGCATTGCAGTAGTCTAGCCTCAAACTGATGAAAGCATGGATGACAGTGTCAGGTCCAAATCATAAAGAAAAGTCCACAGTCATCTCACCAGAAGAAGTTGGTGAAAAGTGCTCCCAGTCACAGCTACTAACTGATAATCCAGGCACCTTGTGGGATCCAGAAGCACTCCAAGGCTCTGAACCTGATTGAACCTCTCAACAACAAGGGTTCCAATACCCTTCAAGCCACTGGGCCAGCCCACCATCATTACCTAAGTCTTGTCAGAATTCAGCCTCAATCGGCTTTTCCTCATCCAGTCCCCAACCACAGATAGGCAGTGAGAAAGCACCGAGACTGCAGAACCTAGGTTGGATGAAAAAGAGAAGTGAAGCTGGGTGTCATCAGCATAGTGATGACACCTCATACCAAACCTTTTAATGATCTCACCCAGTGGCCTCATATACACATTGACCAAAAAGAGAGACAAGATAGAAGCCTGCAGGAACCCACAGGAGAGGTCAGAAGGGGACATCGAGCAATCACCCATCACCATCTGCTAATTGCACCCTTTTAAATTAACAGGAGCATGTGGATGCATTTTCCCCTAAAGAAAGAAGGCATCTAACTGTGATAAATTAAAATTTTGAAATAGGGTATATAAAAAAATTGAGTCCAAAGGTAATGGTTGAATTTTTGAAGGAATAGAGTCCCTAAAGTTCTCAATGTTGCAGCGAGATTTTCTGGGAGTCAGTTTCTTTGAAAATCATACCACTTTTAAAAGCACAAGGACTTGTTCTTGTAATCTAATAATTTTGGATGGAACCTTATCATCCAAGAGCCTTATCATAGGGTATTTTCAGATGTTACGAGATCACAGTCAACCACAGTGAATCTGCACATGGTGAAAGTGATCCCATAACGTCTGATGGGGGGAACGGAAGTTCCCCCCCAGATGTTCATCATGGTCAATTGCGGCGGGGAATCACGTTCACTATGAGATCGGCTGAACCCGCGGGGCCGGGGCCGGTCGTGTGGCGAATGTGATTCCCCGCCGTGATGAACCAAGCCGTCTTGAGGGCAGGCAGCAGGGAAGTGAGGGGGCGGGGCCGCACAGCCCCATGTTGTGCTGCACAGCTCTGCCCCTCCCCGATTCCCCACCGGGAGCCGCCACCACGTCTGTTCGCCCGTGACGCAGTGGCCCCGGCAGGGAATCGAAGGTTTGTTTCCGTGTTTGTTTCACGTCTGAAAATACCCATAGTCTTTAGAGTTTCAGAAGGACCTAGGACCAGATAACATGACCAACACGTTAGTAGGGATGTGAGAACAGAACCCAGTTCGGAAATTCGGTTCAGTTCGGTTCGAAAATCGAGTTTGGTTCAAATGTTTGGTTCACTTGACCAAACTATTCGAGTTCGGTCGAATTCCAAACTTCTGAACCGAGTTTGTACATTCAAAACTGGGGTTTTTGGCCTTCCGAACTGGTTCAGGTTCGACTGAACAGTTCAGTCGAATTTGAGTTCAGTTTGAAAGTTCGGTTCGGTCGACTGAACTATTTGAGTTCGGTTCGAACTCTGAACTTCCGAACCGCGTTCGCACATCCCTACAGGTTAGGGCTCTTCAGCTTAGAGAACAGACAACTCATGAGGAAGCCATAAAAAAGGGGAGATACGATAGAAATTTACAAAATCATAAGTAATAACGAGAAGGTAAATGGAGCTATTTTTTGCCCCTTCTCATAACTCTATAGCCAAGGAACACACTATCAAATTAACTAGCCGTAGATTCAAGACAAAAGGAAGGGGTTTGGTTTTTTTTTCACCCCATCATACAGTTAACATATGCAACTTGTTGCCAGAGAATGTTTTGAAGACCAATAGCATAGCTGGTTTTAAAAAGAAGATTGGATAAATTCAAAGAGAATAGGTTCATAAATCAAGATTACTTGAACTGGTCAAGGGATGAGTCCTTTGACTGTTGCAGGCTGTGAGTGAATTATTATGACCGGCTGTGCAAAGCAAAGTTGACTGCTGTCAGAAATACGATACTGGGCTATAGACTATTGGTCCACCCCAGTATGGCCTCCATCGTGCTCTTATCTAAAAAGTTGGGTGTCCAATTTGGTATGTAAGAACCAGTTCTTGAAAATATTACTGGGCTACTTACTTCTATGTAGCATCCTATTAAAGACTTTTTACTCCAGAGTAACCCATGTCAGTTAATATTTCACCCTGGGCATGATACCGAGACTGTATTTGTGATCATTGTTGACAATGTCCACTTGGAAATCCAGAAGGGAAATTGTACCCTGTTGATTTTTTTTGATCTTTCAGTGGTCTTTGATGCTGTTGATCATGGGGTGGTTTTGACACAGCTGATGAACTGACAGAGGTTCATGGGACTGTTATTGAGTTGTTCCATTAATTCCTGTTTGGAAGATATCTAAGGCTTCTGGGCAAGGTTGTACAGAGTTTTGGAATGAAGTGCCAATGGTATGCTGATGGCACCCAAGTCTTTCTTTCTTTTTCATCTGACCAAGGATCTACAGTTTTGATATTTACCCACTGGTTATCTGCCATTGGGGACTGGATGTAGGCAAGCTGTTTGAAGATGAATCCAGACAAGACTGAAGTGGTGATGGTTGACTGGCCTTGTAGCTTGGGAGATATAGGACCTCTTGTTACTGAGGGGTCCCAGTCTCTCTTGGTTGCTCAACTTTGCAGCCTTGGTTTGTTCTTGTATCCATTGCTGAAGCTGGCTTGACAGGTTGCAGCAGTGGGCAGGAGAGGTTTTCACCAACTCCATCTGGTGATAAGTCCGTGACTGTTTTTATAAAATTCAGATCTGGTTACTGTCATCCCTTCCTTCATAATCTTGAGGCTAGATTACTGCAATGTGCTGTACGTGGGGCTGTGCCAATGACTGTTTGGAAGCTGCCGCTAGTGCAGAACATGGTAGCCCATCTTCTGTCAAGGGCAGATCCCTGTGAGCACTTTACACCAGTGCTCCAGAGTCTGCACTGGCTGCCAATAGATTTATGGGCAGAATTCAAGGTGCTGCCTTCAACCTATAAACCCCTGCCTCTGTCCTGTCTCCCTCTCCACCAACAAGCATTACCTCTGGGGATCTGCGCATGTGTGAGAGCAGCTAGCTGGGATTTGTCTGAGCTCCGCACCCCCAGCTCTCTAAATACCGGTATAAGAGCAAGAAAAAATTTAAAAAGCCCTTGAAACAGCACACCGATGGCAGGGAAAAGTAAAAATAAACAGAAAATTTTGCAAAGTAACATGCTGGAGCGCTTCTGCCAGAAGAAGCCCAGCACGAGACCAGCACGAGAAGCAGCGAGTGGGAGAAGCGGGGAGAAAATGGTGGCGGCGGCTGAAGAGCCCGAGTCAGATGAGGAGCAGGCCACATCAGACTCTGACCGAAACAAAGGTGAGCGGGGATCTCTGCATAAGCTAATTTTAGAAATGAGAAAAGAGCTCAGAGTAGAAATGAAGAAGATCCAGCTCTCAGTGGAAATGGGGAACAAAACTGGAGGCAGTGGCTGGAAGGATAGAGGTGGCTGAGGGCAGGATTTCATCTTTAGAAGACCATTCCAGCACTGTGTCAGACCAGTTGGATAAACTGAGAAAGAAGGTGGATTTTTTACAAAACAAATGTGAAGGTCTTGAGAACAGATCTCTCAGGGGGAACCTGCGTATAAATGGAATAAAAGAGTCAAATGGGACAGAAAATATTCAGGAATTAATAAGGGGATTGTTGAAGGAAAACTTCCCAGAGGATGCAGCCATGCAAGAGGCTGAAATTGACAGGGCCCACAGAACAGGGTGCCTCAGGCAAAAGGACAATGATATTCCACGCACTATCATAGTTAAATTTGCAAAATTTCAAGTGAAAGAGGAAATTTTAAGGAAATCCAGACTTAAAAGGAGCTTAACATATCAGTAGAAGGCAGTGAAGATTTTCCCGACTATGCTGCAGAGACCATCAAGAAGAGAATGAAGTGGAACAAATATTTTGGGTCCCTAATAGAAAGAAATCTGAAGTCACAGCTAATCTTTCCAGCAAAAATGATGATAACCCACAAAGGAAGCAGGAAGATTTTTACAGTCACGGAGGACTTAGAAGCATTCGTACTGAGCATCCTTATGGCCATGGGGAGACAGGCAGAAGAGGGATGAACAATTAGGGTGCATTGCTTTCCCTATAAGAAGGTGCAAGGGATAAACAAATGAAACTATGGTTTTGCAGATATGTTGGGTTAAAGCTGTTATAAATGTTTTAAAGACTGTAGTAACTCAAAGGGTAATAATGGTTTAAGGTAATGCTGGTCAGAAGCTAACCTCATTCTGGGGGGCTAGAAGGTTTTTATTTAAATACAATGAAACAATGAGGTGGGGGGGGATGCAGAGTGACACAGGGTATGTGTCAGAATCAGACGGAGAAGGGTCCCAGAAATCCTCAGAGGAGAGTCAGGGGAGGCTGACAGGTCACAGAATATGGTGGCAGGGAAAGGGGTTAGGGAGGGGGTGGGAAAAAAGGGTGGAGGGGGGTAACTTGGAGGTGAAGGGCGGGGGAAGTAAAGAGGAAGGCAAGCAGGAGGAAGGGGCAGAAAGAAAAGGCTAAATGGTACACAAAGTAGGCATGGTAAAAACAGTAGCAGTTCCACAAAAAATGAGAAATATATTGGAAGAAGTGAAGACACCTCCTATAAAGGCGAGGGGGATAGACAAGAGGGGGATGGGTGAAGATCTGAACGAACTTAAAGTTGGTGATGGGAGAAATTAAGACTTTAACCTTGAATGTGAGAGGGCTTAACTCCCCGCAAAAAAGAAAAAGAGTAAGAAATCTACTAGAGGAGCAGGGAGTTGGTATTTTCTTTTTGCAGGAGACACACCTTTTGAGCAAAGATGTAAAGAGATTTGCAAATGCAAAAACAGGAGATTTATTTTCCTCCTGTGCAAAATCAAAAAAAGCAGGAGTCATTATCAGGTTCAGTAAAAATAAAGTTTTTATAACAGAGAAAGTACTTAATGACAAGGAGGGTAGGTTCCTAAGTGTGATAGGCAGTATGGAAGGGAAATAAATGACACTGGTCAACTTATATGCCCCTAGTGAGGGTAGATTTGAGTTTTTTTAAAACAGTGTTAAAAAAGGTGGCAAATGTGGCAAAAGGATGGGTATTAATACACGGGGATCTTAATATCACCCTAACGCAATGGGAACACTCTGGTCAAAAGGAACCAAGAGCAGAACAGAAAAAAATTGTGAAGCTAATAGAGGCACTAGACTGGGCAGGTCTTTGGAGGCAGATTAATGGGTCAGAACAAGACTTCACATATTATTCAGCTAAATATAATAGCTATATGCGAATAGACTACGTACTTACAGATAAAACTGAGGCATATAGATGCCAAAAATGTATGATCATTCCAACAGTGTTGTCGGACCACAACGCGGTAACAACTATCTTTAGGGATCCAGGAAAGGGCAGCAACAGGAATACAAACTGGCAGCTTAACAGAAACATTATTAGCAAAGAGGTATATAGGAAACAGATACAGGAACAACTAGAAGAATATTTTGAGCTGAATACTAATTCGATCCAATCCCCAGCAATCCTATGGGAGGCAAGTAAAGCAGTGATCAGAGGCAGATTAATTGCCCTGCAGACTAAGATATTAAAAGATAAAAGGAAGTTAATGAAAGAAACATATGCAAAACTACAGAAACTAGAGACCCAAAATAAAGTGCTACCTTCCTCCTTTTTAAGACAAGAAATAGTAAAAAATAGAGAAATTATTAATATTTTAGAGCTAGAGAGAGTGGAAAACCAATTATTAAAAATTAGATGTCACTTTTATGAGACAAACAATAAAACAGGTAGGACCCTAGCAAGACTAGTAAAAATCAAACAGAGGAAAGCGTATATTCTGGCAGTTCAAAACACTAAGGGCATAAGGGGGACAGACAGTGTACATATCCAAGAGGCTTTCTTGGAATTCTATAAGGGGATATAAAGCTCCCAGACACCGGAAAAAACAAAAATTGCTTCATTTCTAGA
>QEPC01003965.1:7223-60246 GCA_003113815.1 Sphenodon punctatus
TCTCTCCCTCTGTTCCCCTTCCTTCCTTCATCGTCCTCCTCCCCCCCCCCCATCTCTCAGATTGTAAACCCTAGGGCAGGGACCGTGTCTATTCAATTACTTTGTAAAGCACCAGGTACATTGCTGATGCTATATAAATACTTGTTAATAATAATAATAAAAATAATAATAATCATGGAAAAAAATAATTTACACATCCATGGAAAATAAAAAGTTACTTACAACATAATTTATAACATTTGTGGAAAGGGAATTAGGAATAGGATTCGGATTCTCTGGTGGCTGAACATTGGGTCAAAGAAGACTCTGTGGCGGTCTGTGCTGTGCCCAAAATAAAGGACTAGGAATCAAGAGGGGTGGAAACTGGTGGTACTCATAGTTTTATGGCCAAATTCAAATCAGGGCGGCTGATCACAATGAAATTAGGACCAATGGGGACTAATCTCGGTGACAGCTGTTTCCACCAGAAACAGCTCTTCCACAGCAAGAGGCCAACCACTTCCACCACTTGGGTGACTTTCTGCAACTTTTGTGCCAAAGTAGCAGAAATGAAAATGGCAGAAAGTGACTGTGGCAATGTCAGAAAGCTGCAAATGTAAGTAGCAGAGTGAACAATGCTGCTGGACCGTGCTGCTCACTGCGGAAGAGTGGTTTTAGGCAGAAACAGCTGTAGCAAGGATTTGTCGCTTCAGGCCTAACCCATTCCACATATCGCAAGCTTGTCAATGAGGATCTCCTGTGAAGATTTCTCAGATACGTTGCCAAATGCAAATGCTTTGCTTCTTTGGTGTTAGTTTTGAACACGTCAATACTTTGCTTTTTGCTTCATGACCACTGAACTTTCCCAGTAACCTCCCAAGGGCAACCTTGTCAAAGGCTTTTTCAAAGTCTAAACAAATTGTGTCCACCACTACTACTTTTTTTTTTTACACTACTTTCTTGACGAGACAAGATTTTCCCTTACTGAAATTGTTCTGGGTAGCTCCTATCAAATAATCAAACAATTATTCCATTTTAAATTAGTGTTAATAAGGTCTGGTGGGCCTGTACGGCACACATGGACACACTGAACATACCTGTAAGCAGGAAAGACTGATAGAGGTAAAGAGAGGGAAAAGCATCCAGCAAGGCCTGGTAAAGAAAAGCACCAGAAATAACAAAGAATAATTCACAAGAAGAAATAACCTTGTATATGCTCTTGACTTCAGGGTCTACATGGATTCTTGGTAGAACAACAATCCTTGGGAGGAAAGTGAAGCTATAGTGCTGCTTTCTTATTAAAAACCACAAACCTTGGCAGACCCCAGCTTCTTCCCCCTACAATCTAAGAAACTTGTGTTGTAATGATGCACAGGGATGTGGCACAGGATGTGGTTGTGGCAAAGAATTTAGGGAAAGATTGGATATTTACATGGATAAAAGATACCCATAGTCATAATAAATAAATAATAATAATAATAATAATACATATGTATAAAAAAAGAGTTTTGGAAGAACTATAAAGCATCATGCTTCAGAATTTTAGCTAAGGAAGGTGCTGTTTCTGATGGGACTGTGCACCACCTGGGGCTCCCCTCCCTAACTCCTACAGGACAAGAAGCCTCAGGCCCCTGCAGGCAGCGGCTGCCAAAGGTGGTGTCTAAGGCGATGCCCATTTGCAGGTCATTCGCAGGTCAGTTGTGGGGAGGGGAGTTTTTGTAATTGATTTTTATTTTGACTGATTTTAATTGATTTAATGTGGGTTGTTGGGGTTTGTTTTTGTTTTTTAATGTTTGGTTTTTTTCTTTTGGTTTTGGGGGGGGGGGGGGGGTGAGCCTTGTGTGTGTGTGTAGGGGATTTAAGTGTAGGGGGTGGGTAAGGGCATGTGGTGAGAGGAGGGTTTATTGATGGGATCAGGGATGGGGAGGGTCAGGAATGGGTTGACAGGGTGAGAGTACCACAAACCCCCCATGAGGAGGGGGTGGATGGGCAGGTATGGGGACAGTGGTGCCGTGATCCCTTCCTCCCCCACACACCCAGTGAGAACGTGGGTATTTGGGCAGAGGGAGGGGGTATGAGCAGGATTGGGAGGGAGAAGCAGCGTGCCATTACCCTCTGGTGAGAGGTGTGTGTGTGTGTAGGCAAATGTCGTAAGCACCTGATCACCATTGCAGCTAAAGACACCCAGAATCACAGGACAATGCAGCCAGGAGCTAGACAAGGCAGCAACAACAGGGAATAAGCGGCCTACCTTGGGACGGCTGCCGTGCTACCCCTCCAACCCCCTGGACTTACCTGTCCAGCTTGTCCCTAGCTAGTTCCCTTTAAGGGTGCCAGGCCAGTCTCATGGGATGGGGCATTGAAGTGTGGCCACTACATTGACCTCTTTGGTCTGTTTGGCCGGACCTCTGTGGTCCTAGCAGACCTAGCCCCATGCCAGAGTTCAGCAGGGCCTAACAGATGTGATGGCCCAGACTGGCCCATGTTCAAGCCCGGACTTAGGGGCAAGCCCCCTAGGCCCAGGCCTTTAGCAGCATTTTCTGGGGGGCGGCAATCCTGGCGCCGACACCACACGCTCTGTTTTTTTACTCCCTGCAGAGGCTGCTGAACGCAGCCAAAGCCTGCTGCATGGGTCCCCATCCCTCACCTGCCTCTGCCATCTGCCTCCTAGTAGTGCTGCAGGAGCAGCAGCAGCGGGACACCAGGACACCGATTGGACTGGGAGATAAAGCTGTTTGTTTACAAACTCCTCCTCCCCAGTGAGTGATCAGAAGGTTGATGCCTTGTAAAGAAGGTTCTTCAAGATGGCTTCTAACATTCTCACAACTGGGTTGTACATGCTCAACCTGTTCAAATAATAGACCACATGATGGTCTTGACCTCCTCTAGTATAAAAAGCACTCTCCCCCTCAGAATGATAGTTCCTTCCAACCCTTTCTAGGAATATAAGAAAAAAATTCCATGAGGGGTGGAAGGGTGGGTGTTGTGAGAATGATAGGAGTCTACTCGAAGAACCTTGTTTACAAGGCAGAAACCTTCTGTTCTTCAAGTGGCTCCTCATAGACCTTTTTTACATGGCTCTGCTGGGTGGGAGGTCCATGGGCACGCCGGTGTGAGGGTGGGGCATGCACACAGCTGCACACATATCCCTACTCACTCACACCACGGAGCAACTGCCATTTTCCCTGTTTGCTCCGTGCGTGTGGATGAGTGGGTGCGCGCATGCAGCCCCATTTACCGCAGGCGCGCATGCCGTGTCATTCACCCAGGGCTCCCACAACCATGAACACGCAGCGTGGGGGCAGGGTTTGGCTTGGGGGCAGCAGCCGGAGAAGGGCCTAGGAGTGCACAATTCGTAAGTCCGGCCCTGCCCATGTTGGCCTGTGTGGGCAGCCCTTGGCCTGGGATAGGTGTCCAGAATCGGGCCCAGGGCACACCCCGGCTAGCTGCCTACCTGTCCTGGGGCAGTAGTGGGCCAGCATCTGGCGATGGGAGAACAAACATGACGGTGAGCCCTGGGCAACAGTGGGCCTAAGCGGACCAATGTCATGTCTGTTTTTACCATATTGTACCACCTGGAGCATCTTCATGGCATTTGCTTTATTTCTGTTTCAATAGTTAGAGATGTAGGTATGATGGTTTGGGGGCTAGTTAGTCTGAGTACTTCTGTCCTTTTTAAGATACTACTTGGAAATAAGAGACACACTCATGCCTATGAACCCCTTTCTAAAAGGAAAGAGTTTGTAATTGGGACACTATAGCCGCTTGCCCATGTTACCGTGCCAGGAAAACTAACAAGAAGCAAACCCCCGGCAGGGAAAGTAATGTGAGGCTTGGAACGTGGGTGCGTGGTTAAAAGCATCATTTAACAGGTTGGATTTTGTGCCCTACCTTTCGTGATTGAAAACAACGGGAGATGCATTAAATGACGCTTTTAACCACGTGCCCACGCTCCAAGCCTCATGTCATTCTCCCCACCAGGAGTTTGCTTTTCATTCGTTTCCCCTGTCGGGCGAGCACAGTAACGTGGGCAAGCACCCTATACTTTTCATAGTGGAAAGAAGAAAAGGAAATTCCACCCAGGAATTCAAGGGTTGACCAGGGCAAGAGAGCATCTAGCAGGGTCAAGTCTCCAAAAACAACCCAAGCTGTTTGCACAAAATTTTTGGTTTTAGCATCAGAACAATTATTGACAACATCAATCCCATTGTACCTTTAGAGTGGAGAGGCATGGGCAGAGTCCATTGTCCTCTAACTTTTGGTGCTGATGCGACACCTAGTGGCCAGGACAGAAAAATGTCCTTTTGTTTGGAGTAATACTAAAACTCCTGTAGGCTTGCTCAGATATTACAATAAAAGGCTTCGGGCTCCTTCAAAACAACTATATGGCAAGGACCAATGCCATATGGTTATTTGTACGTGTGTGCAGCAGTGTCAAAGTTTTACCATACTTACAACATGGTAGTTATTCCTGAAGAAAAAAATTGTGATTCTTCAACTCTATAATAAGCACTGATGCCATGTCCTGGGCTTTTGTTTGTTTTAACTATAGTTCCCGTTTCTGGTCCTCCAAGCAATTGTGGAGAAGTAGATAGACATGTCATAGTGTCATACTTTAGCCAGTCTCTCCTTGATGCTCTCCGTGGAATTAACTTGGATGTCCTCCCCTCCCCCCACCACCTACACTATATTTAAAATGTCTGGACCATGCTTTTACATTTCCTTTCCTGCTCAGCATGTTTCCTGGTAGTCAATCATGCTCTCACCATGAGTACAGCATGGCTTCAGTTGTGATGGAGATGAAAACCCTGTCAGCATGATCTCAAGACAAGTGGATGGATGAAGACACCAGAATGTTAATCGAGAGCTGGGATGATCAGGACATGCAGGTATGGCTAAAAAAATACTAATGCTCATACTATCCTGTAACACAAGCAAACAGCAGTTGTGTCATGGAATTGGGGGCTCACTACCCCACTCTAGGCTGTTATGACTCAGTTTCCCTGGCTTGCAGCTCCCACTGGATCAGCTCTCTCTCTAGAACTGATTCAGCCTGCAATGGGTGAACCTTCTTGTCAACTTTCAACCTCAAAGTTTTCCAGCACAGCCTCTTTCTCTCTAGGTTTGCCTGTGTTTGTAAACACAGGATTAACCCAAAATGTGTCTGGTCAATGTTAGGATTAGCAATTCCACTGCAGCCACTAGGTTCAGTTAAAAGAAGTTTAATGAATAAATTAGTGGTGGCTGGTGGGTTTTGAGGTTTGTGGGGCGCTGGGGAAGTAAGTCTGGCCGGGGTGCTGGCGGCAAAGCTGCCGGTGGGCCTGGGGCGAAGCCTAGCCAAGGGTAGGCGGAGCCTAGCCAAGGGTAGGTGGAACTTCCAAGTTAATATGAATGTTTACAAACTTGGTTTCCCATGTTTAAAAAAACTGGAATGGGTGTGTTTCTCCCTGTCCTCCCCGCATCCTTGTCCTTCAATTGTAAGCCCACCGGGTCAGGGACCTGTCTCTAACAACTGTAAAGCACCAGCCAGGTACACTGCTGGCACTATATAAATGCTTAATAATAATACGCAATCAAGAAGAAAAAAACCCACACAGAATACAAGTCTTGGACAACTCAAGGCAAGGGTTTATTAAGCAAACAGGGTATTAACCAAAGATTCACACCCTCCCCCAAACACAACCTAAACCACAATCAAAGACACACACACACACACAAACCAGCCCCCTTCCCAGGCTGTGGCTTAGGGTTGGAAGGAACTGTGTTGGATTTAGGTACCTTATATAGGGGGGCGGCGTGTGAACATCACGTGGTTTTTTTTTAAGCTAGTGGACTTGGTATATGCCAGTAAGAGAAGGGTGCGCAAGTGAGAATGGAAGGAACCCCTCGAAGAAGAACTTTGTTTACAAGGCAGCAACTTTTGCTACGGGGGGGGGGAATGACTCTTCCCCCTCCTGTGTAGCAGCGCTGCAGAGTTACAACTGAGCTGTTTAAAAAGGCGGTGCCAGTGGTACAAGAGAGACTCCTCCAGGACTTGGGAGTAGGGCTCCTGCGGATGCCACATATGCCTGGGGCCGGTCCTGATTGCTGCCGGCCCCCTCTCGGGGCAGGGCACAGACGCAAATGCGCCCCCCCCTCTGCACCACAGTGGCTACGCTCATGCAGCGGACTCTGAAGCAGGTAATCAGAGTCACCCTAAGTTCATTCATTCAATGATCTATTATTCAGCATCACAGTGCGTCAGGGACTTGCGCTCAGTGGCGAAAGGCGGCATAAAACCACTTGTGTTCACAAACTGCAGACATGCCGCGTCTGCAGATACTGGCAGCAGGTAAGGCGGAATTATGGAAATATTGAGGGGAAGTCAGCAGCAAGACACATTAAGTGCCGAGTTCTCGGAATGGAATGGCGGCACGGTAACAGCTGCTGCCGCTTCAGCCCTAATCTGGACGGGCAGGTCCCAGTTCTTTCACCTGACATTTTTCTGTCCTGCAAAATAAGAGAAGATTGTTGGGAATTGTATCGCAGCGAGCTTTGAGCCATCATTATGCACTGTATTACAATGGGTGCAAAGACAAGTCATGAATGAAAGCATAACATGTTACACACACACTCACCTTTCCCCCTTGCAAATGATATGCAGACATGTGGTGCACACAACATGCTATGACAGGCAGCAACTGAAGTTCCTAGAACACTGCAATGTCTCTTGGCACTTAGCTCAATGTAGTCTCTGTTCTTCAGTCAAGTCCCTTGGAACTAGGTTAGCAATTCCTTGGCAGCAGTGGCTCCTGCTCCTTCTGCTCACAACAGACAAACAAACAGAAAGGTCACTTCGTCTCAGAGAAGCCATGACCACCACACAATAGAAGTAGCAAAGAGAATCCCACACGTGATGGCTGCTTTTTGAACAGCACAAATTGTGTCAGTAAATCTGCAAGCTTGCCCCCTCCCCTCAAACCCCACCATGGGAAAAAAAAGTTACCTGCTTCTGTAGGTGATCTTCAGAAACAGGATGAATATCTTCTCGATGGGTAGGTCAGTGTCCGCTGCCGTAGATTCTACATACATTTTAGAGAGTAGCTTAAACTGACAACAAATTTGGGCCACAGCAAGACATACTTCTGAAAACCTACACATCTCTTCAAAAGCCCCTCAAGATACTTAAAAACTATAGAATGGTGAGAAAAAATGCTCCAGGTGTTAAGAGCAAGCAGTTCTTAAAGTTTCCTATGCAGAAAGTAAAAGATTTGCAGGGAGGGAAGCACCAAATGGCCCCGAGTGGGTCTGGACATGCTTGCAACCTTCACAGAAATATCCAAGCAAATTTAACCAGAGAAACCATCCACATTGCACGTACAAGCCCCTCACCCCACCTACCCCCACGCAAACCAGGAAAAAGCTGACAATTAACTGGAGGGACAGAAAACTCAGCACACTGGGCCTAGCCATATGGCCAGGCCGGGGGCAGCAGAGCAGGGAAGCACATGGCTATCAGACTGGACATGCTTGCAACCTTCACAGAAATATCCAAGCAAAATTAACCAGAGAAACCATCCACATTGCACGTACAAGCCCCTCACCCCACCCACCCCCACGCAAACCAGGAAAAAGCTGACAATTAACTGGAGGGACAGAAAACTCAGCACACTGGGCCTAGCCATATGGCCAGGCCGGGGGCAGCAGAGCAGGGAAGCACATGGCTATCAGACTGGACATGCTTGCAACCTTCACAGAAATATCCAAGCAAAATTAACCAGAGAAACCATCCACATTGCACGTACAAGCCCCTCACCCCACCCACCCCCACGCAAACCAGGAAAAAGCTGACAATTAACTGGAGGGACAGAAAACTCAGCACACTGGGCCTAGCCATATGGCCAGGCCGGGGGCAGCAGAGCAGGGAAGCACATGGCTATCAGACTGGACATGCTTGCAACCTTCACAGAAATATCCAAGCAAAATTAACCAGAGAAACCATCCACATTGCACGTACAAGCCCCTCACCCCACCCACCCCCACGCAAACCAGGAAAAAGCTGACAATTAACTGGAGGGACAGAAAACTCAGCACACTGGGCCTAGCCATATGGCCAGGCCGGGGGCAGCAGAGCAGGGAAGCACATGGCTATCAGACTGGACATGCTTGCAACCTTCACAGAAATATCCAAGCAAAATTAACCAGAGAAACCATCCACATTGCACGTACAAGCCCCTCACCCCACCCACCCCCACGCAAACCAGGAAAAAGCTGACAATTAACTGGAGGGACAGAAAACTCAGCACACTGGGCCTAGCCATATGGCCAGGCCGGGGGCAGCAGAGCAGGGAAGCACATGGCTATCAGACTGGACATGCTTGCAACCTTCACAGAAATATCCAAGCAAAATTAACCAGAGAAACCATCCACATTGCACGTACAAGCCCCTCACCCCACCCACCCCCACGCAAACCAGGAAAAAGCTGACAATTAACTGGAGGGACAGAAAACTCAGCACACTGGGCCTAGCCATATGGCCAGGCCGGGGGCAGCAGAGCAGGGAAGCACATGGCTATCAGACTGGACATGCTTGCAACCTTCACAGAAATATCCAAGCAAAATTAACCAGAGAAACCATCCACATTGCACGTACAAGCCCCTCACCCCACCCACCCCCACGCAAACCAGGAAAAAGCTGACAATTAACTGGAGGGACAGAAAACTCAGCACACTGGGCCTAGCCATATGGCCAGGCCGGGGGCAGCAGAGCAGGGAAGCACATGGCTATCAGACTGGACATGCTTGCAACCTTCACAGAAATATCCAAGCAAAATTAACCAGAGAAACCATCCACATTGCACGTACAAGCCCCTCACCCCACCCACCCCCACGCAAACCAGGAAAAAGCTGACAATTAACTGGAGGGACAGAAAACTCAGCACACTGGGCCTAGCCATATGGCCAGGCCGGGGGCAGCAGAGCAGGGAAGCACATGGCTATCAGACTGGACATGCTTGCAACCTTCACAGAAATATCCAAGCAAAANTCTTTTTTTTAACAAAAATCCAGGCTGGGCAGGGTGGGTAGGGGGTGTCCCCCCTTCCACCCGCGCAGCCTGGACTCGGGGAGGGTTTTTTTAAAAAACTTTTTTGTTGGGACTTACATTGCAGCCATTCATTTAAATGGCTGCAATGTAAAAAAATCCGGTACCCGGAATCCGGTAACCGGACCGGATTTACCGGGTTGAATCCGATAATGCCGGTACTCCCAGTACCGGCATTATCGGATTCCGTATTTGCCAGTCTTCCCACCCCTAGTGGCTACTGTTTGTGCGGGTAGGGCAGCCTGGGCAGCTCTTCTCCTCCTGCAATCTGGTCTCTCACTAGGCACTACACTGATTGGCTTCCTGTGTGCTTAGCTCATCCCCCTCCTATCCCCCTGGCCCCTCTGCATGACTCACATGGTGGTGACCTGAAACGGGTGTTTTTCCTAAGCGCCCAGGTGCCGCCTAGTTTGGCTGAGTTCCACACAGTGGAACTAAGCTTTAACTTTGAAGCCCCTCCTCCCTGCCCTGAGAGAGAGCCATGCAGCACAGCAGGATGGCGCCCGAGCATGCGCTCTCTCAGTCTCATTCTCGTCGGTCCCTCCTCCCTGGGCTCCCTGTGTAAACAAAACAAAACACACAGACACATGACACACAGCAAGTGTGTGAGTGACCCACCTCCTCCTCCCTAAAACTGATCTGATGATGGGGGGGGAGGGGGTTAGAGAGCAGAGCGGCACTGGCCAGTGAGTAAATAAAACAAATACTCGCCTCCTCCTTGGAGGCTCCAGTCCTCCCTAACTGATGGGGACCTGGGGGGCGGGAGAGCAGAGCACCAAATTTGGCCAGCAGGGTCTGTCGCAGCTGGGGGGAAGGCGAAGTACAAGTGGCACTGAGCAGCGGGTGCGCTGCGCTGCCTGTAACTGACAGCGCTAGTCAGTTACAGGCAGCAGCGCAGAGAGTCCATATCAGGCACATGCACATGAGACAGAAGACTCTATGCGCATGCCCCCGCTATCTAATGGAAAGAAAGTGGCCACAGCGGTGCCGCAAGTGGCCGGGGAAGTGCCGGGGGCCACGCTGGGGCTGATCACGCAGGAGCGCGTGTGTGCAGTGCACAGTGAGAGGCTGAGGGCGTTTATACACGAGAGAAAAAAGGCGGCTGATCCTTTGATCAGCCACCTTTCTTGCCGCTCGTCTACTTGCTTGCCCTGCTTTTTAATCCGCGTCGGAGGGGGCAGGCGAGCCTGCCCCCTCCGACGCGGATTCCCGAAGTGCCGTCTTTACGCCGCACTTCCTGGCTCCGCGGCGAGTGCGCATGTGCAGAAGCACGCGCATGTGCACTCGCACTCTGCGCCGTGTCTGAACATCAGACACGGCATGCAGAGGCTGCGCGGGGAGAAAAGCCGGCGTTTAGCGATCCCGCTTGTAAGCGGGATCATTTATAAACGCCCTGAGAGGGAGTGAACAGCAGGCGGGGGGAGGGCAACCGCCTGGCCGCCCATTAATACAAGCCGCCCCTGGAATAAATCATGAATAGGCATATAGTACAAGAGTATACCCAAGAGCGCACAAATCAAAATAACATAACCAATAACGCATTCCTATCTGTACTTAGATTCTCCTAATTTAGGCTTACCCTAATCAAGGTCCAAGGCTATTTCAGTTCATGTCACAGCCAGCAGTGGTCAGCTTGGCTGGGTACAAGTTTTAGAGTCTCCAAATAGATCAGACCTTACTTCGTAGATTGTTTGGTGCAGCCCTTCTCTGGCTGGTAAGATGTGATGATCATGATGATCTTGAAGAACCCTGATGAAGATCTTCCTCTTTGTCATCTTCCCCCTTAAGTACTTTTCCAGGGTCCTTTGTTTGTTTTTCCTGCCAGGTGACTGTGCTTTCAGTGTCCACAGGAAGAAATCCATTTGCAACTCAATGGCCTATTGCTAGCGTCTACAGAAGTGTTAGGCCTTTTCTGATTACACAATTGCTCAGGGTTGTGACTTAGCAGTTCTTCATTGCATGAAGTGAGTTTCCAGTTCTCAGCTTTCACATTACATACATGTTTAACCTTTACCTTTACATATTTGTTAGACCTGTAGTCTACATGTAGCCCAGTATCTTCTCATCACAGGGTGCAACACAGAAAACATACGTAATTCTGATCAGACCCTTGTATCTGCAAAAATAAAACTCAAGGCCCCAGCCCTACAAGCAGTGTCATTTGTTTCTTTGCATATTTGTCAAATGTCATAAACATTTCTCATTAAAATTAAGTTCAATGTCCATCTGATCCAGAGATCCTCTTTCTGCTTTCTTTCTATTTTGTCATAGTCTCATAGAAATTAGAGATAGGAGTGTTAGACCCCATAAGTTCAACCATGGCTTTTCATCCCTCTGCCTTGGCTCAAAGTTGAACAGTTCCTTACAGCCTGTTCTCTAGAGCTCTGTCGAATCTAGTTTTAAACACCTTAAATTCTTGAGTTTCCTCTGCTTCCCTCAAGGAGACAATTTTGCAATCTATGACAAGGTTTCTCAATTACTTCTCACCTTTAGTTTCCAAACCACCCTCTTATTTTCCTCCTAAAAGTCTATATGCTAGAATTTTGCTAGGCATTATTGCAAAAGGAATAGAAATAAAAGGAAAGATATCATAATGCAGCTGTATACATTTTTAGTATGACCTCACCTTGAATACTGTGTACAGTTCTGGTTGCCTCTTCTCAGGAAAGATACAATAGAGCTGGAAACGGTTCAGAGAAGGACAACAAGGATGACAGAAGAGATCAATCAAATTCTATATGAGGAGAGGCTCAACAGGTTAGGGCTGTTTAGCCTGGAGAAGAGGTGATTAAGGGTGGATATGATAGAAGTTTATAAAATCATGAACAGTGTGGAAAAAGTAAATAGGGAGCTGTTGTTTGTCCTTTCTCATAAGAGAACAAGAGGACGCTCTCTGAAGTTAAATTGCAGCAGATTTAAAACAAACAAAAGAAATTACTTTTTTCTCAGCGGACAATACAGTTGTGGAACTTGTTGCCAGAGGAGGAGGTGAAAGCCAACACCATAACTAGCTTCAAATGAAAACAAGATACATTCTTAGAGGATAGAGCCATAAATGCTTATTAGTTGTCGCTTAACACACACCCCGGCTACTGGTAGTTGGGAACGGTCATCAGGAGATGGGTCACACCTCCATTACCTGTCCTTGTACTTGAGCTACTGTAGCTGGCCAGTCAGAGACAGGATGCTGGGCTCAATGGACCATGAGTCTGACCCAATATGGCACTTCTTATGTTCTAATCCTTGAATGGTTTCCATTAGAGAGACCAAAAATGCCATAGTGTTATTTATTAAGAGCGTAAGTACAGATTGGTGCAAATATAGGTGTAAATCAATATTTCCACATAAATATAGTAAAATGAATACACATACTTTATAAAGAACTCCAGACTCAAGCCTAATCTTATAATGTTTTGCACACACAAGCTTGGCAAGTAGTCTCACTGATTTAAGGGCCCAGTTCTTCTGCCTTTGAAGTCAATACAAATTTTACTGTGGGAGCAAGATCAGACTCTACAGGTGTAATCCTCGATGCATTGAAGTCAATGGAAAAATTCCCATTGTCAGTTAAGTGAGGATCCCACCTTACATCCTTGAAATAAATGCTTAAAATAATAATTAATTAATATCTTCTCCCCTCCCATCTCCCAAGTGTGTGTAGAGCTTGTGCACATGCATTAAACTAAACAAATTAGATTCTAACGATTGTGTTGACAGCCAGAAGAGCTGCAGACCTGGGGGAAATCTTGACTTCACTGAAGTGGATGGAAATTTTGTCAATGGAGCGAGGATTTAACCTTAAGTTTTCTAAAGGCAATTGAGATTCCACAGAAAATGTAACTTTCCCACAATGAAAATATCTTTGGGGCCCCACACTTGATCTCTTCCCAAGGATGAAAATGACTAATGCATCTCACTGCCAGAGAGTATTTCCTGATATGCAGCCTACTCATCTTCCTCCTTGGCATAGGTGACTCATGGGGGGGGGGGGGGGAAGCATGCCCCCTCCAATTTTCAGAAGCCCTATAGAACCCCTGTCCATCCCCCCCACTATCGACAGTTACCAGTCACATATGCTTCTTGGTTTCATCCCAGGGCTCCCTGTTACGCCTCCAAGAAGCATCCCAGATAATTCCTCTCCCTCCTTGCAGAATCAAGAGAGGTCATTCAAAGCATTTTCCCCATCCAGCACTCTAGCCAAGGGAGTGCTCAAACCCTAGACACCCTCATTCAAGCATTCTAGTCTGGGAAGCACACCTGAGATATCAGCACACAGCCCTTGTGAGTGAAGCCTATTCTCGCTCACCTTTTTACCAAGGGATTTAAATGGTGTTCTTGTGGTGTTGTTAGTGTGCAAACACCATGTCACACTTGGTTTGTTAAGGTTTCTGTTATCAGGTTAGCGTAAGTGAGGAGGCTGGGTCTGATCACCTCTTCTGATGCTGGGCATTATTTCCCCATATCTGATTGTGAGTAACATGGGAATTTTAGAAATGAAGACAAAGTAGTTCAAAATAATCTCTTTTATTGGACCAACTTCTGTTGGTGGAGAGTATGCAAGCTTTCGGGCCACATAGGACCCTTCCTCAGGCATTTAACAAGTCAGAATTATGGGAAGAAAAATGCAAGACAGGTAAATATAATGAAAGCAATATTTGGGAGAGAGCTTTTAGGGAAAAATCATTGATGATTCAGACATTTAAAAACAAAGAAGTCAAATAAGTTTGGACTTGTTACATACCTGAGTAGTCCAAAAGATTGCATATTTTCATCAATAGGAGCTGATCCAATAAATTAGATCATCTGAACTACTTTGTCTCCATCTCTTACACCAACCACTTTCTCTGTAGACTGGGAATTTTAATAGCTTGTATTTAACCAGGAAGGTCTTACTATGGCACAGACCAACTGCAGTGGGAATGGGGTGGAATCATTTCCCACAGCCTCAAGCATCTGGTCTTCTGGGTAACTTAGCACTGTGCCTGTGCTTTCGTGGGGCTGAGCTAGCACAATGGTCCTTGGCTAAGTTGTGGGACTTGCGAGTAAAACTTCTGGTCTCCAGTGACATTGCCCTAAAGGAAACGGCCATCTTGCTAGGTCGGGAATTAGAGTCAGTTTGCAGATCAGAGGTCATCATATTGTATTGGGAGAACGTTTGGGCTTCTGAGCTGCTGAGGTTGGGCTCTGAGTAGTATTTCACATCCAGGTAAGAGGTTGGCATGCCCTGTGAAGCAGAATGTGGTTCACTTCGGAAGAGTGGATGGTTGGAGGGGGGCCTTTGTCCACTGAAAGTTGGCCCAGTAGAGTGCTGACTAGAGGATGCTCCTGTGGTGGCTGGGTGGCACCATGAGCTCAGAGGAGTGTTTGAGAAGTGTGCAGGAAGAAGACTTTCACACTCTGGCTTTTGGTCAGGGGACATCACTATGGAGCTGTGTGAGGTGGCCACTTCCACAGCACTTTTGAATGTCTGCAACACACGCTCACTCTTGTGCTTCTCTTTCTTTTGCCGGGACTCTTCCAGCCTCAGCTGCCGTCGCTGGTCACGCACCATCTGCTTCCGTGTGTCCACCAGGCCTCTGGGCAGCAAAGGGTAGTGACAGAAGGAAGGGAACAGAATATATGGAAATAAACAGAAGATCACTGTGTGGGGTAAGCCCTCCACCTGGCCCCTTAAGAAGCAAAGCATTGCAGTTAATCTGGACAACTGGCTGCTCCCTAGCATCTGGATTAATTTACTTTTCTGACTCCAGGTAAGATATTCTGGATACGCCATTTCTTGAACCCAAGCACCATCTCCAAATCCCCTTCTCATACGTTCAGTCCCTGTGAACCAGACCTGGGCACTTCCCCCACATCTAGGAGTGCCACTTCATTGTAGTCTGGATATTCACAGGGGAGTCCCTTGTAAGGTGCAAGTCTTTGGGTGTTTTTAAACATAACATAAGAACATAAGAAGTGCCATAGTGGGTCAGACCAATGGTCCATCTAGCCCAGCATCCTGTCCCCGACAGTGGCCAATCACGGTGGCTTGGGAGAAGCACCCAACAGGTCACAATGGGGGATCCATTCCCTGTTGTTTTCCCCCAGCTCCCGTCATGTTCCCTGATCCTGTCTGGCTAATAGCTGCTAATGGACCTATCTTCCAGAAACTTGTCCAAATCTCTTTTAAACTCAGCTATAGTACTGGCCCTATAGGCTTGAGGGTGGGTCTGTGGTCAGTGTGTGGGGTGGCAGAGGGACACCCATGCAAATGAGGTACAAGGGGAGCACTTCAAATGAGCGGCTCGCAGCACCAAGGCAGCCACTCTGGCCTGCATGGGGCACTATGGATTTTTCAGGAGTGCTCCATGTGTAGCTATGGGTGGCTGGCCCGGCATGTGGGTCATAGGAGCAGGCCTCCCCAGGCATCAACGTCAAACAATCAGTTGGACATGTGAACAGTGGGGGGGCCATGCATCTCATTTAAAAACACCCTTTGTGTGGATGCTGTCTGTAGCAAGCAGCTGTGTGTGTGAAAAGGTAAGGATGGATGGATGGCGATTGGGTATTAAGATGTGGATAGGGTTGCCACTTTTTGCAGTTTGACCCTGAGACTCCCATTTTGACCTATGGGAGTCTTAGGTGGCAACCCTAGATGTGGACAATGATGCTCCTCCTCCTATACGTACCTCATACACATGAATAATTTTCAGGGGAGAATTTTGGTTACAAATGAAATGTGGAGCTGAAAAGATAAATGTATTAATTTTTTTTAAAAAACAGCAAAAGGAAAGGAGGGGTGGGGGGAGATCAGGCCTATGCCACAGTGACTGGAGCCAAAGCCGGGCACCAGGGATTGACTGATGGAGCCACATTCCCATTGCAGCTCAAGGTGCCCTGGAGGTCCACGAGGAGGAGGTCATGGAGGAGGAGGTGGTCGAGAAGGAACCGGAGGCACCCCCAAGAGCTGGGTGCCAGGACAACGATGATAGGCCACAACACACAAGGGATGGGTTACAGGCCGGGGTGACGGGCCTGTTAGCTCGCCACCCTGGCCGGTACTGGGGTGACAGGCTAACAGGCTGGCCACAGGGCAGCCCCTACAACCAACCGCTCTCCTGATGGGGCTAGCTCCATTGCCAGACAGAGGGGACATGGTCCCCGGCACCCCGCCCGACCAGTAACAGACGCCATAGGGACGGACAGGGAGGGGGGGCGGGCACCCCCCAGGGTGACAGGGATGTACAACTAAGGGCACCAAGTACTGACTCGGAAGGCCTCGTATCCCAACCTGTTACCATTCCTCCCACAGATGAGCACCCAGGTCCGGCGAGGGGAGCTGCCACTGACAGCGCCGAGAGAAATCGGGAGATGTGGGCCCAGAACAGGCGGAGGAGAAAGGACCTCGGCAGGGAAATGCTGGAGGAAACCAGAAGGTTAGCCGAGGTGCACGCTGAGGAGCTTGCCCTCATGAGGGAGGTCCAAAGAGGGGAGGAGGAGAGGAACCAGGACATACTGGCAGCCCTGCTAACCCGGTCCAGCACCGAGCACCTGTGGGACAGGCGCCAGACTGCCACCTTCCACCGCGAGATGTGGCTTGACAGAGCTGAGAGGACGAGGGGACATGTCGCGCTGGAGGGGACCTCCACACGAGCTCTTGACCTCATTGGGGAGGCAGTGGGGCTCCTGTGGAGAGAACCCCGGTGGGACGTGCCCTCTCCAGGCCCAGGTGGAGGGATGGCAGCCAAGTACCACTGGGGTGCCCCCCCCCACAGATGCAGGTGGCCCCCCCTGCACTTCAGCCAACCCTGGTTTCCCCAACAGCACTCCTTCACCGGTCTCATTGACCGGGTCCCTCTCCCACACACAGCCCCACAACAACAGCCTGTGGGGCTGCCCTTCTTTCCCGCACCCTGCCTGGTTCCTCCACAGCTGCCTCCGAGACCCCTCCTCCGGGAACCACGGTCTCCCCGCCCAACCCGGAACCTCCAGGCGACCAACCGCCCATGCCGGCCGCCCCACCAGCTCTGATAAGCCAGACCACTGGGCCGTCGGGAAAGGGGGGGAGGGAAGAAGGCATAGCTAACAGCAGAGGGATGGGCAGAGGGGAAGCTATGTGGGGAGCAATGGAAACCCTGAGGGCCACTGAAACGGCCGTGGTGCCAGGGTAACAGTGCAAGACAGGGTGAAACACTGACCTTCTGTTCAATCACCACAGGGTCCAACACCCCAGCCCGGCATGGAGCAGCCTGTGGACAATGGAGAGCCCGGGTCATCTGGCCACCGCTCCCAAAGGACGGTGGCTGCAAGGGCCCGCAGGGGCGCAAGCCCTGGTGGTGCACCGAAGCGAGCACGGGGAAGGCCTCGCAAACCGTGACCCCCCACCTACCTTGTACATAACCCCAAATAAACTGTGTTGTCCATTAGCACTCTGCTATTTGGTGTGTTAATGGGAGCGCCATGGTACACAGGGGGCGCTCTACATGCAGATGGAGGCACGACATGCACAAGTCCGATGCTGGAACCATACGTCCCCGGCCTGTAGGCAGCTGGGTGGGCAACAGCATGGTTCCCATGGCAGGGTACAGGTCTGCACAGGTAGCTCTGTGGAGTACCGGCCATGCCACCGGACAGCTGGTGAAGGGCCGAGGCCTGGTGTGGTTTACCTGCCATGGCTAGAAGGCAGTGGGTGACCCAGTGGCGCAGGGCACAGGTCCCAGAGGAGCAGGGAAACCCTACAACCCAAACACCAGGGCTGAAGCAGATCAGGAAACAGACATAGCAGACTTTATTGTTACCCATTACATGGTTCTGTGAAGGGTGGGGCCTGTCAACATCACGACTCAGTTGCTTGCCATCTGGGCGACAATGCACTGACACAGAGCGCCCCGGTTCTCCTCAGATATGCGCCGGAATGTGCCACCCTGGACATGTTGGTAGAGGGGCACGGGACCATCTCTTTGCACCGGTGGGGGTAGTCAAGGGCAGCTCCCCCAGTCTCACAGACATTGTGCAGGATGCAGGCCGCGAGTACAAGGATGGGGGTATGCTGCAGATCGAACTGGCTCCTGTTCATGAGCAGGTGCCAACGCCCCTTGAGCAGCCCGAATGCCTGCTCCACCATGCTCCAAGCCGACGAAAGGCGTTCATTGAAGAGGCGGCGGTTCGCTGTGCACGCCACAGGATAGGACCTCATGAGCCACGGGCTCAGCGGGTAAACGGGGTCCCCTATCACCACTGGGGCCATGGAGACCCCCTCAATGAACCGGTAAAGGTTGGGGGCTATCTCCCCATCAAACATGCGTGCATAGAAGGGGGAGGCCTGCTGTATGCGCGCATCATGGCTCCTCCCTGAGTGGCCGGTGTAGACATTGGTGAACAAGGCCCTGTGATCCACCACAGCCTGGAGATTGATGGAAAAGGTCTGCTTCCATTTCAGGTAGTCTTGGTGTGGGGGGGCCGGATTATCGGGATGTGGGTGCTGTCTATTGCCCCTATGCAATGGGGGAAGCCCACATCCTCAAAGCCGCGAATGACAACCTCGGAATCCTGGAACTGTATGACCAGCTCAAGCAGTAGCTCCACCAGCAGGTCACACACATCGTGGAGCGCCCTGTTCACGGTCGCAGTTCCCACCCCTAACTGCTCCCCAACGCTCTGACAGGAATCGGGGTAGCCAATCTCCACACGGTCATGGTCAACCACATCCCTGGCAGCAGCGGATACCGCATGTTGGTCTTGTGCCTCCGGAGATATGGGTTGAGGAGCTCCCCGAACCGGGCCAATAGGGAGCGGTTCATGCGGAAGTGCTCTGTCCATGCATCACCCGTCCAGATGGCCAGCATGTTCTCCCACCGTTCATTGGTGCGAGAGCACATCCAATGCAGCCTCCGCGTTGGGACAGTGACACAGCGCCCGTAGACATTCAGCGGCCCCCGGGACAGGACCAGGCACATGTCCTGGGACACCGCTGTTCTGAACATGGCCTGTCGGTGGACAGCTACCCTGCGTGCCCACCACACTGATGCAGTTCGGTGCATGTTGTCCGCTCTCCTGCGCCGTACTCCATGGTTGTAGAAGCAGTGACCTGGCAGTAGTAGCTTGCCCCATTGCTCGAACACCAGCGCCAGGATCATGACGCAGGAGGACAGGACTNGCTCAAACACCAGCGCCAGGACAATGACGCAGGAGGACAGGACCATTAACAGGATGGCCCGCTCCTCAGGGGGCTCATCAACAGGCAGCATGGTACCAACAACACCACGCACACTCAGGGGGAACCCACCACTGGTACTAGTGCTGGATACCCTAGCAGCTACCCGCCTAGCCGCTACTTGGCCGGTAGACCTGACCCAGGCCCGCGCAGCTGTGACTGTGTCCCCTTCAACCACCTGGCCTGTCGGCGGCCGCAGCACCTAGCTATCACCCCCTGCAATTCCTTTCTCCCGGCCCCGAGCCCTGTCCGCCCTGCACACCTGCACCGTGCCTCCCACCTCCCCTGCAACTCGAAGCCTGTCCAAGGGTACCGGGGACAGCTGCACGGGGTGACCCACTGTGCACACCCGCCTACCCCCGTCTCGGCACCTACACCCTGTTCTGGACACCAGCAACACCTTTCTATCGCTAAGTTAAATCACTATTGCCTCTCATTCACCACACTCACACCACCCCTCGCTCTACACCCCATGCCTGGCCACAGCAACTGGCACACATATGTACCGTGGTAGCCCGTGCTGTGTGCCCTGCAATTGGTGAGGTACTGTGGGTGTGTTCTGCACACCTGATGGCGATCCTCCCCTCGCCGGGCCGCCAACACGTTTCCCCCCCCCAGACCATCTGGCACCCATGGGGCTAGGGGCATTCTTAGGCTCCTCTGTGGCCCTGGGACCACCCCATCCCCTGTGCCCCTGCCATGACCCCATGTGATCCCTTGCCAGGGTTGTTACCGACTACACCGGCATCCTACTGCGTGCCCGTGGCATCTCCCATCTGCGATCTGACTGCCAGGCGCTTCTTGGGGAGCTGGGCCTGCTACCCGCTGATGTTGAAGGACCCCCGCTGACCGGGACCCCAACAACATGTGAACTTGGCACCCTCCAATCGGTGATGAACCTACAGGCTGTGAAGGCTGCTGCTGCCACAGGGAACCACCTCCTGCCACATTTCATGGTGGATGCACATATGCATTCCTGAGGATTCCACAGTGGCCTCTTCACCTGGAAGGGGCTTGTCCTGGAGCAGCGGTTCCAGGGGCATCCTCCAGCCTTTCCATGAGCAGGGAATCCCAAACGGCCCCTCCATCACATTGCCGTGCCTGTGCTGTGGGTCGCCTCAATCTTTTGTCTCCTGTTTCGGCCCATGGTACTGTGTAACCCAGGGGTAGGCTGGCCTGTCAGCCGGACCCCATCGCTGCTTCCCTTCACTCCGGCCCCCATCGCCCTGTAGCGTTACTGAGCACCTCCTTCCCTCTTGGAGTGACTGCAACAGTGCACTGCCTGTGCAGCTTGTGGGGAACGGACACGAGCCCCTGATCACCCCATCGCCGACCTCGGTTTGGCCATTCTCCCCATCACCCCATCATGAATAAAGTCTGTGCATTTGCCTGTACCACCTTGGGTTCGTTTCCTTGTGTGATACCGGTCACCCGTCCCCTGGCTGCCGCCCTGTCCTTGTGTGTTGGTTACTGTGATGGGGGTCACTGGCGTTCCTGCTCAGGATGACTGGGGCTGTTGGGTGGCATACACTGGTGCATGCTGGATTCCCCTGTGGGCTCCAGGATGGATCATGGGTTCGCCCTGATGGGTGGTGTGGGCCCACCGCATCCCGTTGTGAGCCCTGTCCTTCAGTTACCGGTGGCTGCCTGGTGTCAGTCTTCCCTTTGTGGGCACCCTTCCTCAGGGCTACCCCCTGTATCTCCTTGTGGAGATGTGGTGTACTGCCTGGCTGGATTGGCTGGGCAGTCGTGGTGTGCGTGTGCAACATGTGTGCTGGTGATGTCCCATGGTGGTGCTCTGTTTTACCCCCAACACATGGGGGAGGGCAGGCTGCAGACCCCAACCCCTCCCTAGCGGCCGGTATTGCCCTGGCGGCCTTTGCACTGACGTTCTGGTCTGTCTGGCAGGGGATACCCATTGGTTGGCTGCCCCACCTTCCACCGCTCCTGGCGCCCCCTTTTGGTTCCCACCATTTGCACTCTAAGCAATGGATGGGTGGCAGGCGAGCTGGGCAGCTGACCGTAAGTGCGGGCAGTGTAGGGGCCTGTTGTGACCGCCCGTGTTCCCCTTGGTGTGAGCAGGTGGGGTGCTGGATTGGGTGTCCCTGCCCACTGCATGGGTTGTGCTTGCTGTGTGGTTCCAACCCCTGCTGACCCGCACCCTTTCCATGCACCCTCTCCCCTTCTCCCTTCTAGCTACACTGGTTGTGTTCCTGGTCATACTCCACCTGACACAGATGGCTGGGCAGCTGCAGCGTGTGCCAAGGTGTGTGTATATGTGTGTATGTGTGTGTGTGTGTTGGGGTTCCCTGCTGCATCAGGCCTCTGCCTCCCTCCCCTGTGCCTCTTCCCACCCCGCCAGGGACCCCCCGGCCTCCACGGCCTTGTAGCCCTTCCCTGTGTGGTTGTGTTCACGGTTGCGTGTGGGCGGTTTCTGGTTGGGGGGAGGTCTGTGGCACCCAGCTGTCCGACCCTGTCACGGGGCTGGCTGGGGTCTGCTACAGTGTGTCTCCTGTCACCCCAGCTCCCTCCTACTGTGCCCACACGGGGTCTGGCAGTTCATGGGCGGAGCTGCATGCCGCAGCTTCATTTGCCCTCGATCAGCCATGTTGTGCCATCGCTGTGCTGGGCGAGGCTTCCCCGCTGTTAGGTGTCTCGGGTGTCCGTGTACCTGTCATGGGTGTTTGCTCGGTGTTTCCTGGGGTGGGTGTTTGGCCGCTGGATGTGCACTGGCTCCTCCCCTTCCATCCCACAACCCACTGCGGCACCGTCCGTGTAAACGTTGCCCAGCTCGGTTCCACCAGATGTTCACCAAGTGTGCTCACCCACCCATCTCCACCCACTGGGCCGGCGGCGGCCATGTAAAAAAGGCCATAATTTCAAAAATCAAAGTAAAATGAAGGGTGGGGAAATGAAATATAATGCATAATGAGGGAGATCAAGTAAGTCTGACACCTTAGTATTTACAAAAATTCTTGTTGGCTCAAGTCTGACACCTTAGTATTTACAAAAATTCTTGTTGGCTCAAGTTAGACATACTAAGGGTGTTTTTAGACAAGTGCCTTCCCACTGATCACCCACCCATCATACATGGCCCTTTTCACACAGACATGCTAACACTAATAAAATGGGTGTTACATTTTATTATACATGTTACAGGGCTGCAGGTGTGCTCTATGGGTGCCCTGAAACATGTATAATAAAATGTAACACCCATTTTATCAGTGTTAAGAGTATCTGTGTGAAAAGGGCCCATGTTGTAGGGCCACATTGGCATCATATGCAGCCCTGCAACATGCATGATGGGTGGGGTGACGCTTGTCTAAAAACACCCTAAGTTCTCCTCCACCATTTAGGGCGTTTTTAGACAAGCACCTCCGCACCCATTAGCCACTCATCACCCACCCATCATGCATGTTGCAGGGCTGCACAGGGCACCAATGCAGCCCTTGCAACACGCGTAATGGGTGGGAAGGCGCGTGTCTAAAAACAGCCTGTCTCCCTCATCTCTTCCCACCCCACAAGCAGCGACCTCTTCAGATCAAGTGTTCTTATACCTCTCCTTCCCAGCAGTCAACCCTCTCCTCTGACAGTAAGATTTGGGGGAATTATTTGAGCTGGGGGAGAGGCAATGAGTAAATCACAGAATGATTTGTAGGAGAAACAGATTGTGACCACAGAGATGTTAGGAAAGCATTGATATTACTAAACTGAATGTATATTAGAGTGGGTGTTGGTGTGGATCAGCCCCTCAATACTCTGCTAACCAATGTGAGCCAATGCTTAGAGATTAGCATTACTGTTGCCTCACTTTTTAAACATTTGTATTGTCCTGAAAAATACACACAAGTGGCCTTAACTTTAGTGAATATTTCAGTGTGGGACTTTTACTGGATTGAATTTAATCTTAAAAGATAGGAATTGCCAGGCTCACTCTTCTTGCCCTGCAAATTAGTAATTAGCATTACCCTATCATCTGGTGCAGCACTTTCTCAGCTACCCAAGACTTGCCAGTAACTGCCAATTTGTTAGCAATTCTCCTGACAGTCTAGTATGCATCTCATCTGGTGGCTTCCATCTGTTCCTATTTTCTAAGCAGTCTCTTCTTCATATTTTACCAGTAGCTATATTTACAAATTTTCATTGCTTCCTATTGTTGACTTCTCTTTATTTTCTTAAGGACAGATATGCAGTTCAATATCTCAGTACATTTTAGACTGCTCATGGATTTTCTTCTACTTGTGTCCCATTTTCTTTCCCTCTGGATATATTTATTGATGTCTTTAGCAGAAGGATAGCCACATGGTTGGGCTCTACTGGTAGACTGGGAAACCTGAATCCAGTCCCCACAGGGTGTTACAATATGTAACTATAAGTACGCATTCAGCCATCAGGTGCTACTCACAATGTCACAGAAATTCTACATAGGTGCAAGTGTGCATGCGGTAGAGTGTCTCCACAAGCATCTCCCTGTACAATCTATTACTTGGATGGTATCTCATGAAGCAAAGGAGTTGGTGGCCACAAGCAACTCACAATGTACCCAAAGCATCTATGTGCATTGCTTTCTGGTATAAGGGAGCAAAAATAATTTCTTCAAAAGGTGGGGAAAGTGTCTATGCCTATAGTGATTGCAGAAGTTGCAAAGTCCCCTCCTCCACCTTCTCCAGCCCATGTTATGCTCATTGGCATGGTTTTGGTGGTGGCCCTCTGGTCCACTTATTAATTATTATCCTAAGCATTTCTATAGCTCCAGCGATGTACCTGGTGTTTTATAAAAAACAAGATAGACACGGTCCCTGCCTGAGAGCTTACAATCGAATGACCTCCACCTTCAAGGGGAGGGAAGAGTGTGCATTGCCTATAGCTCAGCAGTCTGCAAAAGTTTCAGATCCCCCCATGCATTGCAGATTGCTGGATGGTTTACAAAATTTCTTCAAACTGAATGTGGTAGCAAGGAATCAGTTGTTTCCTAGTCATCCTCCTAACTCAGCAGAAGGCAAATGCTTCTACCAGAGCCTTTGTGTTAGAGTCTGTCCTCCAGGGAGCAGGGAATGGATACACTGCGTTCTCCCATAAACATACATGGTAGAATCCAGCTTGAGCTGCTAGGCAGCCATTTTCTTTTGTTGCCTTTAGGATGGGCTTTCACTGTAGAGGTTGCAAGGGGCACAGGCAGAGAGGCAGCTCTGCCATAGATATAGTCCAATACTTTGGACCGTCTGCCAAGGCGCCTGTAACAGGGTGAAGCCTTGCCTGCCACAAGTCAGGCAGGATCGAGGCCCAAGCAGCAGACTCAAATGAGAATTAGCAAGCAAAAGTCTATTCAGCATTTCTCTACCATTATCATAAGAACATAAGAAGTGCCATACTGGATCAGACCAACAGTCCATAGAGCCCAGCATCCTGTTTCGGACAGTGGCCAATCACAGGGGCCTGGGAGAAGCACCCAACAGATCACCATGCTATCCATTCCCTGTGGGCCATCCCCAGGCTCCCGACAATAAGGGTTTTGTTCCCCAATCCTATCTGGCTAATACCTGCTAATGGACCTATCTTCCAAAAACTTGTCCAAATCTCTTTTAAACTCAGCTATACTGCTGGCCTTGACCACCTCCTCTGGCAGTAAATTCTACAATCTAATTGTCCGCTGAGTGAAAAAATACTTTCTTTTGTTTTTTACTCTGCCACCTGAGAGTTTCATGGAGTGTCCCCTAGTTTTAGTACTAGTTGAGAGGGTAAATAACTATTCCCTGTTTACAAGTTCCACACCACTCATGATTTTATAGACTATCATATCTCCTCTCAGCCGTCTCTTTTCCAAGCTGAAGAGCCCCAACCTATCAAGCCTCTCCTCATACAGTTGCTGTTCCATACCCTGGATCATTTTGTTGCTGTTCTCTGTACCTTTTCTAGTTCTGCTATGTCTTTTTTGAGATGAGGTGACCAGAACTACTCAATGTTCCTATGCTCAATGGTTCTCAATGTGTCTATAAGTTTCCTGGGGTCAGATGACCCCCTGGCAGGACCCCCAGTTTCAAGCAGCTCCTGTCTACTTGCTGCTCATTCCTGGTAGGCTCCCAGCTTCAGCAAGCGTAGGCAACCACTATTTGCCTGCAAGGACTCCCAGGCATTTTACTTGCTTCTCCAGCAGTTTCTCATGAGTCTCTCTCTCTACAGCAGTCTTTTAAGTCCTCTCCTGGGCTAAGAGCAGAACTCTCCCCTCTGGCTCCTGTACCATCAGCACACTGCCAAGAATCTCCCAGGACTGGCCTAAACCACACGCAGGTGTTGCACGTAAGGAATACGCTTTACTCAATTGGCACACCTGCTGCATTACTCAGCTTGCCAGTGGCTCACACTAACCCTCCCCAGGGTTCAGCAAGCCCACCAGACTCTAGCCTGCTACAATGCCCCGCCCTTTGGCTACAGGCTTGGAAAGAAAAGGAGCATCATCAGTTCCTGTGTTGAAGTACTGGGTGAGTAGCCATCCTACACAAAAAGGTTCCTGCTCACAGCCTGTCAGCACTTCACTAGCTCACCTAGGCCAGCAGAAAAGGGATTAAGCAGGAGCATAGGGTCAGGTGACCAGAAGAGTCTGGCAGTGGTCACATGACAGGGCCTGGGGCTTATGAATGGGAAGCAGACCAGCCAAAGGAAGGTCAGTTGGGGAGCAGCAGAATGTGGAGTATCTGAGTGAGTTGAACCCTTCCTATTGGGGGTGGTAGGAAAGGATCCTGTTCCTATCTCCAGGGATGAGCAAAAAGGTTAAGGATTTGGGGCTCTGAAGGACAGGACATTAGACCAAGGAAAGCCTTAATGGACTTGGGAAAGCAAGCTGCCTGGGAGCCCTTTGTTAGGTTAGGCCAACCTGCTTTGGCCTAAGAAAGAAAAGGCAAGGGAGAAAGAGCTGATAGCTCCACCTGGGGTTAAGAACATGGTGCCAGTAGCTGGTAAACTAATCAGCAGAATCTCTCTTTCAAGAGAGAGAAAAAGACAAATAAATACTGGTGTTCCCGCCTCAGGTACTACTTTCCTGTTTGCCCGTTTAGGGACAATGAGATGATGGAATGACAAAAAAACTAAGTGGAATTTGTCCCTTTTTAATTGCACTTGAAATGTTGGGAGGTGGGTATATGCATATAAGTGTGAGGGGACAGAGCTTATTCAAAGAGGGGAGGAGTTTATTGGCCTTAAGAGCAGGCCTTATCCTTTTTTGGCTGCTAGAAATGTTTGGAAGTATGGAACTGGAGTCATGCAGGAAGACTCCTCTGAGCCCTAAGAATAATGGTGACAGGGAGAAGCATGGTAGCTGTGATCCATCCGTCCAGAATGCAAACTATGGACTGAGAAACATCAAGCTCAGACTAAGGCCAGAGCACCATGGGTGGAGGCCCATGGACAGGACACTGCTGTTATGGGAGCTAATGCCCTTTGTTAACACTGGAGACTAGCAAAGAGAGCAGGTATCACAGAGAAACATCTGTCAGAGAGAGAGCATAGAGACATTCCAACTGGAAGGACATACGAGTTGAAGCAGCAACTAAACATTGTGAGTGTCACTGGTCCTGCAAAGACTCATGGCTGGACTGGGACACCATTCTTTATAGCACCCTCTTGTGATAACTATGTGTTTCCTGCCATCTTAAACCATGTTGGTGTTTTCCCAAAACTGAGACAATGCCCACAGTATGGGAAAGTAGGCATAGCCCCTTTGCTGCTAGGAGTGGTCCTCGCACTACCAGCAGATCCTCTCAGAGTTGATAGGGAGCTCCTGACTCCATGCTTGGTACCCAAGTACCTAGCCCTCCCTCCCCAGCTAGGGATCCCCCAAGTGTATGGTTCCTAAGCACCCTGCTTGTGTCAAGCATCCCAGCAGCCAATTGCTGCAGCTATGTAATTCACCTACCAAAATTCCTAACCACCCATTTCCACCAGATACCCCTAGAACAATGCACAAGAAAAACAAGTAAAACATTTTATTGTCAAAAGGGGCCCTGTGGTGAAATCCCCTGGGTGGAAACTTTTTTTGTGTAAGGTCCTTTAAGGAGCGTTCTCAAGTAACGTAAACATTAACAGTAAGAAAAATTAAATGTAAAAGTCACTGGAGTTGTCTTTGCTCATTCCACAGTCAGCTTGTACATCTTCACGTGTGTTTGTAGCCCAAGTTTTCCTCAATTCCTAGTCATGGTAACTCGGACCCACATCTCCCATCTCTTCTCCCTCCACCTTCTGTGTCACTTGATACCCACGTTATCCTCTATGGCCAGTCATGACAGATCGGACCCAAACCTTCCATCCACTTTCCTCTGTCTTCCACAGCTCTAGATGCCCACATTGTCCTTGATATCCAGTCTGGCATGGTCATAGTAGCTCAGTCCCATTTCCTCTCCCACCACCTTCTGTGCCATACAATGTCCAATTTATCTTTGATGGGCAGTCATGGCATGGTCACGGCAGTTTGGCCGTATGTACCCCTTTGCAGTGTTAAGTGCCCAAATTATCTTCAATGGGCAGTTGTGGCATGGTCATGACAGCTCAGCCCACACCTTTGCTGCACTCTCCCTCCACCTTCCATGATGCTTGATGCCCATGTTCTACTCCATGGCCAGTCTGCTTTGACATTGCCATGGTGACTGTTGCTGGTAAACAGTAGCTGGTAAACTAATCAGCAGAATCTCTCTTTCAAGAGAGAGAAAAAGACAAATAAATACTGGTGTGACAGCACCAATCTGTCAACTACTTTGGTGGGGGTGGGTAAAATATGCATCCCCCTGTAGCATTTGCAGGGGTTGCAGACCCCTTCCATGGTGGAAGAGAGAGAAGTAGAAAATGACATGTGAAACATGGCTCTGGACTCATAGCCATAAAACCAGACATTACAAGCCACCATGGTGACTGGCGCTAGTGTCACAAATGTCCATGTCTCTGGTCCCTTGGATGACTGGTATGCTTATCTTGATAGAGCAGCAGCTACAAGTGAAGATATAAATTGGTGGCCCGCAGGTTCTCTGTATCTCCACTACACATCTCTCCCATAGCAAGACTCAAGTTATGCACAGACACAACAGAAGATATGTGTTTAAAAATTAAACAGAGTGGCTAGCATTGCATCTGGTAACATGCATAGACTTCCTGTTTGACCTTGAGCAAATTAATTTGTCTCCCTGTGCCTCAGCTTACCATCTGTAAAACAGGGTTAGTCACGTCTTTTCTACAGAAACTTTCCCAGGTACCTGCCCGGAAAAGCTCTAACCACCAGCCGGAGTTAGGTAGAGCGGGCCATCAGACATGATGTGCAAATAAATACTGTAGACACTTGGAGGTGTTTGGATACTATGGAGATAGGGCCCTATAAGTTGGATGGACTTTGTCACCTTACTCTTTTTGCCATATAAACTGTAGTTGCTGCACTTAATCCTCCTTTCTACAAAGTTCCTGCATTATGGCTGCTAAACTGTGGCTGAAGGTGTCTGCCTAAAGCTTTGTTGAGGCCAAAACCAAGATACAGCTGCTCTTGCTTCCCCTATTTGGCTTTCGCTCTCCCTTTTGGGGAATAAGTGCATCTGTGAAACAAGATGCATTGATACCTGGCCTCTCATGAGGCTCTCCTCTCTCCCTCTGCCCACAGGGTTGTACTACAGCAGTTACAAACCTGGCCCAGGCATGTGATGGAACCTAGGCTTTATTTTCTAGATTTAAGACTCTTGGTTATCCAGAGCTCCCCAGTTCTTTTCCCCCAACCCAATCAGACAGCCATAGCTTCCTTCCATCTTTCACCAGCTGACCTGCCTCCTGGCCTCTCCTAGGGATCCTCCTCTTCCTGGTTCTTAGGCTTCTTTGCTGGCTGCTGCTCTTTGAAATGACTGATTTGAGAGGTGAAGGAAGAGACAATTAGGATTTAAAACCACTGCCATGAACTTCCCTCCTTGACACTGAAAATGTCATGAAAAAAACCTGACTTGAGGTGGGAGAAACCTGAGCAACAGAGATCATATCCACCCCACCTCCTAGCTGCATGTATGACTGTAACAATTATGGCATATGCTATAGTGCTACAATAGACCTGAATGGATAGGAGACACAATAACGTTTGCAAAATGTATGTCTGGAATATTTAAAACACAGGTAGTGCCTGATGGGTGGGCATATTCATGCAAAACTTTCAAGACTTTGCGACCATAGGTCACAGCCAAGACTCAACTGCAAATCTAGGAGAAACTCCCCCGCTGACTCATGCTTTGGCCTACACTCCCCAATGGCCTTGGACTCTTTATCAGGCTGCTCAGAATGTTCCAGGAGACTGGTGTATTCTGAATCAAACTGGTGTGAGGATAGGGGTTAAAAAGTGGGCTTGCTGGGAAATGAGATGCTGACACCTGAAGTGTCTGAACCTCTGTTACACAGTAACATGTGCAAATGCCATTTAACTAGGTGGCCTCTGGCATTTTGTAGCAGGTTGTGAAACATGAGAGATCTGAGTGCAGGAAAATAGTCACATGGCCCAGTTAAGGAGTCTAGTAAGAATAGCAAGTTAGTCTCAGCTCCAGTCTACTCAGAAGGGATTCGGGAATGCATAACTGTGTCAAATAGCAGACTGGATCTCTGAGCTACCAGCACTACCTGCTGCACTAAAGTCCTCTCTTACTAGAAAGAACTCGGAAAGGCTCACTTTGTGGCAACTGGAATCAAAGAGACAGACTATAAGGAGCTTTGGAGAGGGACAAGGTATTTTTCACTCACCTGTAGTCTACTATCCCTGTCCGGTCACGGTCCAGCTTATGTACCAGCTCCCCAATCTGGGCTCGATCCAACGGGATCTTTGATTGCTGAGGAAAGAAGAGAGTCCTGTTGTAATATCCATTCTGGAAATTCCAGTGCTTGAAATACAAGCAGTACCCCAAAGCCTGGCTCCCATGCACAGAGAACTCTTTGTACCAATGTGGCAGCTGTTCACCACTTATTGAATTAGTGGCCTTGAGCAAGTAGACAAGAATGGGAGAACTTTACAAGGTGGCACTTTTTAGGATTGAGGAGAATGTGCAATTGCAGGGACACACAGGGGTTGTCAGGGTGCCAGCACAATAAGATGCTCAGATAGTGATTCTTGCTCACAAGCAAAGAGTTGAGCTAGTCATCAAGGAGGGCAGCACTTTTTCTCAGAGTACATTGGCAGGAATCAGAGGATTGTTATTTTTCAAGATCACTGGGAAGAAATGGTCTATTAGGATCCAGTAGGCATCTTCCACATCATCAATTTCCTGCCATCTCCAATATGTCTTTTAAGTGCTGTGGAGGAGCCAAGCTTGATGGGAATTGGGCTGTTGCATTTACCAGATTAACATTTTATTCCAGAGGTAATCCAGGGTTATTTGGGCCATCCATATCAGACAGGGGGGTTGATAGTATTTCCTTTGGAGACAAAGTGGTTCAGATATTTTTGATTGGACCTACTTTTGTTGACGAGTGTATGCAAGCTTCTGGGCCACACAGGGACCTTCCTCAGGTATATAAGAAGTCAGATCTGGGTGGCCTGAAAGCTTGCATACGCTCACCAACAAGAGATATGTGAATTACTTTATCTCCATCTCATGTTTGGAGGCAATGTAGTTTGAATGATATCTTTTAACTGGACCAACTATTGTTGGTGGAAATGTGCAAGCCTCTGCACATTTTGCAGGACCCTATGAGGTCCAAAAGCTTGCACATTTCCACCAACAATAGTTGGTCCAATAAAAGATATCATTCAAACTACTTTCTCTCCACCTTTGTCACTCGGGACCACACAGCAACACACCCTCTCTGAATCTCTTATGTTTGGGACCAACACAACAACCACACACTCCTTCTCTCAAAAGATTTCCTTTGGGTCTCACTCAGAGGTAAGTGTTCCTCAAGGGACACGGATTTAACTTAGTGTGAGCACACCTCTCAAACACCATTGAAAACCCTATTTTAAATATATATACAAGCATGCAAATGCCCTGGAATGTGTAATCTCTCAGTTGCTCTAAAACTAGAATTTAAAAATATTTCAGACTGGTATAATACCATTTAAGAACTTTTTATACCAAGTCCTATGAAATCCTTCTCAACACTCAGCCATCACAAAGATCCTAAGAAAACAGATAAGCTTTTCATGTGCAATGAAGATCATCCATGCAGTTGGCACCATGTGTATTCTGGCTCTGATTGCCTACATATACATGGGTGCAAACAAAGTCAGTCCACATACTGGACCAGGTTTGGAGATGACACCAAGGTGCACACCCATGTACTGCCAGGTATGCAGATGCATCAGCGTGGTGCCATAGATGCAGATCTCACAGATGTAAACAGCCTGCCAGTGTACACTGGGCCTGTGACAGGTTCACCTCAATTTATTCCCCATGCAGCTTCTCCTGATGAACCTCTCTCCCCCAGCTAGACTTTCATCCCCTGAAATGTTCAGGGCTGCTCAGTCAGCTGACCCAAATTAATCCCCGCACCCTCTACCTGGGATACTCGATCCCTTAACCGAGTCTCAGGGAACCAATCAGTCGGGTCAACAGGACTCCAGGAGCAGCTGGGGCACTCCAGTTCACCTGACTACAGGACCCCAGGTGATAACTACGTGTAGTGCCAATTGTGTAGATGATGGGGAGGGGAAGAGTTGTGTTTCACTTTAAAAAATATTTTAAAAGGTTAAATTGGAGCCAGATGAGGGATGTTGCTTATGACATGAGCCATTTTGAGAAGGAAGGGTACCTTCATCGAAGCAGTGTTCAATCTATGCCAGCTAGGGACTTTAGCACTGCAAGATTCCCCATTAGGATTGCCATCCTTCCACAAATTAAATACTTTCTAGTCTAGTCGGTAGCAGGAGAGTGTTCCTGCTTATGTATGTGGACGATACCTTCCTTGTGTCCCTCAGTAGGCTGGGGCTGGAGAGATCTCTCTCGGGCTTCGAGGCTAGTTGTAGAAA
The DNA here is from genome assembly GCA_003113815.1 of Sphenodon punctatus. Taxonomy (NCBI): domain Eukaryota; kingdom Metazoa; phylum Chordata; class Lepidosauria; order Sphenodontia; family Sphenodontidae; genus Sphenodon; species Sphenodon punctatus. Next base: position 39,441 of record QEPC01003965.1, read on the forward strand.
TAAAAATCTTACGATAAATTATGACAAGACCAAAATTCTTGTATTTGCCAAAGGATTTGCTCGATATTCATGAACTCTCCAGGGTCATAGAATTGAGCAGGTACATAGATATAGATATCTGGGCATAGATATAGATATCTGGGCATTACCTTTACGTATAATAATTCTTGGTTGGCTCATACGAGAACAGCTAAACAAAAAGCCAAGATTGAATCGTTGGCCATACAACGTTTCTTTTTTCAGCATGACCAATGATGTGTCAAGACAGTGCAAAGGATCATAGTGGTGAAAATTTTAACTGGTATGCTGTACGGAGCCCCAATTTGGGGCTGTGGGCGGCAGGCAGCTACGGTCCTTGAACCTACCCTCAATTCTTTATGGAGATGGATTCAGGCACTTGCCTCCCCCCCACCAGTTAGTCCGGCGATAGTCAATCTTGAATTAGGTCATCACTCTGTAGCAGCACGTATAGCGATTTGCAAGTTGACATTCTGGGCCAAAATAAGAGAAGCACTTCTCTCCTGGGTATGGCCATGACCGAAAAACAGTCAGATAGTGTAGGGGGGTTAGACCGTTGGTGGGCAGATGTGAAGCTGTGTCTCCAACGGCTGGGTTTTTCAGATGAATATTTCTGGGGTAAAGTGAGTGGTGAGGTTATCAAAGCACTCAAACGAAGAATATTGGATATAGATAGGCAAAATCAGAGGGCTATGGGAGCCAAGTTTCTCGTTTCCCCCTTTTACAAATACTTGATACCAGCGAGGGATGGGGCTGCATATATTTATCAGTTATTAGACCCCGCACTCAGGAAGGCCTTGACCAGTCTGAGACTATAGACGATGCATACAACAGTGCTCGTAGGGAGGTACGAAGGCACCCCCTATCGAGAACGATTTTGCCTGTGCAGGCAGGAGGTGGAAGATCTGGGGCACTATTTCTAAGTACCCTATTTATAATAAACGTATCTGCCTGCAAGCCACTATTGACTGGGATACTACTTTTTCCATAACTCAACAACTAATGTATTTAATTGGAGATAAAGATCCTGCCCGTTCTAAATTGGTGGCAATATATGCATGTAGAATAGCTAATATCCATGGGAGATATGAAAAGCAAAGTCATGGCAATATGGGGCATGCTGCAATAGGAACATTAGTAGATAGGACTGTCTCTTGTCTCTTGGATGGTACTCCTTAGGCTACTCATTACATGGAGTGAACTTTTGTATCTATATTGGGATTGTTTTGATTGTTTGGTTGTTTGTGATTGGTAAATTATATATCTTTTCAACTTGCCAATAATTTCATAGTATTTCTTTCCTGGAGACTTAGTAGTTCAGTGACTTTATTATTATTTATATATTGCCAACAATGTTCCTGATGCTGTATTAATCAGAGACAGGTCCCTACTCCAAGGGGCTTACAATCCAGCATGTATTGGGACAAGGGAGAGGGGAACAAAAGGAGAGACAGGAACACATTCATGAAGTTGAGAAGTCACAGGTGCATGTGCTTCACTTAGTTACAAAGAAGAGGGGGACGGATGGAAGAGAAGGCTGAGGGACGGATGGAAGAGAAGGCTTTAGTGACGAGTCTAGGGGATGAGGGACTAGAGAGAGCCTGATGGAAGAGGTAGGCTTTCGGGGGAAATTTGAAAAGGGGGTGGGGGGAGGGGGGCAAGAACAAATGCATTCAGGGAGGGAGTTCCAGACATGGGGGTCAGCAAGGGAGATGGGGTAAATACATTTGAAGAAGCAAGGGAGTCCTAGGCAGGCAAGGGTGGGGGCAGAGGAGGAGTGAAGCTCCCAGGCAGGAATGTGGTGGGAAGCCAGTGCAGAGAGATGATGGGGTCTGGGGAGGAGCAAGGCCATGAAGAGCATTGAAGGTTAGGACAAGGAGCTTGTGCTGAATGCATTTGGATAGAAGGAGCCTGTGGAGGGAGGAGAGAAGGGTCTGAACATGGTGTCTGATCCAATACACATCCTACCAACAGGTCCCTCTATAGTAAATGAGTTTCACAGCAACTCAGACCTTAAAGTCAACTGATGAAACCACCAGAAGCTGACAAGCCTATTCCCCACAGTATTGGCTGCCTTAGGAATGGAGAGCCACTGCTTCCAAGACACACCTGCAACATGGCTTTCCGGAACTCTGCCACAGGGATCTTCATGCTTCCATCTTTGTCCATGTTCCTGAAAAAGTCCCAGAGTCTCAGCTTGTGCTCATCCAGGTAGTTCTAGGAGAAGCAGAGAAATAGAGCTGAAATAAGACCATGTACTGACTTGCCAGCCCAGTCTTAACAACTGTCCACCACATCTCTTCTGAGCCTGTTCTACTGTGTCTAGCCTCTCTCAGGGGATTTTATTGCACTTATTGCTATGGTATCTGAATAAATCCCACTCTCTTGATCTTTTATTCAGATTAAATTTTCCATTTCATTTCATTTCAACTTTTATTTGTACCCCGCTCTCTCTCGCCCACGACGACTCAAGGCGACTAACAACAAAAGTAGAAAACATCCAAAGAACAATAACAATTATAAATTCAACACAAACCACACAACCTAAATAACCCCTCAAATATCATAACAACATAACATTTCATAACATAATATCTCATTTTGAACCAAACCCTCTCCTTGCCTCACAAAATCCAATATAATACAACAAATCAATACTCTTACAGCATATCATATCCATCTCAGTCCTTCCATATTCTCCATCTCTGCTGCCACCTGGGAAGGAGCCCATCAAATCCCCACCCCCCACCCTCCTGCTCTCACCAGGAGGGGGGGACCTATCATCCACAGCAATACACTAATACAATAACAGTCTAAATATCAATTAAACATTTCTAAATCAACAAAACAAAGCCCCTCCATCTCTTAACCTAAGTCCTAAAAATCAACCCCCTCCATCCCAACCCCCCCCTCCCACACCTTCCCCTGCTGCCACCAGGGTTTAGTGCTAGGCCTCCCTCCCTCAACACAACCCCGCACTCAGTATACCCTACCCCAACACAACCCCTATCCCACCCCAGACCCAACACAATACAACTTACAAAAATACCAGGCCCCTAAATCCCCAACAGTCCCCGCGGCATGTGGCTTGCGCCTGCGGCAAAGCCACAAGTGGCTCCTTTTTATGCCCCCCCCCGGGCAGCTTCTGGGAGCAGGTCACAGGATTGCACCAGGGCACCCAGCACAGGTGCACTGGCTGCCTTGGCCCCCCACCTCCACCCCTTAGTACCAACTTCATGCTGTTTCTTCTCCCCACAGGTGACTCGGCGTGGGATCGAAGTGGCAGGACGGGAGCAGCTGCAGCAGCCCAGCAGCACAGGGGATCCCGACCAGGTGGATACAGGTAAGTCTCGCAGCTTGACCCCAGGCAGCTCCTTTTTATGCCCCCCCCCCGGGCAGCTTCCGGGAGCGGGTCACAGGGTCAGATTCACCCAATTCTTCCTAGGTAGACCCCTCTGTAACAGCCCTACTTAATTCCTCTACCTTTGTCCTGTTTGTCCTTCAAGCATTTATTCATAGTATTAGGTTCCCACTCCATAAGTCACAGTTTGGCCAAGATATAAATACCGAACTCTCTGGATTTTCCTTCCCATGTCAGTCCCTCCTCCTTCCAGACCAAACACCATTTCTGTTGCCCATCTCTGAGTTCCTCCAGTTTAACAGTGTTTTTCTGGCACTCTGGTGCCCAGACCTGAAATCAGTGTTCTTGGTTCTACAAAGAGTGGCTTGCCTTTTCCTGATGCAGTTGCGACTCTTCTGCTAAAGCAGCCCAAATCAGCTTTGTCTGTTTTCAGTGCCATTTTGTATGGCAAGCGCATACTTGCATATTTCTTCCTATAACCCCTGGTGCCAGCCCCCTATATTTACTTATATGGGTAGTATTCTTTAGTAACTATGGAGATCAGGTTAAGGGAGATGCTCACATAAAAGTTTATATTCAGGTCACACCAGCTCAAACTGTGTAGATCTTTTCTCAGAAAGGGAGACAGTGGCACCTAGTGTCCCTTATGGAATTTACATGCTTTTGAAAATAACCAGTTACATTATGTTGCAGGTGAAATTTATTTGCAATAACTATAATATTCTGAACATGGTGTATATCTAAAAAAATATACTGACAAAAGATTGTTATGTTCAAATGAGGAATTCAATTCTGTGAAGTGGCTATCCATCTCCTCACTGAGAACTGAACTCTGATGCATCAACTTGAAAGACAGAAACATTTAATTGTAGGCCTGGAAGTGACCTCAAGAAGCCGAAGCCATCAAGGCCATCTAGATAATCTAGGCCTCCCACCACAGGACAGCCCAGGCAGACAGGATTGATTCTGCCTATGCCATCCCCAACAGGTGTTTCAATCCACTACCTCCCCTGGCAAACTGTTCCACTACTCAGCTAATTTTACAATTAGAAATATTTTCTTAATATCTAGCCCAAATCCATCTCTCTACAATTTAAACCTTTACTTTTTGTCTTACCTCAGTGGTCGTGGAAAGTTACTGTTGCCAATGACTTTTAATCACAACAGACGAGGACCAGATTCAAACTACCAATTTAGATATTAATGAAAGTTTGTATCCCAAACGTCTGAGACATGCCATCCTCGGTTTCTTTCCCTCACAGACTGAAAGCGTTTGTCAAGCAATTCTACATGGAATCAGGTCTTTGAATATAAAAGACTATTTTTCACAGACAAGAGGAGACCCCAAGGCCCCCTTCTCAAGAGTCCTGACTGACTCAGACGAAAGCTCATCCCTCTCCACAGTAGCCTAGCCTAGTGGTAGAGAACCTTTTCCCTCCCAGAGGTCACTTTGAAAATTAGTACAAGCTCCAAGGGCCACATAGAAATTGGGGACAGAGGACGTTAGAGGGTGTGCTTAGGAAGAGGAGGGTCCAGATCATGGATCTATGCCAGAAGTGGGCAAACTGTGGCTCTAGAGCCACATGCAGCTCTTGGCCCCATTGTGATAAATGAATACAGCTCTTGGGATTAGGAAACTTTGCCCACTTATTATTATTATTATTATTATTATTTTATTATTATTTATTTTATTATAAGCTTTTATATAGCACCAGCGATGTACCTGGCGCTTTACAGAGAATAAAATAGACACGGCCCCTGCCCGAGAGCTTACAATCTAAAGACGGGGAGGGGAGAGAGGGAAGGGGGAACAGAGGGAGAGACAAGGGATGCAACATTCATGAGGATTCGAGAACTCAGGTACATGTTCTTGGCTTGGTTACAGTAAAATAGGAGTTTGCAGATAACATTCAGGGGATAATCCTGGGTGGGGGTGATTAGCAGGAGTTAGGAAGGGCAGAGTAGAAGAGGTGGCTTTTGAGGAGGGACTTGAAGGTGTGGAGGGTGGGGGCAAGGTGGACAAGAGCAGGGAGGGAGTTCCAGGCATGTGGGTCAGCGAGGGAGAAGGGATGAAGGCAGTTGGGGAAGCAGGGGAGGCGTGGGAGGGTGAGGGAGGGGATGGAAGAGGAGCGGAGTGCTCGAACAAGGGTTCGCAGGGAGATCAGGGCAGAGAGGTAGGGGGGAGCAAGGTTGTGAAGGGCTTTGTAGGTGAAGACGAGGAGCTTGTGCAGAATACGCTCAGGAAGGGGGAGCCAGTGGAGGGAGGAGAGGAGAGGCTGCACATGGTCAAAGTGACGGGCTAGGTGGATGACCCTGGCAGCAGAGTTTTGAACAGGGATGATGGAGGAAAGGTGAGAACGGGGAAGGCCAGCGAGGAGGAGGTTACAATAGTCGAGGTGTGAGATGACTAGGGCATGGATGAGAGTTTTGGCAGATGAGACAGACAGGAAAGGGCGGATCTTAGCAATTTTGTGAAGGGAGAGAAGCGGCAGGATTTGGCCACGGAGTCAATGTACGGTTTGAAGGTGAGGTGCGAGTCGAAGATAAAGCCCAAGCTACAGGCTTGGGGGACAGGGAGGATGGAGACCCCATCAATGGCAATTGACAGGGAAGAGGGAGAGGAAGGATTGGAATGGAAGATAAGGAGTTCAGTTTTCTATCCTTGTGTGCATGCCCTCCTCTTCTTCCTTACTCTGAGCTCAGTCTTTCAGTACTTGAGGATAGGAACCATATCCAGGAACTGAAAAGGGGCCAAATAAAAACTAGTTGCAGGCCATGTTTGGCCCCCAGGCTTAAAGTTCCCCATCCCTGGCCTAGGGCATGTGCACCATGTGACTTTTATGACAGAGAAAGCATGGAACCAAAATGAGCCACTTACTTGAATCAGTTTCATAGGATCTGGACGTTGTTCAGGCTTCTTGGAGATGAAGCCTCCAACCCCACCATAGATGACATCTAGTTCAGGACGCACTTGACACATCACATCCAGCAGCTTGAGAAAACCTTCATTCACAAGCACATTCTAAAGAGGAGAGAGGGGACACTGTACTCCCTGCTGGAATTCTAGCCTGCATGGGCATGTCCTGCATTAAAAGTCTTCCTCCATTAATGAAAACTGCAATATACTAATCTCAGTGTAGAGAAAGTAGGGTTTGCTGTGTTGGTCCCAATACAGGCAATAGAGACAAAGTAGTGCAGTGATATCTTTTATTGGACCAACACCAGTTAGTGGAGATATGCAAGGTTTTGGACCTCAGCGGGTCCTTCGTCAGACAGGTCCATGGTTACATGTAACTTAGTTATTTACTATCAATAGCTACTCTTATTTCCCCAATTGTATTGCCATCTCCTCCCCACCTCATTCTCCTCTTCCTCTCCCCTTCCTGAGTTCAGTGGGTACATTTCTAACACTGTATATACCTCTGCTTTGGCTTTAACCCCAGATGTGCCTAACGAAGGACCCTGTGAGGCCCAAAAGCTTGGTTACCTCCACCAACTGGAGTTGGTCCAATAAAAGATATCACTTTACTCCTTTGTCTTTATTACCAATCTCAGTGGTTCTCTCTCACACCTACTCTTCTCCAACACTTCTCTTGAGTGGATCCCACTGAGAACTCCAAGCATCTTCAGTGCTTCAGTCTCTCAGTACATGTTCCCTTCCCCTTACTTGCCCCCCACCACTGCTTCTGATATACAGAAACAGTATTCTAACTCATGCCAAGATCTAATTCAGGTTGCTTCATTCAACACAGGCCATTGAAAAGGTGTCAATATGTTTGTCATTGCTGACCAGGGTTGAAATATAACAAGCAATCCGAAGATAGAGCTCTAGAAGGGTTTAATCTCTAGAATCCAGGCAGCCTTGAAAGGTTCTAATGTGTGCAGCTTTGGGAGCTCTTCCAACTGTACCATCCTCTTACTGAGATGTTAATCTCTTCCATTCTGGATTTTGGATTCTTCCTGATGGACGTGACAAGTGCAATGGCACCTTCTACAGTCAGGGGATTATGGGACATCTGCGTGGGAAAGAAACAGAAACAGGTTGGGTGAGAATGAGGAACATTTCACTTTCTGGTAATGAGTGTATTAGAACAGTGAAAATGTGCCCCTCTCAGCAAGCCCTCATTGTAAGAGAATCATGGACAGATAAACATGATGAGCTTCTGAAAAGGGCCATCTTCTTGCAAGCCTCACATCAAATTATCCAAAGCCATTTATAGCATAGTTTAGCCAAGGCATCCTGTTCTCCTTTTCCTCCTTCTGATCTTCCTGGCTCAACTCACAACTCAATTGTCGTCCTCCCACTTTCAGCTCAGAATCTTCATCTCAGCATGACTCAGAGATTTCCTATCCCTTTTCTTAGCCTCAACCCAGTTCAGGCTTCGGCGTTACCTTCAGGATTTTAAGGTTTCCATTTACTTCTAGTCCCCTGCTCAGCTTTCCAGCTCCTTCGTTGCTGATGTGGTTGCTACTTATGTCCAGATGAACCAGCATGTTGTTGAGTTTGAGAGCTTCCCCAAGGGCCAGAGCCCCCTAATTCCCAAAACCATTCCATGAGAGGTCAAGTATCTTCAGTGTCCCATTGACCTCCAAAAGAGAAAGAAGAGATCAGCATAGATATTACAGCCCTTGCCCTGCCAGCTGATGCATCTGTTTTTTTCTTCCTATGAAGCCTCCTTTCATGAGTGAGGTACTAAATTATCTGGGATACTAATTTCAGTGCCAGATAGAATTATGCCTCTCAGCTTCCTGACAATGCTACCTACCCAATACCAGCTGCAATTATTATTATTATTATTATTAACAAACATTTATATAGCGCCAGCAGTGTACCTGGCACTTTACAAAGTAATAAAATATACATGGTCCCTGCCCCTAGGGCTTACAATCTGAGAGACAGGAGCTGGGGGAGAGACATAGGAAGGGGAACAGAGGGAGAGACAAGGGGTCTAACATTCATGAAGATGCGAGGTCTCAAGTGCACGTACTTGGCTTGGTTACGATGAGAATGACAGCAGGCAGGTCCATGTTGCAAGGATAAGGGTAAACCGATCGTAGGTATAGGAATAGTGGCTCAGCAGGATAAAGAGTCAGACAGAGCAGAGCGAAAGAGGTGAGTTTTAAGGAGAGATTTGAAGGTATGAAGGGAGGGGGCAAGGCGGATGTGGACAGGGAGGGAGTTCCAGGCATGGGGGGCAGCAAGTGAGAAGGGACGAAGGCGCTTAGGGGAGCAGGGAAGGCGTGGAAGGGTGAGAGAAGGGACAGAGGAGGAGCGAAGTGCACGGGCTGGAGTATGGAGGGCGATAAGTGCAGAGAGGTAGGGGGGAGCAAGGTTGTGAAGAGCTTTATAGGTGAAGACTAGGAGCTTGTGCAGGATTCGTTCAGGAAGGGGAAGCCAGTGAAGCGAAGAGAGGAGGGGCTGCACATGGTCGAAGCGACTGGCGAGGTAGATGACCCTGGCAGCAGAGTTTTGGACAGAGATGAGGGGAGAAAGGTGAGACCGGGGAAGGCCAGTGAGAAGGAGGTTACAGTAATCGAGGCGAGAGATGACCAGAGCATGAACAAGAGTTTTGGCAGACGAGACAGAGAGAAAAGGGCGAATCTTAGCAATGTTATGGAGGGAGAAGCGACAGGATTTAGCAACAGAGTCGCTGTAGGGTTTAAAAGAAAGGGGTGAGTCAAAGAAAGGGGTGAGTCAATTCCAGTAAGCAGTGCAAGGCTCTACAAAGATGTAACTTACTGGTTCTAGCCCAGATCCCAGAGGTATAAACGTCCTCCCAGCAGCGCCAGCTGAGACTGCACTTGTGTGAACTACCAGCCGTGCTGGGAAGTGGGCTGTGGCTCTGAACTGCATGTGTGCACTACTTGCAAGTCATGTTCGTATGCATGTCGCATGCACATAGCAGGCTGGGGCGCAGCATCTGGGGTTTGCCTAGGGTGGCAAAAATCTGTGCACCAGCCCTGACTACCAGTACCATCCCAGATCCCTATGCCATGAACCTTCTCCTAGTACTGCCCTATAAATGCCAACTGATACTCTACCACAGGCTCTCTCTTTCTCAGGAGTGCCTATTCCCAGAGTGCACATTTCACTGGGCACTAGTCTAAAAGTAAATAACTATGAAAAGATGAGACAACATCAAGGAAGCAACTCGTTAAGGAGGGTGGTATAGTCCCTGAACATTCTTCCCATTAAACAATTCAGCCACTACCTCATCCTTAGGCAGACTTTGCCTCAATGACAGGTGACGTTCGAGAGGGTTGGCAAGGAGGAAAATCTGTGCCTCTAGCTGAAGAGGAGGATCTCTGAAGGAGGTTATCTTAAATTGATCTAAAATTGATGGATGAGAATTCCCAGGTGAAGGGGCATTGGCAGAATATGGCTTGGAGGACCCTATATAAAATATCAGGATGTATAGTGAGTGCATTCCTTCTCCATTTCTCAGTTTTTCACTGGTGGCTAAAATGGATGCCTTTGTCAAACTGAGGAGCCTGGGATATTTGTGAATCAAAGATGCTGAATGGCTAGTGAGGTGCTGTGTGATATAAATGAACCATCTGCTGAATGAAACAAGACCAGTGCTGGAGCCTGCATGTGCCAGCCAACAACATGGGTCAGCCGTATCTCTGAACAGAAGAAAGGTTTTACCCGAAGGCCGGCGCCCAGTGCCACAGCTCCCTTCATCCGCAGGTGGTTCCAGCTCAGGTTCAGAACCTCCAGGGCTTCATTATTGGCTGAGGAAAAGCAGGAAAGACATTGGATGAAGGAAGGGAAAGAATGAACAGAGGCCTCTTAAAGGGGCCTCTTAAATGGCAAAAGATTTTCAGGTTATCAGAAGGACAGCAAGGCCATGAGCGTGTCCCAGGTTTACACACACAGTGTATACTGCAAACATACACAACAGGACATATACGATACCCAGTGAGAGGAGACCTCCTGCAGTGTGTGCAGTGGTCTCAGACTTTTCTGAGGCCTTGAACATTTAATGAGGCCAGTGGCCTCAGACATTTCATTAGGTTTCTCTGAGGATGGCAGTTTGGGTCCTAGTAGCTGGTAGATTTGTCCAATTTGAAAATGTTAAAGCAGTGTTAAAGTGGAGTTAGTGTTACGTTTGTTTTCACCCAGTGTCTGGTTAAGAGTCACATATTTTGGCTGTCCAGGGATTGTGGTAGCATGCACCTGAAAAATGCTAAAAGACACACACACACACACACGTTAGATAATAGTCCAGGCCTTTCTCTGTCTCACCAATGGCATCTCTGGTGGCTTAAAATGAAAGGTTTTAACAGTTTGGTTTCCCCCAAGAAGGCTCTTTGTTTATTTTGCAGTTCGTTCCATATTAGCAGTAAAACTAGCCTACTTAGTTTTGCTTTCTTTTATAAATAGTTTCTCTTGCTAGTTTCCAGACAGTAGCCCCAGGACTTTTAGTTTAGGATTCTGGAAGTTGCAAAGGTTTAAATCATCCACAAAATGTTTTAATTTAAAATTAAGACAAACATTATTTTTGCTTGTTTTGTAAAATGTTTGCAACCTATATTTCTGGCCTAAACTATCTAAACGGCTTTTCCCCTGCTCCCACATTTGCCTTGGGTTATCACTGTGTGGGTTTGTTGTCTCATTTTTGGCATGCTAAAAAGTCATAACCACAAGCAAGTGGATGGAGTGACACGGAACTAGTAGTAGGTCAGTGGCCCAGTCTGGAGAGTTAGAGCTCTTGTCCCTACATGGCAAGATTGAGCTCTTGCTCAAGTTCTCACTACGTGATATTGGATAAGGAGGAGATCTACTATGATAAAAATGCTGGCACCCTCACGTCTCTCAAGGAACAGGTGCCTGGACTGACTCCTGCTGGCTCTGTGGAGGAAATGAATAGTTACCCAGCATCTGTCCCAGTTGCTCTCCTCCCCTCTCAGAGAACTCATTGTGGCTGAGGTCCAGTTCCTTCACTCTGTAATTGCCCTATGGAGAGAAACCGTGAAGAGAGGATCAGCTGTTTCAGGCAGTTGCCATTCTTGGACCCCCTACTCCCATGTGCATCAGTTCATCAGCGTGGAAATAAGAATCCGTGTTTCTGTAGGAAAGGGGTTTGACACAGTCTATTTATTTATTTATTTTACAACTTTATACCCCGCCCCTTCTGCAGAACAGCTTGGGGCGGCTTACAATTTAAAAGGTTTTACAAGCCTGATGAAAAGTCAGCAGATTAGGGGCCAGGCGAGCCTACTCCGGGATGGAATTTCACAGCTGAGGTGCAGCCAACAAGAACGCCCTCTCCATAGCAGCCCCCCGATTTACTCAGGGGACCACAGCGGACCACAGAGGCCAATTGAGGACCTGGGGAGTGAGGTGGTCCTGCAGATAGGTCGGGTCGAGGCCGTGTAGGGCTTTAAAGGTAAGAACCAACACCTTAAATCAGGACCGGAAGAAAAAAATAGGCAGCTAGTGCAGAGAACGAAGCACTGGTGTAATGTGCTCACAGCGACCCAACCCCATAAGGAGCCAGGCTGCTGCATTCTGCACCAGCTGCAGCCTCCAGACCATCACCAGGGGTAGCCCCACGTACAGTGCATTGCAGTAGTTCAGTCTCGAGGTAACAAAAGCATGAATGATGGTGGCCAGGTCAAAGTCTGAGACGTAAGGCTGAAGCTGCCAAACCAGATATAACTGCCAGAAAGCCCCCTTTGCCACCGTTTCCACCTGGATATCCAAGCGGAACCGGGAATCCAGGAGCACCCCTAGACTCTGAATCCGGGAGACCAATGGGGGACAAACCCCACCAATGATGGAGGAAGTCAATCAATCAATCAATTTTATTAAGACACTAGCTTTCGCCATGGTCAGTAAAAACAAAAATGTACAACAAAAACAGAAACATAGGTATTACAACCAATAACCTAGAAGGGATACAAATGTATCAAAATGCAAGAGGAACGTGCACCAGACAGAAATCAGGAAAACAATTTTCAGAACCAAACTGGAGAAGATCATGACACCGCTTCATCTCGAAGCCTTATGGCTAAAAAAACCAATGTAGCGATTGCCTTCATAAACTTCTCATCCGATGTTGACAATAATATTTCTATTTTACAGACAGTTGATAAATAGCCCTTCACGGAGGAAGTCACACCCGCCACTCTCCCCACCAACATTACCTCCATCTTGTCAGGATTTAGCTTCAGTTGGCTCTGCCTCATCCAGTTCCCCACAGCTATCAAACATTGGAAAAGCACAGAGACTGCCGGGCCTGGGTCCGATTAAAATGAGAGGTACAGCTGAGTGTCATCAGCATAATGGTGACAATGCCTAATGGCTGCATGTATACGTTGAACAAGAGCAGGGACAGAATAGAACCCTGCGGGACACCATACGAGAGGTCATGGGGGGAAGATGACTTATCCCCCAGCACCACCCATTGGGTCCTACCGGCTAGGTAGGAACAGAACCATTGTAGAACCATCCCACCCAATCCTGCCCGGTCCCACAAGCGAGTCACCAACAGCCCATGATCAACTGTATCAGAAGCAGCCAAGAGATCCAATAGGACCAGTAAGGTGGAACGTCCCTGGTCCATCTCCCAGCGCAGGTTGTCGACCAAAGCCACAAGCGCAGTCTCAGTGCCATACCCTGGGTGAAAGCCAGACTGGAAGGGATCTAGGAAGCTGAGGCCATCTAGATGCGCCTGGAGCTGCTGAGCCACCACCCGTTCAATAACCTTCCCTAAAAAGGGAAGGTTAGAGACTGGCTGATAGCTGGCGAGCCAATCAACATCAAGCGATGGTTACTTGAGCAGAGGCCGGACCACTGTCCCCTTCAAACATTCCAGCACTTACCCTCTCGAAGGGAGGCGTTGATCACCCCCACCAGCAATGGCCCTAACATCTCCCGGCAGGCCTTAACCAGCCAGGACGGGCATGGATCTAGTTCACAACAGGTGGCCCTAACCGCCCCCAGAACATCCACAGCCCCAGCTGGCAGCACCTCCTGAAACAGATCCCATGAAACCAGACCAGATGGGGCTTCCACATCCAAAACTACAGCACTGAAGTCATGGTAAATCCAAGTGATCTTATCCGCAAAGTAGTTGACAAACATGTCACAGCAGGCACTAGAAGATTCCATGCCCAGGCGGAGGGAGGCTGGACTGACCAGCCCCCTCACCACCCAGAACAGCTCCTCTGGACAAGACTTTGCAGCTGCTATGAGGGCAGCAAAGAATTCCTTCTTTGCTGCCCTCATGGCCATGGCATAGGCCCATAAACTAGCTCTATGCTGCAACCTGTCGACTTCAGCCCAAGAGCAGCGCCATCGTTGCTCTAACTGCCACCTTTCCTGCTTCAAGCACCACAGCCCCTCAGTGAACCAAGGTACCCTGCGGTGGCGGAGCTGGGAGAGCAGATGCCTCGGAGCCGTCTGGTCAATGGCCTCCGCCAGCAAGGTGTTCCAAGCCAGAACAAGGTCCTCAACTGAACAGCCATCGAGATCAGAGGGCAATTCCCCCAGAGCAGTCCAGAACCAATTTGGTTCCATCAGACTCCGAGAATGAGCCAGTCGAATAGGCTCTGCAACTCTCCGGGAGCAGACATGTGCCAGGAGCCTGGCCTGGAGGAGGTAATGATCTGTTCATGACAAGGGCATTGTTGACACCTCCCCCACCAACGGATCCCCCGCCTCAAGGCCAGTACAAAACACCAGGTCGAGAGTATGCCCCCCACCATGTGTCGGGCCAATCACCAGTTGCCATGGTGGCCATGAACTCACACTCCTCCCCTGCAAGACCAGCATAGATGTGAATATTGAAGTCCCCCAGGACCAAGATCCTCAGTGAGTGCAACACCACCTCCGACACCAGTTCAGCTAGAGTGGAGAGGGACGCTGCCGGACAGGAAGGTGCACGGTAGACCAGCAGCAGCCCTAATCTGTCCCCCGCCAAATTGATCACCAGATGAAGGGCCTCGATCCCGGGCTGCCTGGCAGGAGGGGCGGGGTATAACTTTTTAAAATTAATTAATTAATTGCACTGGATACCTCCTCACAGCCCACGACTCCCAAAAAACAACAGCTACACCGCCCCCCCGGTCCCTCAAGCCTTGGCTGATGTTGCACGGAGTACCCAGCCGGAACAAGGTCCGCCAGAATAGGCCCGGATTCCATGTCTAGCCAGGTCTCCGTAAGACATACAAAATCGGCAGTCTGGTCCAGAATTAAGTCATGGACCATTGGTGATTTATTAGCCACCGACCTTGCATTCAGCAGCAGGAGCCTTGGCCCAAGGGGCCTTTGATCCCCATCCACTTCCCCATCTTGACACATTACGTCTGATGGCCCACTCTACCTAACTCTGGCCGGTGGTCGGAGCTTTTCCGGACGGGTGCAACAGCCTGATAGGCCATCGCACTCACCCAACAAAGGGGGTGGGGTTGTGCTGAGCAGTGCGGGGGGCAGGACCTGCAGACAGGCAGGATCAATGTGTGACGGCCGAAAGAGCCATCACACATGAAAATACCCAGTATGAAATATGGAAGGGAAACTTTGTATGCAAGAGATATGAAATAAAAACATATTATAAGCTATGAACCAGGAATAAATACAAAACCCAGAATGAGAGCCCAGACATCCTGTCTGGGACAGTTAGCACAACAATGGGGATGTTAAGAAACGCAAATGGGCTGCTACCTGGCCGGTGAGGGAGACGTGCGAGAAGAACCAAATGCTATGGGGGTGGGGTGGGGGACTATTTAAGGGTTGTCAACAAACAAAGGAGAACCAATCTTCCTCGAACTGACCAATGCTACAACTACAAGCAGGAAGACTGTGCCCAGCTGAGATCCATCACAGCTGTGAAAGAGGAAGACTTTAAGCAGAAATCACTGACTGATTAGGGTAAGGTTAGCTTAGAACTCGCCTAGTAAGGTAGAATTATCTATCTATCTATCTATCTGTATTGTTTTATTGCACTCTTTACATAATCTTGCACTATATCTTGATTTACAAATTAAAATTCTTTAAGTGAGCCTGGTGTGCTTAAGTGGATTCCTGATATTGGAGTTGCACAGTGGTGGGATTCTGGGCTTGAAGACTCAGATGAACCTTGTGTATATTCATTTCTGTGGTTGGCAAACTCTGAGGCAAAGATGACCGAGAGAGTTAACCCCTTATGGGCTGGAACAGTTCTGGAGAGAGCTGATCCAGTGGGTGTTGTGAGTGGAGAAACTGTCAACCAAGTCACAGCCAGCCTAAAGTGAGGCAGAGAGGGCTGATGCTCCTCAGCCATAACCTATAGCACCCCCTGTCAGTCCTGCCTTCATCCCTGCCAGTGCACCTTGGCCCCAATAGCATTTCAAGCTACAAATCTGGGCCAGGGCGTCTCCTCAGCAGACAATCTCCTGTCATGCCAGACAGTGTAGTGACTTTTTCATACGGGCTAAAATGAGAGAGGCACTGATGTTCTTCAAATTATCTTGAAAGTCAGAAGAGAAAAGATGTGTGTGTCATGTTTCCTGAAAGCTTTGAGTCTCCTTCTCTACCCCTGTAATGTACTCTGCGGATTTCATCTCCCAGACTCCCAACAGCTATCCTGAGAAATACATTAACCTACTATAAACTTCTGTGTCCCCCTGTCATTTCATTTCTAAAGCAAGTGAGAAACACAAGAATTAAGTAAGGGAAGAAGATGGGCATTGCCAAGTGGGAGCCAAGCCAAGTATGTTGGCTGGGGATAGTTTTGAACACAGAGACCCTGAATAGCATGGTGCACAAATCTGCCACACTCTCCCCTCCACCTCCTTCCTGGCTGTCAAGTTACTTACCACTAGTGCCTCAGCAAAGTATGGTTCAGTCTCCTCCCTAAAGTCATTTCCTGCAAAGGAAAGAGGGAGTTAACAGGCCCAGGGTCCACCTTCTGCAACACCTTGCAGATCAGGTAGGATTGTAAATGTAAAAGAGATCTCTCACCTTTCTCTTCTCCTTTTACTCTTTGCAAATGTTAGTCTAAGATCCACAGGGGTGCTCAGATATTTCCCAGCTAACGATCTTACCAGCACCCCATTCGAGTTTCAAGAGCCATATCCAGTCTCGGATCCATGTTCAATGTATTTCCCCCATTGCAGGCAATGGGGAAAAAACAGTGAGCATGAGTCCTTGTCCATATCTAATGCTCTATATAGGCACAGGTTCATGTCCTGATTACAACCAATGTGAATTTGCACTTTGGCACAGCTATTCTGGATTTACACAGGTAACTGAGTGTAGAATGTAACCCACAGCCTGGAATGTGCTTTGGGGTCTTTCAAGTTGAGAAAGACCCCAACTTTCAACCCCTTCCTCCATTTGTAAGCTGCCCACCTGAGAGCTGTATGGTCCGGAGGCTAGAAATATTATCCACCAGCATCCTGCAAATGTCTTCAGCTCCTTCTGTGTCAAGATGGTTATTGGAGATGTTCTGTAAGGGAAGAGGCAACAGTGCATGAAAGAGTAAACCCAAGAGAATGAAGCTGGTTCAGTGCCTCCTGTTACTGGGCATATAGGAGACAGCAGCAGACAACAACAAGACCAGCAGTTAGAGGTGTGCTCCAGGGACCCATGTTGTTCTTTTTCATTTTCATTATTTAAATCTTTTGTTTTCGTAAATATAAAAAGTTTGTTTTCGTTTTTGATTTCGATTGGTTTCAATGGAAAACACATATTTGGCTGTAACTTTTTTATTTTTTATTATATGTGGATGAACTGTGGAGGGATTATACCTCCAATGGAAGGCATTATGTGTACCAAAGTTTAGAAATATTTGATAAAGGAATCCGATTTTATAAGCGGTTGAATTATGTTATTTTGCAAACATTTGCATATACATTCCTGGCTGTAACTTCTTTGTCTCCCATCTAATGTGGATGAAACTTGGCAAGATTATACCCCTCTCCAAGATTACTATCTATGCCAAATTTCAGAAGGATTGGTCCTGGTGGTATAAGCAATTAACTTACAAATGTATGTCTGACTGTAACAACTTTGTAGTCCAACCCAGTGTACATGTTTGGCAGGGCTGTATCTCTCACCTTCATAATAATCTCTTCTAAATATTGGAAAGATGTAATAAAGGGTCACAATTTTATAAGCCTGTACACTATATGCAGAGAATGAGCCTATGCCAGGTATTCTCTTACGTGTCACTGTGGTATAAGATCTGTTTGTGATGCCAGATGGCCAGCAAAAAGGTCATCCAAATATCATCATTCCTGTCTCTTATACACATCTAGATGTGTATAAGAGACAGGCCTGGATGTGTAAACCATGTCTCCTGATTGCTGGGATGCTATCCCCAAAGTCCCAGTTATGTCCCTTCTATGCCCGCCTCAGGGATGCCCCCTATGCCTGCCTCGAACCCACCACCGATTGATCCTATAAAGCTGGAAGCATGTAGTAATTGGCCAGTGAATGTATCTGTCAGTCTGTTGGGTTGCTCCCAATCCTCCCTCCTACAGACTCCCTCCCCCTTCCGTGCCAGGTGCCTGCCTCTGACTGGCACTGCGTGTGCTACTATTTATCTGAATAATGGTCTTCAAGAGGCTAACTTCAATTGCTTATAAAATTGGGGCCCTTTATCAAATTGTCCTGTTGTTTATCAGAGATGACAGGGAAGGTGTGTGATACATTCCTGCTTACCTGTCTTGTAAAAAGAATGGAATATAAAAATGTTACTCCCGGAAATGCATTTTCATGTTAATGTCTTATAACTTCAGGACCCTTTGTCCAATCTTTCTGAAATGTGGCAGGATTGTCAATCGTAGGAAGGGACATAACCAATTGGATGAAGGATAAAGAAGTTGTAGCCAGGAATGTGTGTGCAGCTTTTCTTAAAATCACAACATTCAATTGCTTATAAAATCTGTTCCCTTTATCCAATCCTTCCAAACTTTGATACATCTAGTACCCTCCACTGGGGTTACAATCACCCCAAGTTTCATCAGAATTGAATATGAAACAAAAATGTTATAGTTGGGAATATGTTTTAAAGTGTTTTCCTATTATTTTGAAAACTAACATTCGTTTTAATTTTTGTTTTCATTATTAGTCCTTGTTTTTGTTATTACAATAACAAAAAAGAAAACATAAATGTTTGTTTTTGTTATAATAATGAAAATGAATTTGTTATTTTAATAACGAAAATGAATTACACATCCCTACCAGCAATACAAGAGTCACTAGCTAAACAGTGCCCAGTCCTGGCTATTAATTAATGTCAGCTGTTTTCTTCCCCCTTTTTATTGGTAAGTTTCATCCCAGCGCTTTCCCAGCAGCACTTGGGGATGAGCCCTGAGAACAAATTAGCTTTTAACATCCCTAGTGATTCACCTCCTTCCTACAGGGCATTTGCCAATAAAGGCTTCAAGCAGGAGTCTCCCCATGTGACCTGCTAGAGGATGGCGCTTGGTGCTTCCAGATGGTTCCACTGTTCATAAGCTTTATGTGTCAGCTATGCTGCGCAGTGCTAATTTAGGGTGAAGAAACAACCAGCCAGGAGAGCCAAGAAAAATGAATGTACCAGCAAAACATAAATGAACCCACTCCATAAAGGGAAGGTACCTGGGGAACATTCCCTCAGTGGAGGATGGAAGTAGTTCCCTACCTTGCTTCCCTTTTCATTCTCATTAGTCAAGTCTGTTGGAGACTTGTGCTCAGATCACATGCAAGCAGTACTCTGCAGCCACCAGCTCATGGATAGACAGAGAGAGGATGGCACAAGCACAGTTACATTTCTTGTATCATTTCATTCTCTCCGCTCCTTTGGAAGGTTTTGCTGCATTTTGAAAACTAAGCAGGACTATCAGTTTATCACACCATAGGGGATAGGATTTCTTCCCCTCCTCTCAAAGTAATTCTTGTCCTAGGTATTATGCAGGCTCTTCCTTTTTTTCCTGAAACTTCCCCCTACTGATAGTCTTCTTAACATACTGCGTCTCAAATCCTCATGGCAGGAGGGAGAAGACTAGATAGACCAAGTGCAATGCACCTTCAGCACTTCCAGCTTAGCATATGGCTACTTTCCAAGGTTTAAGCAACCAGTAAGAGATTCCCAGGATTGGTCAATCCTCCTGTCCCTCCCCTCCCCCAGGGTTACCACAGCAAGATAGCATTTTCTAAAAGTGTGAAGCACTGTCTCTGCACTAACCCTATTTTCCCCATGTCAGACAAGGCCTCTCAGGGCTATGCCAAATAGTTATGGAGCCTTGAAGATGACCTGGTATTTGCAGGTGTTAAGTAAAATAATACATTTTAACAATGACCTAATTTGGAATGGCTGGAGGTGGGGATACCTAGATAGACAACGAGCAATTTGACTCAGGGGTGATTTTAGATTGACAGGAAGTGGGCCGGAGTCACAGAGCAGGTGTGTGGTTGATCCAAACCAGAGCTGCACACACCCACAGGTTTGACCGTGTTCAGACAGACAGCCGGGAAGGTGAGTAAACCAAGCATGCAGGCAGCAACATGCTTTCCTCCCTGCCCCAGGAAAGCCCTGGCTCAGGAACACAGAGACAGGTGAGCCAATCCTTCACTGTGGTCCTGCAGCTTGCTCTGGTAACCATGGTAATGGGATGCAGTGGTAACAGCTGCTCTGGCTGTTTGATCCACTGGCATCTATGATCTTCGTGGGACCATGTTTGCCTGGGGCTTGGCAGTCCCATTTAGATGGACAGGGGTTCCTTGTTTGCCTGCTGCCATGGGATTGGCTAGCTCCAGGGCCAACCCTACTGCGGGGCACCTTGGGGCGGACGAACAGGACGCCGCTTCTGGGGGCCTCCCAACCTGACAGTGGCCAGGAGCTGGGGACCTGAGCGCAGGGCCCCCGTCTGACTCCGACTGACAGGCAGTGGAGGGGGCCAGCAGGAGTGAGGGAGAGGCAGAGGTCCTGCCTCTCCCACACTCCGTGCCCCCCCAGTATTAGGAATTAATTAAGCAATTTGGCTATTACGAATTAACTAGGCAGTATTGGCCATGGTCAAAGCCACAGGCTGCATGAAGCCTGAACAAACTCAGTTCAGCTAACTTGAAACATAAGCCTCAGGATGGCACAGACAAAAGAGGCCCATAAGAAGGAGAAGTTGTAAATAACTCGCACTCTAGCAGGAAGAATGTATTTCCAAGGCTGTACCAACTACCGCAGATGGCTACTATCTCTAATAAAGAAGGCCTGAAAGAGATAGATAACCTCAAAGGGTCAGACTGGCAATTAAGCAGTGGAGAAAGAGCAACTCCCCCAAAAGTAAAAGTAGTTTTAATGAGATGAAGTCAGCTTATTCCTGCACCTGGTATGATCAAAGAGGGGACCCTGCAACATGTATCCCTAATAAATAAAGTTATAAAAGGGAAAGCCCAGCCCCTTACCATTTGTCATTGACGCTAACGGCCAGTAGCATTTGCAAGTGAGCCGC
>QEPC01003965.1:67774-134410 GCA_003113815.1 Sphenodon punctatus
CCGCAACATCCCGAGCCCAGAGCTAATCCCAAACCCCGACCTGCCCCCCAACCCTTGCCCTGAGCTAAGCTGTAATTTACATGCATACAAATTGTATACAGTTCATACAATTAAGTTAAGAATGTGAGTGTAGACAACATTATACAATTCATTGTACAGAATGAAGTTCTGTAAAAACAGACTTAATGCACTCTGAAAAAATTGTAAAAATGTGAACGTTTAGTTATTGATAAAAATGAATAAAAGTATGGTAAGGAATTAAGTACATATATTACATGTATGTTGATGAGGATAAAATATTAAATATTGCTCAAATTCTGAAATAATTTCTATGTTTTTTAGCATTTATGTTTTGTAGCACTGTATGGAGTGGAATGTTTTTTGAATTGGGGGGGCGGTTGTATGTTAAGAAAACTCTTGTGCATTTAAGGTTTTTTTAAACCGTTTTTTGGTTTGGTTAATAAATATTAAAAATGAGATGAGGGTCCACTGATAAAGCAGACCCTTGGTCAGGCGTCCACCTCCCCTGTCACCTTAGCTACTGGCAAAGGGGGAAAGTACTGGGGTTCCTATCAATGGGATGTCTTTGAATCCCACTAAGGTGCTTCATTCTTTATTTTTATTATTTATATAGCACAAGCAGTGTGCCCGACACTGAACAGTCATGATTAGAGAGACAGGTCTGTGCCCTAGAGGGCTTACAATCTAGGATGGATAAGGAAGAGGACAGAATGCAGAGGGAACATAAGAGAAAAGTAATACATATAAGAAATTGCAGGTGCATATGCTTAACTTAGTTACAAAGGGAAGGGAAGAGAGGGGTCCTGAAGGATAAGATGGTATAAGGGGGAAGCATAAGGGAAAAGACCAATCTAGTTGGTGAGGAATTAGGGAAAGCCTGATGGAAGAGGTAAGTTTCAAAGAGGGGTCTGAAGGTTGAAAGGGAGGGAGCTGAGCATATGTGTTCGGGGAGGACACCTTTTGTGTTTGCATTGGTTACCAAGTGCCATATTGATTTTTGCAGGAAAATATTTGGTCAGAAGTGTGACCAGTAAACACTCACCTTCAATCTCTAGGTCTGTGTCAGAGCTGTCTGGCCTTGCCTTCTCGGCTATACTGTCTGCAAGATCAGCAAGTGACAGTGACTCGGCGGTGGGGCTGCCCTCAGACATCTCCTCACTCCGATCTGGAATGAAACTGATCTGCTTCAGCACTCAAAGTGCATGCAGTACCTGACAACACACTGCAGAGAGAAACCTCCTCTCCCCTTGCTGAATCCCAGGACCCCTGTGAAAGCACATCAGGTATTTTCCTTCCCAACCCTTACTGCATATCCATCACTCCACTGAGCATTATACTCAATAGGAAGCTGTAACCAATCAATGTGTGGTCTCAACAGTTGAAGATGTATACAGACCCAATGGTTTGGTGGTGGGTTTTTTTTTGTTTTTAAGTTACCACTTCCATGGGCTTGCAGCTCAGGTTACAAGAGGTATAATTCTTCTCTCAAGATCTGTCTCTTTCCCCCAATTTCTGTACATACCAGACCCTGGCAATCAGATAACCCCACTGAGTCCCACTCCTGCTAACCCAAAGCTATACCAGTCACTTTAACCCTTTGTCTCCTAGATTTTTCTCCCTTAGCCACTCATTGGAAGATTTGCCAGCCACCTTTGATATAAGCTTGAGACTGCTTTGTGATGTTCTTCAAATGAGATAGAGGTGAAGTGGTTTAAATGCCACTGCACCCTGGGATTGGCTGCTCAGAAGCAAGAATTGTAACCAGATCCCACTGGATGTGAGACAGCCTCTCTCTTGCCTCCAATTCATAATTTATTTTACAATTAGGGAGAAAGAAGGCTTGGAAAACTGCCCCTTCAGAGAAATAAAATATACAAGAGCCACCCAAAATATTGTCTCCACACCCTGTATTGGCTGATGAGTGGAGAGAAGTGTGGTATTACTGTTTATGTTCCTTTTTTACTGCCCAGAACTTTGTTTTTTTTCTTGGGTTACTGACCCTGTAATTTTGCACCTTCCTTGGTGTTATTCAATAGTGAAGTCTGGCATGGAATCCACAGTTTAGCTGTCCAGGCATAGATTTGTGTGTAAAAGACAGGCTGTTGTCTGGGGTGAGTTAGCAGCAAAAGTATTCCACTCATTCCATTTAATCAGCAGTCCAGTGCTAACCTGCACTCCAATAACACTGTCCTCTTTTTCTTTTTTTTTCTTTTTTCCCTTTTAGCAATACGGTAAGAAAAAAACCTATAATATCCATAGCCTTTTTGGACAACTCAAAACAAAACTGGACTGACTGACTACTCTTTCATCATCGTTATTTATTTGTGTTGTGTCAATGCGCAGAGACTCTATCTGAATCCTGATCCCATTGCACTGGGTACTGTACAAACATACAAGGAAATGCAGTCTTCTCTTGGAACACTGGTCCTCCTCAGACTCCCACCATTCTATGGCATTTAATTTTGTTCTGTGTTCAATATGGCATCTGATTCTATAGCCCCAATTTGCAGAAATAATCCCAATAAAGTCACCAGGCGTAAGCGTGAACTGAACCAATGGTTTGACTAATGGCATCATCCTCTGTGGGGTTAGTGCCCATGCTAGCCGTTAGAGCAGGCAAGAGTCCCATTCACTTAATTGCGCCTCACACCAGTACTAACTGCTGTTGTGGGCACTAGCCCCACAGAGGACCACACCCTAAAAGCCTGTTTTTAAGTGTGTCAAATTCTTCATCATCATAAGTTTGTTATACTTACCAAATTCTTAATGGATGGAGACAAAGTAGTTTCTCAGGCACCTATCTGAGAGACTGCTTGTCCTTCCATGCCCCACTGCGGCCCCTGCAATCAGCCAGGAGCGTCTCCCTGTGGGTACCGTCTGTTAGACTTGTTTGTATGGTGAGGGCTTGCAGTGGGACGTTCTCAGTTGCTGCCCCATTGCTACGGAACTCCCTTCCCCCAGAGGTTCATTTGAGCCCAGTCTGACCATCTTCTGGAGATGATGTAAGACTTTTTTTATTTGTTAAGGCATTTGGTGGGCAAGGATAGGGAATGGATGTTTGGGGTGGGGTGTGAGGGTGTGTGTGGTTGGAGAGGGTTTTGTGGGGTTTGTGGTTGGGTTGGGGAGGAGGGAGGAGAAAGATTGGGGTTTTGGGGGTTTTGTAATGTTGACTTGCATGTATTGTTTTTATGTTTTGTGAGCCACCCTGAGCCATTTGAGGAGGGTGAGAGAGAAATTTAAACAAACAAACAAAAATTAATTCATTAATTAAATGATACTTTTTATTGGGCTAACAACAGATATTAACTGAGCAACATTGTCTCCATTTCTTTGGGCCAACACTCTAAATTCTTAATGGAATTTCATTGTTAACTTTCCCAACATTTGAAATTCCAGTGTTGTGTTTTTCAAAATTTTAAATTCCAGTGCTATATTTTTGAATTTTCAAATTTTATTTGAAATGAAGTTCTGAAAATTCGAATAGAAATTTTAACAGATCATATTTTCAAAATCAAAAATTTCTAACCAGTTTTTTAAAATCTTGATTTCTTTTCAACCAGTCCTACCCTGGAGTAAGGACTCTAGATTTGGAACCGTAAATTGAGAGGTCACCTGCCTTGTCCATAAAATGTCTTGCTGTCATGTGGCCTTGTAGGAGTAGTAATGACAAAATTGATAGTGCTCTGGGTTTTAAAGGTATATTTTTAAAAAATACTTATACTTTCATTATTGAAGTTCATTTAGTGAAAGGCACCAGACTGACAGCCCTCCAGCTTTCATACATACTACCCTGCCTTTACCAAAGCAAGGGGCATCCAGTCTCCATGCCTCAGAGAAGGCTGTGGAGTACCCTGCCACACTGAAACTTCTGTTCTTTAACCTGTTATTGGTTAGGATTGCCACCTCTCCTAGTAATGACTCTGAGATTCCCATTTTGGCCTATGGAGTATCAGGGGCATTTCTACAAGACCCTATTTATCGATACCACTTGTTCTAGGTTAATTTCTTTTGACAGCTCTCCATTTTGATTGTGGCACCTGGATGTTGTTTCTGTCACTGGTCATTTAATTAAGACTTTTCTGGGGCTGTGGGCGAAGATGCCTGCTACCATCTGCAAAAAGGCATCTAAAACCAGAAACCTTGTCCCTGTGTTGCAATACGCAGAAATGCACAGCACGTTCATAGAGGGCAGAGTACCGGGCTGTCGCAAGAAGGCGGTGGTGCGGCCTCAGCTCAAGAAACCATTGCTTGATGTTGGGTATTTTTCAGACGTTATGAGATCACAGTGAACCACGGTGAATACCCACCTGTGGTCACTGTGCCTCGAACGTCTGTTTGGCGGCCGTCTGATATGGCGTGACGGGGTGACCCCGGCGGGGAACAAATGGGTTGATTTCGGTACAGGGCCAATGGGCCCCGTAACGTCTGAAATCACCCGTTGACTCCCCCACCAGCTATCGGCCTGTCTCTAACCTTCCCTTTTTAGGGAAGGTTAATGAACAGGTAGTAGCTTGGCTTGCATCGGTTTTCTTGCATCGGTTTTCTTGATCCCTCTCAGTTGGGCTTCCGTCTGGGTCATGGCACCGAGACTGCGCTTGTGGCTTTGGTAGATGAGCTGCACTGAGAATTGGATCAGGGTCTTTTGACCCTGCTGATTTTATTAGATCTGTCGGTTGCGTTTGATACTGTTGATCATGAAATGTTGGTGACACGCCTGCAGGACTGTGCAGGGGTGGGCAGGACTGTTCTTGAATGGTTCCTCTCTTTCCTGACCAGAAGAACCCAGCAGGTGGTGCTCGGGGATCATTTTTCATTATACCGAAACCTCTCGTGTGGAGTCCCGCAGGGTTCTGTTTTGTCCCCTCTCCTGTTCAACGTGTATATGCAGCCACTCAGCAAGGTGATTAGGGGGTTTGGTGTGCGGTGTCATCAATATGCTGATGACACCCAACTGTACCTCTCTTTTTCAACAGACCCAGACCCAGCAGTCTCGATGCTTACTCAGTGTTTGGCAGCTGTGGGGGACTGGATGAGGGCCAATCGACTGTAGCTGAATCCTGACAAGATGGAAGTGATGTTAGTGGGTAAGGCGATGGAGTTGGCGGCCCCCATTATTGATGGAGTCTGCCCTTCATTGGCCTTATGCGCAGCTCTGCCTGGCTCTCCAGGTGAAGGCTGTGGCGAGGAGTGCTTTCCGCCAATTACATCTGGTGCGACGGCTTCGGCCGTTTGTTTCGAACTCTGACCTGGCCACTGTCATCCATGCTTTCATCACCTCTAGATTAGACTATTGTAACGCACTCTACGTGGGGCTACCCATGGTGACAGCTCGGAAATTGCAGCTGGTGTAGAATGCAGCGATCTGCCTCTTAGTGGGACTGGGCCACCGGGAGCACATTACACCAGTGCTTCATTCTCTGCACTGGCTGCCGGTAGTTTTCCGGGCCCGATTCAAGGTGTTGGTCTTGGCCTATAAAGCCCCAAACAGCCTGGGCCCTACCTATCTGTAAGATTGCCTCACTCCCCAGGTCCTAGATCGGCCCCTACGGTCTTCTGGGGGTGCCCAGCTCAACCCTAATTATCCATCACAGAAAGGTTCCCCAAGTCTGCTGGGGGGCCACGTAGAAGAGGGCATTCTCAGTGTCTGCACCACAGCTGTGGAACTCCCTTCTGGTAGGGGCCTGGATCTTCCCTCCTTTCGGAGAAGTTGTAAGACCAGGCTGTTTCACCAGGTGTTTGGTGGGGGAGATGGGTAATGTGGGGGGGAGGGGTGTTTGGGTTTGGTGGGAGGGTGTTTGGGTTATTTTTCCTCCCTTTATATGTTAATTTAAATTTGTTGTTCTTAGTAATTGTAAGCTGCCTGGGGCAGGAGGGGCAGGGTAGCAATTTTAAATAAATAAATAATTTACCCTATTTTATCTAAAATTTTCAAAGAGCAGCTGAAGTAGCTGACACATCGTTTATAAAGAATCTTTTTAAAAGAAAGGATGATTGGACAGAAAACTATATCATGCCATCCTGTAGTCAGAATCTGGGTGAAGTGTATCTTACTGAAGAATGGAATAAGGATCAGCTACACTAAACTAGGAAAACTGGGTCATTGTTATAAAGGGTTAGTGAGCTTTGTGTTTCAGGGAATAAGCTGTATGGCAGTGGGTGATCAGGAAAGGATTCTGTCCTACCCTGCTGCCATGCAGAATGACACATTGCTGCACTTTGAAGGCCCAATTCTGCAAAATGCTGAGTTCCCTCAGCTCCCATTGAGGTCAGCGATATTTGAAGGCACCCATAAAGAGTTGGCTTCTGGCCAGGCCCATTATGGAACTTTAAATTTCCTCTTGAAAGATCAATTGCTGAAAGAAACAATCCCAGACCAAATGGTCTGCTCCATTATGGCAGTTCTTATTTTCCTTGTCTCAGTGGATAAACACTGTATGTCCCCGTTACCCTTCCTTGGCAGACTCTGCTGGTATAAACAAGGATGTACAGTGTCTCACCAGTGACAACCCCTTATTGAACACAGTGGGTAAGAGTGGGGGCTTCCCTCACACAGAATGAAACAGACACACTAAATCCCCTTTTGAGGTCCTGGCAGTTTTCCTTTGATGATTTTTAAAACAATGTATTATCTTAACATCTCACCTTCATCATCTGATTCAAAGTCGTCGTATTCCATGATCTTCTGGTCCCCAGACTGGATGTACTGCTTGTGACTTTCTTTTTTCTCTTCTGTGTATCAGGTAGTTCAGTCACCTCTGTTTTGCAGTGTATTTGACTCTTCACAAAAAAACACCACAGCTATTCAACCCTAATTATCCATCACAGAAAGGTTTCCAGGAGCGATGGTGTCAGCTATGAGATCTGCCTTTGTGATTCATACTGTCTGCTTAGGAAGGACACATTTCCCTGTCCTTGGGGCTGCCTGTGTGGTTTGTGTGTTACTTGCCACTCTTTAAGACCAGGTCACTTTAATTTGATCTCAAGCGTTCTGTGACCTCATCTAGACATTGTGACTTCAGATACATGAAACTTACAATGATACATCCTGTGGTCTTATCACCCGAGGCTTTGATTGCATCAGATTTCACTAGCTAAGCTGGATCAGAACTGCTCAAGATTTGGGAGAGACCTAGACAGCAATGTTGTTTCAAAATGTGGTAAGGGGTGCTCTTCTCACTGGTTCAGCAGTGAAATATTGACCCAGCCTAGGGGATTTTCAGATGAGAAAAAAAAATCCTTTTTTCCTCACCCCCACCCCCCAGTCAGATATTGCCCCCAATGCATGGGTGCTGAGAGGGAAGTACAAGGGGCAGGAGGCCAGGGCAGTTGCAACCCACTGACTCCAGCCTGGTCCTGCCCCTTGTGACATGTGGTGTAGGCAGTACCTTTTTGGCAGTTCAGGTATTTCCTTGTTTATGGTACTAACATGGGGTCCTCATGTTGGTCAGTTCTGGGTACTAGACCTTTTCTCTGAGGACATAGGTGACTGGTAACTGTCGATAGTGGGAGGCACAGGAGTGGAGGCTGGGCAGGGGTCCTGTGGGGGTCCTGTGCTGCCCTATGCCCCCCCAACAAGTCGCCTAGGACTGAGGAGCTACTTTGTTAAATAGTCCCAGATAATAGGGATGGGAATATAGGAATCGGTTCAATACAATTGGCTCAATTTTTGGACCAATCATATTGATCCAAAGAATCCAATCCCACTGAGGGATACGAGCCAAAGATATCGGTTCCCCTGCTAGAGCTGCTCCAACGAGCTTTCAGGGAGCCCCAGCTCTGCCTCCCCCAGACTAGGGACATGCAGGGGTGGGGAGGGGGATAGTTGCCTCCCAGGATCCCTACCCAGCACCCATCCAGACCCGACAGTGCCCACCCACCCCAGCACCTGCTGCTGCAGCAGTGCTGGGGCAGGTGGCCGGGCAGGAGTCCAGGGGAGGCATGTGGCACTGCGGTGGTGCTGGGAGGCAGAGGTGACTGGGTGGGGAGGGAAAGGGGGGATAGTTATTTAACTTACCTTTTTCCCCTTAGGCTTTGGAGTTCAGCAGTGCCCATGGGGCGTGGCCTTGTCAGGCTGCGCCAGACAGAAATACTAATTAAAACTGTGCATGAAAAAAATGGCCACCATGGCCATTCTGCACATGTACGGACATTTTGGGAAATGGCGGTCAGTCTGCACATGCTCAGTTGGCAGCTAGGCATGCGCAGACCGGCTGCCATTTTCCAAAATGGTGCCGACGCTGCCAGTGCCATTTTGGAAAATGGTTGTGCATGTGCAGAATGGCCATGGTGACTATTTTGTGCATGCACAATTTTACTTAGTATTTCTGCCTGGTGCAGCCTTGAGAAGGCCATGCCGGACACCACTGCACTCCAAAGCCTAAGGGGAAAAAGGTAAGTTAATTAATTATCCTCCTCTCCCTCCCCAGCCAGCCACCTCTGCCTCCCAGCACCCCTGCCTGGCACAGTACATCTCCCCCAGACTCCTGCCCGATTGGCCACCCCAGTGCTGCTGCAGGTGGGCATGAGCAGGGGTTCAGGGGAGGCGGGTGCCAGGCTGAAGTTCTGGGAGGTAACTACCCCTCCCCTACCCGTGCACAGTCTCTCTACCCCCCAGCTCTGCCTCCCCTGAACCAGTGCCCAGGCCCTGCTGGGGGCTGACATTGGATTTAGGCCATATTGATCAGAATCCAAACCAATTGCAATTAATACAATCTAAAATTGGATTGAAAGTTGGGTTGGTCCGATTTTGAACCATTACTGATTTTTCAATACAACCTCCCATCCCTACGGGATAACCACTTTCTTCTTCTAGGCTACTGTCACATACTACTACTTTCTAAGTACAGATTTATGCACACATTTGCTGGGCTGTCTGTTCCCGGATCTTGGACTGGCAGAACACTTTGAAGATCAGTCCCCAAACTAAATTATTATTTTGAATATATTGTAGTCAGACATTTTATTAGTACAGGATCTGTTAATATGTCATAATGTTAGGGCTAGAGATTTTAGAAGTGCATCAGTGGAGATTTTATTAACATGCTCATCAGTGGGAGGTAGAGTAATTTGGGGGTCGTATCTGGGGATCTTGTCAGCAAGGCTACTGTTTCCAGTTCTGTTTAGCTTAAGACAGCATATTTAAAAGTAGGGTAAAATCTGTGGCTAATTTTGTCCACAAGCTCTGGGGTTTTTAACATGGCTATAACATATGATACTGTGCAGAGAGGTGCATGCACCGCTCTGCTCTTGTTTCCTAGTGGAAGGCACATATATAACCAGACATGGGATAGCTGAAATGCAAATAACACAAACCTAAATTTATTGTATAGAAATGGAAACTGCTGTGAGGTAGTGGCAGGGTTGCCAATTTTCATGAGTTTGAGTTTCTTAAAACCTGAAAATCATGAAATATGCTATAAAATCCTGGAAGTCTGTTTTCTTTAAAAATATTTCTTCTAGTGATTGTTTGTGGGAAAGAGTCTGAAAGGCAATTGCAGTGTATGCACTAAAAGCTCTGAAGCTAGAAGGCAAATTTTAAAAAAGGAAAGAAACCTGCTGTATATTTTGTTTGCCAATAAAATCTAGAAATAATGTTTTGGAGTATAGCCAGAACAGGTTTAACGCACAATGGACAATGCAGTAAGGGGGCATCATCAGTGTAATTGCATGATTTTAAAGGCAGCCTCCAGTTTTTTGGGAGGAGGCTAACTAATGGTTTTTGAGGATTTGGGGTCGACAGCCCCTGTTTGCATCAAACCTGGATATGGCCTGGGATAGCAGAGGTCAATGTTTTTGAACATGCCAAGAAGAAACCATTTAATCCCTGCTTCAAGACCCTGCCTCTCCAGCAAGGTAGGATTGCCTGTATTGCCTTCAGATCGTCCCTTTTTATATTTACTTGTCCTGGGTAGCCCGAAAGTTTGCCTACTCTAACCATCACACTAGAATATGTATGTTCTGGAGCAGGGGATGGACTAGATGACCCCTGAGGTTTCTTCCAACCCAATATTCTCTCTCAACTACTTTGTCGTTATCCCTTATTTGAAAGGAGCAGCGCGGCCCGTCAGACTCGGCGCCCTGGTGCTTTAACCGGGGGGTTGGTGCGCTGCCCGAGCCCCCACCGTGCGGAGTGAGGAGCTAGCCGGAAGGAGGTGGCCTGAGTCACTGCGAAAGGAGACAGCGGCAAAACGGGGAGGGTCTCGGGCCGGCGCTTGTGAGAGGCTGGGCCCAGCCGTTCGTGTTGCCCCCAATAAAGTTGCGATTGAGGCGGAGCCAGGCTCCCGCGTGGCTGGGAGAGGAGAATCACAGAGCCGAGCAGAATGATCGGGACTCTGCTTTGCTACCTATTGCTGCCCGCAGCGCGGGTCTTCCGCGCCCTCAAAGGTAACCCCCCCCCCTTCGCCTCACAGCGACCCCGCTGGGCGTGAAGGTTGCCCCGCCCCTCCAGCCGGTGTGGGAATGTCCCCGCAGTGTCTCCATATGGACTGAGGGAGATTCGCCCGGCCGGGAGCAGGAGCCCTGTGGGCTCTCGCACACCCATACTGCCAGGCACTCCAGTGTGTCCTGGGGAAACCAGCCTGCCTTAGACACCGGTCTCCTCAAGCCCTCCCTGCCCCCGTGAGGCTTGGAGAGCTCCCTCGGATCCTCTCGGGTCTCCCAGCCCGGCTCGCGGTGGCTGTTTATCCAGGATTAGCAGCGAGTCGCTTTCATCAAGGAACATGCGGGCCCTGTTCTTGCAGATCTAGGTTGATTCTTCCCCAGGCAAGCCGCACTGGGGAGGGTGCAGTGAAATATAGAGCACCAGGCTGAGCAGTTCCACTCTGCGTGAAAACAAACCTGAAACAAATCACTTGGCTCTTTTTATAAATACTTCCTTCAAGCAGGGTTCTCCCATCTCTTCTCTCCCTTTCCCCCCCCAAATAATAATAATAATAATAATAATAATGGTTGTCTACTGGAACTTTTGTTTGTTTTTATATGGAAGACTTGAATACTGTGGTGATGGGTAGCAGTATAAAACCTTCCGTTGCCTTTCTAAAAAGAGAGTAACGATCCACTGCCATCCACTTGGCTAAGTGGTCAGGATAAGGCCTATTGGAAGACGTAACTTTGATGGAAGGGCTTTAGTAGGCCTGATGAGTATGTTAGGAGAAATCATAATCTTAAGATTCACTTGGGGATCTGCAGCTCAGAGACCGGTGTCCGCAGAGCATCTTGGGGAACCTCAGCTCTTGGTTAGCTCCTTAAGTGAGGCTGCAGTGTCAACAATGAGGATAATGGCATCTTCAGATTTGTATGAGTCGTTGAAGAGTACTAAACAGCCATTTGGGAGGATTTTTGTTAGTGCAAACCACATTACGGGCAGGGTGGTGGTTTAGGAAATAATTCTTTTAAGTTAACATTATTTCTTCTGATTTTTAATAGAAATCAGGTAAGCCAAGTAAGATAAAAGGACTTGGTTCTCATCGTAACCAAGCCAAGTACGTGCACTTGAGACCTCGCATCTTCATGAATGTTAGACCCCTTGTCTCTCCCTATGTTCCCCTTCCTAAGTCTCTCCCCCAGCTCCTGTCTCAGATTGTAAGCCCTAGGGGCAGGGACCGTGTCTATTTTATTACTTTGTAAAGTGCCCGGTACACTGCTGGTGCTATATAAATGTTTGTTAATAATAATAATAAATAATAATTAGAGGTGCTAAGACAATATTTCAAAATTCATTCATTTCAAAATCCCTCCTCTCCTCTCCTGACCAACATAGCAAGGCAGAAAATGAAAATCCATGAGCACACGCTTACCCACTTCCCTTTGAATTCGTCACTCCCCTAAAGTTCCATAATTTAAGGCTATTTAAATTCAGACCAAGAGAAGGAGAGCAGGTCTGAAAGTTGAAATCCCTGTCGACAGTCCCTGTCTACGTATTGTGGGAATGTTTGCTTGAGAGCCTTTTCTGATCATGGGATGGAGATGATTTCTTTTATAGAAAGAGCCCAACCATCTTGGATAGAAGGATCTCTTGGCTTTCTAGGAAGCCAATACATAGGTAGCATTGATTGCAGAGCTCCATTTTAATGTTCTAATTGTGGAATAACACACAATTTAACAAGTAGCTGTTAAATGATTTGCATAAAAAGCTGCTGTTTTTCCCCTTCTTAAATTAGGATTGCAAAGTGTATACTCCTTAGAGATTACAGGTGGTCCCAGTGCAGCCTGGAACTGGGATTGGGGTGTTTTATGATATGTTTTCATCCCAAATGATCCGCAGGCATTTTGCAGATCCTGTTATGCCAACAGTTATACCTGATTTTTTTCTAGGTATTGCCAGTTCCTCTCTGCTGTGGAGACCTAGCAATTTGTGCATGATTTGTAAGGTTCTGTGTCTGAGGGTGTTTTTAATTGACTATGGCTGGTGCGTGTGCCTGTGTCTGGTGAGTGACACAGCTGCGGAGCAGCCACTGAGGTGGAGTGCGTGGGGAAGGATTCTAATGGGTGGCTACCACGGCAGCTGCCTCGCACTCTCCCTGCCACGGACAATGGGGGAGGGGGAAGCGTGCCACCTTTGTAATTGACATGCCCTGGCGTGAGCACTGGGGAACCTGGCTCCCCAGCACTCCGAGTGCCCAGTTCCAGTGACTTGCAAAAGCCATGTCCCCTGCCCCTAGTGCCTGTAAGCAGCGGACTGGTCTGCTGGCATGGCTGGCTGCCCCATTTCATATGGGCAGGGCATGTGTGGCCACTGGTTACCATGCACAGTTCTGGCTTCCCCCGCATGGTACGCTCCACGTGAGTGGCCGTGAGTGGATGCTGCATAGCTCACGGGAGCATGCATCTCCCCGCTCCACCTTCAGTCAGGTGGTCAGATGAGTGGCTTCTCGGTGGCCATGCATGGTAACATTTCGTTTAAAAACACCCTGAGTTTGTCTTTCACGCCATGTTCTAGAGGATTATGAAGTACCACAAAATGTTTTCTGTCTGTATCATCCTTCTCGAGTTACCCTTTTAGTACTTTGGTGATGCAGTACTTTTGTTAGCTTTGGTGGGAGTTCAATTATCCTTTCATTTCCAGAGAAACGTGGATGATGGGATACTGCTGAAAGTATTATTTCAGTGGAGGGGATTGGGGATTCTCAAAATGTAGATGGAAATCTCCACTTGCCAGTGCTACTTGGTACATACAGGCTGGTTCGTAAAAGGACACTTGACTTTCTCTGGTAACACACGATTAACCAGGCTTCCACACTAGGAATGTACCATTTATCTGGACATCTCCAGCTACTCGCAGCATGAATTTCATTTTCATGCTGACTGCTCTGACCTGCTTAATAAAGTTTCTCTTGCTCAAGCATCCTCTGCCTCCCCTGAAGCTGATAGGATTTCAGAATGGAGCTGCTGTGTTTTTGATAGCAGATTTATGACAAAAGAAATCTGGTACAGACGTTTACACTTACTGTTGATTTAATGTCAGTGACCTTTCTGAAATCAGGCATCCTATTATTTAGCTGTTACAGTTACTATCATTTCTAATGACATGCCTGGATATTACAGTAATAAGTATATTAGAAATACTGTTGCATAGGCTTCACTGCGGAAACCGATGGGAAAGTGCTTCACCCATTTTCATTGTTTCACGTCTAGTAAATTACAAGAGTACACAATATTTTGACTTGCAGAATGACAGAAAAACACTTGCAAATATAGACCTGCTGGAAGATCACTGACCGTTCTTGAATGCTACTGTCCAAATTAGCCCCCTTTAGAGGGTATGTATCCCTTCTCTCACCCTTCCACGCCTTCCCTGCTCCCCTAAGCGCCTTCGTCCCTTCTCACTTGCTGCCCCCCATGCCTGGAACTCCCTCCCTGTCCACATCTGCCTTGCTCCCTCCCTTCATACCTTCAAATCTCTCCTTAAAACTCACCTCTTTCGCTCTGCTCTGTCTGACTCTTTATCCTGCTGAGCCACTATTCCTATACCTATGATCTGTTTACCCTTATCCTTGCAACATGGACCTGCCTGCTGTCATTCTCATCGTAACCAAGCCAAGTACGTGCACTTGAGACCTCGCATCTTCATGAATGTTAGACCCCTTGTCTCTCCCTCTGTTCCCCTTCCTATGTCTCTCCCCCAGCTCCTGTCTCTCAGATTGTAAGCCCTAGGGGCAGGGACCGTGTCTATTTTATTACTTTGTAAAGTGCCAGGTACACTGCTGGCGCTATATACATGTTTGTTAATAATAATGTGGCATGAGCAAGGGCGGGAAAGAACAAGATAAGCAGATTGTTACGTACAGATCAGAAATGGAGATGAGATAACTGATTTATTGGCAACAATATGAATACTTATCTTGAATCATGTCAAGAGAGAACACCTAATCTCTCCCCGCTCCAGATGCTTGCAAATAAAGACAGGGCATTACAGCATTTTTGCATGTCACAAATGCCAATCACAACCACCCAGTTATTATTATCCTTTCCTGTCTCATTTCAGCATTTCCTCCTCTCGTGTTTTAGCTAATAGGAATTTTTCATCTTTAACTTCTGTGCTTATGGCTTCTGTTTTGGCAGTGGCCTACTAGCTGGCTTTCCTTGCATCAGTTTGAATTGCAGATTTAGGACAGAACATTTATTCTTCTGTATTGGATCTTTGTATTTATGGAAACGATACCTAACGTGTTGTCAAATGGAAACTCTTTGTCCATTTCCCTGGGAAATACCCCACTCCATAGTTTGTTCTGTTTCCCTAAAATTTCTAGGTAGTGAATGACTGCCAGATCATCTGTCACAAATTTCTGCATATTCAGCAACTTGTCTGTCACTTGATAAATGCAATGGAACCTTTGGATGAAGGGTGCAGCAAAAGGGCAGATTATCAATTTATGGTGCAGCTCAGCTGCTCGACTACTGCATAAATAAAATGAGACCTGTCTATAATTGTTGATTTGTAAAGCGCCAGGTACATTGCAGGTGCTATATAAATATTTAATAATTTTCTCCTGTCAGTTACAGTGGTGAAACCTCACAGTGAGATTTACAGTAACAGAATTAAAAGTAGAATATGGGCCAGTATTTCCCACAAACAAATTTGGGTACACTGAAGCTATGGATATTCTTTGGGGGGTCACTAACTACAGTTGTATTTACACAGTTTTATTTCTGCAAATAGTAACTAATCCCATTACCTTAGTAAGTCAGTAGGTACCCAAGTGACCCCTGGGTTTTAACCAGCACCTGATATTGACTTTTGGCAGATGCATTCTTTACATGTCGAAAGAATGTGCTTCTGGCGACAACAAGCACATCGTCCCAGATAGATGACCACTGTGGTGTAACTGGTAGGAAGCCAGCCTCAGAGGAGCAGCAAGCCCTGCTGCAGCAGTGGTTAGAAGAAGGAGCCTTTGAGTTACAAGCCACCGAGAGTGCATCAGAAACGGGAAATGTGTCAACCACGTTAGCTAGTGACTGGCTGGAAGGTCCAGAGCTGTTAATGACAAGCCTAAGTGATCTGAATGTGGCTCCACAGGCTACATGGTCTGATGCGCAGGAGCAAGATGTGCTACATACCAGAGTGTCTCCAGGACTACAGGAACATGCAGCAATCATGCTGGCAAACTTGCCCACTGAGGAAAAGGTGGCCATTCCTGATGATGCTGCATGGGCGGCTGTAAAGACACAGACAGATCATCAAATTGTTGCTTGCCCTTCTTTAGCCATGGAAAAGTGGGCTGAAGACCCTGCCGTGCTGAGCTGGAGTTTAGCACATGAGACTGATGAGATGGAAACACAGGCTGTGGCCTGGCCCTTTCAGAACACAGGGCAATTTCAGCCCCTCCTGACAGAGATACCTTATCACGGTCAGTAATAATGCTGCAATTCTGATCCTGCTGTGCTACAAAACTTTTGCTAATGTTTCATATCTGGCTGATCTCCCTGCATGTAGAGGCTAAAGCCTGGGTGAGTTGGGTGTGTCTGAGCTTGCAGTTTTTAAGGCATAGGCTGCAGCTACCACCGGCCTGACGTGAAAAAATGGTAAGTGGTCTTTAATTGTGCAGTTCTGGCACCATTGGACTGGTTGGTATTGTTAAGGAGGGTTCCTGCAAAGGAGTCGAAGTTTCTACTTTTCAGTAGAGAGATCCTCCAAAGAACGGTTGTTTCCAGTATGTTCCCTTTCCACGCATAGCTATCATATTAGTCAAGTCAGAATTCAAAATGCCCTGTGTCATGAGATTGGAGGAGGGGATAGACAAGACTTCCTGATTACACAGTTTCATTAATGCAATGACTTTTCAGTTCTGTTTACATTGCATATATGCAATGACTTTTCAGTTCTCCGCTTACACTGCATACATGTTTTAATAACAATCTTCATTACCTACATGTTACATATGTGTTTTACATGTAGCCTGTGATCCATTCTCTCTTCCCCCCCCCCCCCCCCATTACACCCTAGTTCAGAGAAAAACCAGTTCCTTGCATCCAAGACTGTAAGGCCATCAAAGGAAATAGCTCATAGGGCGTCATAACTCAGTGTGGATTTGACCTGTGTCTTCTCTCTCCTACATGCAGAGCTTTTATGGAGGGACTGGGAAATTCTTTCTGCACAGGCCTGTGCTGTAGAGTTGGACTTCGAGAATGCATCTCTGTTTGAATTCCAAGTCATGTCTTACAACATTCTTGCCCAGGACCTGGTGGAACAAAGTCCTGACCTCTACCTGCATTGTCACCCAGATATCCTGAACTGGAAATATCGTCTCACCAATATCTTGCAGGAGATTCAGCACTGGGACCCGGACGTGAGTACCACTCAGGCCCTACCATCACACCTTAGGTAGAATGCTTTAGCCCATCAAGCTGGATAGTCTCAATTTTAAAATGAAGCCCTGAAAGAACTCTGCCTGCTATAGGTCCTGAGGCTTGAGCCTATCGGGTGGTTAGACCCTGACCTTGCTTATTTAACAGATCTTCCTTAGATGGAACTTGTGGGGCACACAGCCATATTTTGATTGGGGCTAGGTGTTAGCTAAAAGAGAAACAGGGAGGAAACTTCTGTAGCTTGAGATGCGGGGAAAGTTTGGGGCTAGAGTCTGTAAGGTGACTTGTAACACAGGCTTAGAGATGAGAAATGAATGTGCTTGCCCCTAAGGGTTGGGAGATGGTGCTTCTTTCTCTTTTAGTTCCCTATTGGGTACCTGAATGATGTGCTCCTAAGCAAGCTGTGTCCTGCGCTCAGTTACAGGAGGGAAGGTTGCTGAGGTAACCTTCCTGGGTAATGGGACCACCATCTTCCCTGCAGCTTCTGAGGGACAGTTGCTGGCCCCAGCAGGGGTACTTCAGCGCAACTGTTATATCGGAGGGGGCTGGGAGCCAGTTGGGCTTGCCTCCCCCCCCCCCCCCCCCCATGGGCTGTTCGGAGGTATCCAGTGCAATCCATAATGGGGATTGAGGGTCTCCATCTGACGTTTGATGTGGCAGGGGACAGTTTGGGAGTGCTGCTTGTATACCGTGCGCCCACCTGTACGGCGGCCTCCCTGCATGCTCTAGTGGATCTGGTGTCGGGAGTGGTGTTGCGATCCCTGAAGACGATAGTCTTGGGGGACTTCAACATCCACACTGACACCGATCTTGGGGGTGCAGAGCGTCAGTTCATGGTCACCATGGCAACGATGGGCCTGTCCCGGAGGGTCAGTGGCCTGACACAACAGAGGGGACATACCTAAGACCTTGTGTTTTGGACCGGCCTTGAGGCAAGGAGTCTGTTGGTGGGGGAGATATCAGCTGTGCCCTTGTCATGGACAGACCATTACCTCCTGCAGGCCCCTCTCCTGGCGTACTTTTGCCCCGGGAGAGGCGTGGAACCTATTTGAATGGTCTGTCCCCATAGACAGATGGAACCAGAGCGGTTCCAGGAGGCTTTGGGGGACAGGCCGTAGGGAGGACATTATACCAGTGCTCTGGGTTCTGCACTGGCTGCCTATAGCGTTCCAGGCCCTATCCAAGGTGCTGGTGTTGACCAAGGAGCGGGCGTTTTCGGTGGTCGCATCACGGCTGTGAAACTCCCAGAGGAGGCTTACCTGGATCCCAGCTTGTTGGCCTTCCGCCGGGCCTGTAAGACCTGGCTGTTCATCCAGGCCTTTGGGGGAAGGGGGTAAAGGGATAGGGGGTGGGATTTTTTAGCCAGTGGGTTTTATCTCTTTTTATTTAATGTTTTTGTAAATCCCGCCCGCCCCCCTTTTTTATATATCTTTATATATTTTTATTTGTTTTAACTTCTGTAAGCCGCCCCGAGCTGCCATGAGGCTGGATGGGGCAGGGTATAAATCATTAAATAAAATAAAATAAATATACCCCCTGATATGGACGGCTGTCCCATCGATGACCTGGTCGAGCTGTGGAATGTCTTGCTGACGGAGGCTATTGATTGGATAGCTCCAAGGCGTCCGCTTCCCAGGCAGCAGCACCGCAGGCCTCCCTGGTTTTCGGAGGGGCTGTGGGTGCTGAAGCAGGAGGAAAGGCGGTTGGAGCAACGGTGGCGTCACTCACGTGCTGAAGCCGACAGGTTGCAGCACAGAGCGAGTTTATGAGCCTATGCTGTTACTATGCAGACAGCAAAGAAAGACTTCTTTGCTGCCCTTATAGCGTCTGCTAAATCCCTTCCAGTGGAGCTGTTCCAGGTGGTGCGGGGATTGGTCAGTCCGGCCTCCCTCCACCTTGGTGTGGAGTCATCTAGTGCCCGCTGTGACTTTTTTGTCGATTATTTTGCGGATAAAATCGCTTGGATTCACCATGGTTTTGACGCTGCATTTTCTGCAATAGGGCAATGGAAGGTTATGGGGGTCCCGCCTTGTCCTTGTTTGTGGTATCAGTTTCAGTTGGTGACCCCTGCCGATGCAGAGGATGTTCTTGGGGCTGTCAGGGCCACCTGTTGTGAACTGAACCCTTGCCTGTCCTGGCTGGTTAAGGCCTGCTGGGAGACAATGGGGCCATTGCTGGCGGGGGTGGTCAGTGCCTCCCTTAGGTTGAGCAGGGTACCGGGCTGCCTTTAAGACGCGGTAGTGTGACCCCTGCTCAAGAAACCATCGCTTGACATTGACTCCCTTGCCAGTTATCGGCCGGTCTCTAACCTTCCCTTTTTAGGGACGGTTATTGAGCGGATGGTGGTTCAGCAGTTCTGGGAGCATCTGGATCATGTCGGTTTTCTTGATTCCTCGCAGTTGGGGTTTCACACGGGATATGGTACCGAGCCTGCGTTTGTGGTGTTGGTTGACGATCTTCGCCAAGAATTAGATCAGGGCCATTCAACCCTGTTGATTCTATTAGATCTGTCAGCGGCGTTTGATACTGTTGATCATGAGATGTTGGTGATGCGCCTGCGGGACCATGCAGGGGTGGACGGTATGGTTCTTGACTGGTTCTGCTCCTTCCTGACCGGAAGAACTCAGCGAGTGGTACTCGGTGATTATCTTTCATCACACTGAGACCTCTTGTGTGGAGTCCCGCAGGGTTCTGTTTTGTCCCCTCTCCTGTTCAACGTGTATATGCAGCCGCTTGGCGAGGTGGTCAGGAGGTTTGGCGTGCGATGTCATCAGGATGCTGATGCTGATGACACCCAGCTCTACCTCTCTTTTTCATCAGACCCAGGCCCGACCGTCTCTGTGCTTAACGGGTGCCTTGTGGCTGTGGGGGATTGGATGAGGGTAAACCAACTGAAGTTGAATCCCGGCAAGACGGAGGTGATGTTGGTGGGTAAGGCAGTGGGGGTAACAGCCCCCATCATTGATGGGGTCTGCCCTCTGCTGGCTCCCCAGGTACAGAGTCTGGGGGCTACTCCTTGACTCACAACTCTGCCTGGATGCTCAGGTGGAGGCTGTGGCAAGGAGTGCCTTCTGCCAATTACATCTCATGCGTCGGCTTCGGCCGTATGTTTTGGATTATGACCTGGCCGCTGTCATCCACGCCTTCATCCTCTCTAGACTTGACTACTGTAATGCGCTCTACATGGGGCTACCCTTGGTGACGGTACGGAGACTGCAGCTGGTGCAGAACGCAGTGGCCCATCTCCTGGTGGGATTGGGTCGCCGGGAACATATTACACCGGTTTTTCGGTCTCTGCACTGGCTGCCTTTAGTCTTCCGGGCCCGATTCAAGGTGTTGGTGCTCACCCATAAAACCCTAAACTGCTTCGGCCCAACCTATTTGCAGGACCGCCTCACCCCCTGGGTTCTGGATCTGCCCCTGCGGTCACTGGGGGGTGCTCTCCTGGAGGTCCCCCGAGTCTGCCGGGGGGCCACAATGGAGAGGCCTTTCTCGGTGGCCACCCCGGCTGTGGAACTCCCTGCTGGTGGAGGCCCGTTTGGCCCCGGATCTCCCCTCGTTTCGATGCTGTTGTAAAACATGGCTGTTCCGCCTGACTTTTGGTGGGGTGGTTTTTTTGTGTGGGGGGGGGGGAATGGGTTGGGGGGAGGTAGGGATTTTTATTCCTCCCTTTGTTGTTTATTTTAAAGTTGTTTTAATGCTTTTAATATTTAATGTTGTGCACCGCCCAGAGCTGCCTATGGCACAATGGGCGGGTTAGAAATATGTAAAATAAATAAATATAATGGGGGAAAGTGAGGGAACATGTTTGTGCCCACTCCAAAGCAGCAGCAGTTGCTGAGCAATGGGAGAGTCAGTGCTATCTGTGTCTTCCTTCCAGGTCCTGTGTCTCCAAGAGGTGCAGCAGAATCACTATCAGGAGCAACTGGAGCCAACACTCCGGATGATGGGTATGTCTTTCTGCGCCAGGAGCTCAGACTTTGCTTGAATCTACTTGAGGAACACTTGCTACCAGTGTCTCCAGAGCTTGGCTTCGTGTTCATGGAAATGTGCTCTACAAGTTTTAGTGGCCACTGACCTCATTTCTGAAGTCATCGGCCTTGCCCACATCCCTTTCAGCTTTTACCTTCGCCAGATCAAAGAAACAGGGAACTCCCAACTGAACTTTGCCACCTTTGGAATTTTCAAATTAACCATAAACGTCCTCTGGGGGCAACAGGAGACAATCCCTTTTACTCAACCCCTGCACCCTTTACTGCCCTGTCGTCAGGCATTTTATACTGCTTTGCCAGGCAAACTGCATTTCTAAAGAGCAGACATTTGATTTGACAAAATCAGAATTCACCAGACTACTATCCCTTTTTCTTATCCCTCACACTTTTTTGTCACCCTCCTCCAAAAAGTTTGTTCTAGGAAGACCCTCTTGGATTCTGCATGGCCGGACTGACCAGCTGTCGGCGCACAGTAGAGTTCCATCTTGCCTATGATCTTATACTGATATTTAATACAATTTTTTTAATAATATAAGTTTCTAGAATGATGTCCTGCAATAATGGCCCCAATCACTGCATGCTTAACTTCCATAATTTGTATTGATAAGCTTGAGTGAGTTTTGACTACCACTGCTCTATAGAAATA
This sequence comes from Sphenodon punctatus, assembly GCA_003113815.1. Taxonomy (NCBI): domain Eukaryota; kingdom Metazoa; phylum Chordata; class Lepidosauria; order Sphenodontia; family Sphenodontidae; genus Sphenodon; species Sphenodon punctatus. Next base: position 89,237 of record QEPC01003965.1, read on the forward strand.
ACATACACTGGTCTGCAATCTGGCCTGCCAATAAATTGCTGGGAGGCAATCTGGTCCACAGTGGTCAAGAAGTGGGACAGACCTGCTATATGACATGGGGGTCTTTCTTTCAAATTCCTCTTGACCATGCCAGAGTTATGTATCTTAGCTAATTGTGTAGCTATTACAGCAGTAGATGAGCAACTCACAATTTTAACATATTTATCTTCACAGCAACACTGAAATCCAGAAGTGCTGTTATCTCAATTTTACTGATGGAAAACTGAGTGTGTCTAAGAAACTTGTCATATAGGAAATCTGTTGCAGACCAGGATTTGAACTTGGGGTTCCCATGTCTGAGGCTAGTGCCTTCACCAATGGAACATCCTCCTCATTCAGATCAAGATCATTAATCTGTCCAGTTTAGTATCTAGTATCTGGCAGTGACTAACACTAGAGACAATAACTCTCATTCTAGTGACCTGCCAACATGTGTGACCTCTCCTAGGTGGGCATGATTCCTTCCTGCCCCCCAAGTGATCAGTGTTGTCTGACCTAGAAGGCTTTGTCGCCTTGAATGTGCTGTTCTATTCAGATATGAACAGAATTTCTGCATGCTCTTTTGGGGTGGGAAGAGGCAGGAGCGGGAATAAAACCCTCATTTCATTCACATATTTGGGGGAATGGAAGTGGGACAGTAGTATGTAATCGTTGTTCATTCAGGTGGGAGCTGGTTGCTCAGGGCTGTGGTAAGTTTGTCTACTCAGCAATCCTCCCTAACTCTGACCTTCAACAAGGAGAACATCCATTTTTGGATAAATGGCAGCATGTCTCCCCAAATTTCATGCCAAGTGGTTGGCAGAGAATAGCAACTAAACTGATCAGAAGCCTCTAGGGAATAGACTTATCTGGAGAGAATGGAAGAGCTAGATATGCAGAGCTTGGCTCCTGGGACAGAACTGCTTACAAGTCTGTAAACTAGTGAGAGGGAGGTTGGTTACGGCATTCCTGGTGTCATAAATAGGAGGGGGAAACATCAACTGGATCACAGGGAAATCTTATTGCCTGTGACATCTTGGGCAGTAGGACAGTCTCCCCAAAAGAGTAGTGGAGGCACTACAGCCAAAACTCTGCAAACTACCGTTAGTGTACTTTGTCCTGTTTAGCTGATGTGGAACCCAGTCTCCCTGTTGCTTGTGCCTTCCTGATGTATGGTGGTTTCTTTTTAGGCTACATGTGCTTCTACAAGCGGAGGACAGGGATAAAAACAGATGGCTGTGCAATTTGCTACAAGCAGAACAAGTTCCGGTTGATCAGCGTCAGCCCTGTGGAATTCTTCCGGCCTGGCTTGGACATCCTCAACAGGGACAATGTGGGTCTGGTATTGCTGCTGCAGCCTTTGCTCCCAGAGGGCCTGGAGCAGAAGACAACCAGCCCCTTGTGCGTGGCAAACACTCATGTGCTATATAATCCCCGTCGGGGAGATATCAAACTTGCCCAGATAGCCTTGCTTCTGGCAGAGATAGACAAAGTGGCAAAAACAAATGAGGGGAGCTACTGTCCTATCATCCTGTGTGGGGACCTGAACTCTGTGCCTGAATCACCCTTGTATGAGCTGATCCGGAATGGCCAGCTGTACTACCATGGAATGCCAGCCTGGGAGGTAGGTGCGTATAGGAGATGGCGTGGGACAGCAGGGAATGGGGGTGGACGGTCTCCTGCTAAACCTAGGAAGGGTCTCCAACTCTTACTAGAAGGGTAATCGTCTTGTACAAAAGACATTTATTTGAAACTTACTACCCTGCCCCTCCTGCCACAGGCAGCTCGGGGTGGCTTACAATTAGTAAAACAACATTAAAACCAGTTAAAACAACTAAAAAGAGGAAAAGAAAATAACCTCATGCCCCCAAAGCCCCTCCACCCTGTCCCCCATCTCCCCCGCCAAATGCCTGGCGGAATAGTCAGGTCTTACAACTTCTCCGAAGAGAGGGGAGATCTAGGGTCAACCGGGCCTCCACCGGAAGGGAGTTCCACAGCCATGGTGTGGCCACTGAGAACACCCTCCCCTGCGTGACCCCCCGGAAGACTCGGGGGACCTCGAGCAGGGCGCCCCCAGATGACCGCAGGGGTTGATCCAGCACCCGGTGGGTGAGGTGGCCCCACACATAAGTAGGGCCTAGGCCATTTAGGGCTTTATAGGCCAAAACCAACACCTTGAATCAGGCCCGGAAAACCACCGGCAGCCAGTGCAAAGAACGGAGCACTGTAATATGCTCTCGGTGGCCCAGTCCTACCAGAAGACGGGCTGCCGCATTCTGCACCAGCTGCAGTTTCTGAGACATCACCATGGGTAGCTCCACGTAGAGCACGTTACAATAGTCCAGGCTGGAGGTGATGAAAGCATGGATGATGGTGGCCAGGTCAGAGCCTGAGACAAACGGCCGAAGCCGTTGCACCAGATGTAATTGGCGAAAGGCGCTCCTTGCCACAGCCTCCACCTGGACATCCAGGCAGAGCTGCACGTCGAGGAGCACCCCCAGACTCCGTACCTGGGGTACCAATGGAGAGCAGACCCTGCCAATAATGGGGGCCACCATCTCCATCACCTTACCCACCAACATCACCTCCGTCTTGTAGGGATTCAGCCTGTCGGTTAGTCCTCATCCAGTCCCCCACAGCCATCAAACACCGAGTAAGCACCAAGACTGCAGGGCCTGGGTCTGTTGAAAAAGAGAGATACAGCTGGGTGTCATCAGCATATTGATGACACTGGACGCTGAACCTCCTGATCACATCACCGAGTGGCTGCATGTACACGTTGAACAGGAGAGGGGACAAAACCGAACCCTGCGAGAGGTCTTGGTATGATGAAAAAGCTCCCCAAGAACCACTTGCTGCGTTCTACCAGCCAGGAAAGAGCGGAACCATTCAGGAACAATCCCGTAGTCCCGCCACCAAATCCCATGATCAACTGTACCAAATACAGCCGAAAGATCTAATAGAACTAACAGGGTCGATCTAATAGAACTAACTTGGCCCCACATGCATAGATGTTAAGAACACATAGAAAGACTTTGCACCATCAGAGATTATTGGCCACCAGCATGTTTCCCGTTCACCAATTATGCTGCTTGCTGTTTTGTTCAGTCACTGAATGTGGGCTGGTTAGTCTTAATTCCCAGTTGTTTTGAAATAGCTTGTCATTGTTGTGTTTGAGTGTCTGCAGCTGCAGAATAAGGTTAAATCCAAACTGGAATTCAAGTGTATTTTTAAATTAACAAAAGCTGAACGCGTTTATAAACATTGGCGTCCAAATTTACACGTCGTGTCCCTGAAGCAAACGTGCATACGCTGCTCATCAATACTTAGCAAAACGCCAGCTTTCAAAATGACGCGAGGGATCTCTATCAGGAAAAGGTTTTCCTATAACACCTTTCTATTTTATTAGTCGTGCATTCCCTGCTTATAAATCCCTAGCGTGGCTCCAAGCTGTTTTATGCTGTGTATGTGGGTGTACTGGCTTTCTGGCTGGAGAAATATGTGTGCTGTGGAGTTGCTCTTTTTGGAAAGCGCATGTGTGTTTGTGTTGCTTTCAGGAAGCTTTGGTTTTGTGTGCATTGTTCTCCTTGCCTCCTAGTGTGTGTTGTCCCCTCACCTTTACCTTGCTGTCTCTGCTCAGGTCTCTGGGCAGAAAAACCTGTCTATGTACCCGCACCAGCGGAAGCTGCCATCCCCGCTCTGGCCCAGCTGTCTGGGCATAACGGATAGCTGCCAGTATGTCACTCTTTGCCAAGCAAAGAAATCAGGTGAGCTGCTTCTCCATTGGCCCTCTATACGGGATTCAAACTGTATCCCTTTTAAGCCCTGCTTGTCCCCTGAACTAAGGCTTTCTGCTATTTCCTTGCACTTGCCGGAAGCTGAATAGCACTCCAGTTATGTGTCTTCCTATCTTTAGTCTCTCCTAAGCCCAACTAGTGTAGTGACTGCTTCTCACTGTATTCTCCAGAGGCTTTTAGCCCAGGCCAGGGTGTTCTTTCTAGGGGTTTCATGGTTCCACAATTCCCTGGAGGTCGGCCAGGGACTGTAACGCTCCTGTCTCCTTAAAGCAGGTTTCCCCAAACAACCATGTCATCGGCTCCCCCTCAGTGCTTTGCTTAGAAATCTACTGGCTTGTTAGAAGACATTGGAGACATGGGGAAGATATAAATTGTGGAGCACCTAGATACCACACTAATGTCTGTTGGCTTTTCTGTCACCATGGCTATTATGTTCAGGTTCTTGTGTCCTGGCCTTTACTGTGGTATCTGAGCACCTACGGTATTTTAATACCCTGGTGATGACTGCAGAGTACAGACCTAATGAGATGACTGATGTTCAGGGGGAGGCTGGATCTACTCAGGTTAATTCTTTAACTTGATCTCACTCCCTGCAGATAGGCGCAAGTACAGCCGGGACTTCCTGCTGCAGTTCCATTTCTGTGATGCTGCTTGTGAGCGACCTGCAAAGCTGGTCTTGTTGAAGGGCGTGACAGATGTTAAACCAGGTACCAGGGCAAGTTCTCCACATTTCTGTCTCTCTTCTGTAGCCTTTAGTGACAACTTCATACTTGTTGTGAGGGACCAGTCTTGGACAATTATTAGAATGAAGAGGTGGAGCCAACATTGAAGCATGCATTTCTCATAGTCGCCAGTAGATTCTATGGGCTCAGCAGCAGCTTTTGGATGCAGAGGCTATTGACCTTGCTTCCTGACAGCAGGTTCTGAGATCAGTTAACGTAACTTTTACCTTCCTTTTAAGAGAGATGGAGACTTTTACCCATTTTTCTGCCCACTGTAGTGTGAGGATTCTTCCATGTCCTCTGCCCCAAGGGTTAGCATGGGTTGGCTTTCTGGGGTAATTATGTGCCAGCATCAAAAATGTTATTTGAGATGCAGAGCCTACGGGCATTGATGTGTTCCTTTCTTTTCCTGCCCTTTTCTACCCCCATCATGGTGGCTGTTTATTTCATGAGTGGTTCAGTTTTACTGTCCAAGAGCTGAGGTTGCAGCATAGGATCGCAGGAGTCAGTTTCTGAGCTATTGTTAACAGAAGCTGCTGCACTCTGATAAGCTGGCTGGGCACTGATCTGCTGCTGGAATTTGCCAGTTACGTTTTGTGGGAGAGAGACCCTTTCTGGCCAGGTATCACCACCTCACTCGTTCACGGCCACTGGAAGTCACAGGGTAGCTTGCATTCAACTTTGGAACCTTGCCTCAGCTTCTTCCATTCCGCTCGAGGGTATGTTGTCCCTGGGGACATGGGCAGGAGGAGCCCCTGGTGAAAGGAGGAGAGAACTTTTGGTGCGCTTTCAAACTCTGAGCTGAGAGAGCAAACTGCTCTAAGCTTAGTAACCTCTCTGATAAGAATTTCTTGGCTTCTCTACAGAACGTCCAGAACATTGGCCCAGGCAGCCCACTTTGGTGAATAACTCTGATCCTGAACTTTTATTCCCAAGGTAACCTAGTGCAAAGGAGATTTCAGCTAGGCCCTGTTTTGTGGGGAGCCTGTTGCTGGGCAAGTTATGGACAACGGTTGGACTGGCAGAGTGTTGGGTTGGCCCAGATGAAATAGAAACAGACTGTTGTCCGCTCTGTCCAGAATAAGAATGTTCCAGGGTTTGCTTGGAGCAGGAAAACTGAGAAATAAGAGTTTACTTCAAGGAAGCCTGATGCTTGTCCTCCCAGGAAGAGAGGTGGGTGAGTGCTGCTAGAGCTAGGCCCCAAAGGGCAGAAGCCCTCTCTTACTCAAGAGACTAGTGTGTGCCCCAAGCTACCAGAGTCTGGGAGAATGATCCCTGGACCAAGAATTGTAGGGATGCTGGGCGCTGCTTGTCAATAGGGAGGTGCATTAGAGAGGGAGATTCTCCAGTCCCTTTAGCACAATCAGCAATTATTGGCCCTCCCTGCTAGGATTGTTAGAAGTAACTGTAGAAATAATCCATAAGCAGTTGTATCAGGAGGGCAAGGAGGGGATTTGGCTGCAATATCAGCACTGAGCTCTGCATCTCCTTCCCTACACTGGGGAATGGGGTGCTCTTTCTCCCATGCAGGTCTCCAGGCACTATCCAACATGACTTCAACCTGACCTCTGTCTACAGCCACTTCCTGCCTGAGAGCGGTTGCCCAGAGGTCACGACCATGCCCATGGGCCTTGGGGCCACAGTTGACTACATCTTCTACTCAGCAGAGCCCATTGAGAAAGGGGACAGAGGAGGTGAGTGTGACAATGTGACTCTCCTGAGGGCTCATGCCTACTGTGTTGGAACAGCAGATCTTTGTGATGGATTTTCTGTCCCCACCATCCCAGGAGTGGGCCATTGGGTATGGCAGTGTACATCATCCAGGGACCTGAGCTGTGGGGAGAGGGGGGCTTTGTTGGAACAGTCTCCATGTTGATGGTGTTTTGCAATCTGCTTGTAGTTGCTATGGAGGCCTTATAGCTGTCTTGCGTTTTCTGGCTATAGTCTCTCATGGAAGGTCAAGCTAGTTTGGATTGCCATTTGCCTGTTGCTCAGTTCTTTATAGCAAGTGGGGTCACCTTCTATCTGCTGAGGATCTAAACCTGGCTGTGGATTTCCTGGCCCGGCACAAACCAGAATCCTGAAGGCTGCTCATTTCTTCCTCAGGAGGAGGCACCTTCTGTGTCCTCTTCTGGTGACGCCCCCTGCCTTGCTCCTCTCTGGCCAAGGCAGGAGCTACATTGATGGCCTCCATCACATTAACTGAGGGGTTGGTCCAGCCTAAAATGTGGCCTTTGAGCGTGTGGTGAGAATAAAATGAGAGAGACCCTCAAGCAAAGACCTGCATTTGCTTTGTGGGGGCCAGCGCATCTGGCAGGAACCTGTGTGGATAGATGCAGGATGACTACAGCAGGTGCCTGAGTCTGCAGGCAAGTGACACCATCCATCAGAAGAGTTTCCAGGGCGTTTATTACTGTAGTATCGCATCAAGATACATCTGTTAACATTTTTGCTCATGCAGGTTGCCTCTGTGAACATGCACATGAATCCCTTATGTGCACAATGGGAGAACAATCCTCTGTGTCGGCACACAGGCTTTGAGCATGCAGATTCTGTATCTTTCTTATTCCCTCATCAGGTCACAGGCTGTATCGAGATGGAGCTCTGAAGCTGCTTGGCCGCCTAGCCCTCCTCTCTGAAGATACCCTGTGGTCAGCAAACGGCTTGCCCAATCCCTTTTGCTCATCTGATCACCTATGCCTGCTGGCAGGCTTTGGCCTGGACATCTTCAGCTCCTGAAAGAGGGGTTTGTGCGGGTCTCCTCACCTCCCACAAGAGCTGATCTGATCGAAGAATGGGGAAATCAAGCAGCAGTAGCCTTCATCGGCTCATAGGAAATCTCCTTCCTCTTCCTCCCAGCCCCTGATCTTGAGGTTTTCCATTTTCTTCCTTTATGAAATGAGCATGGGGGTTAAAACCCCTGAATTGCTGCGCTCTTGGAGTCTTAACTTCACTGCTGGCTTATGTCTAGCTGTTCCCTGCACCATCTTTTAAAAGAGACCCTGCCTGTTTCCTTCCTTACCCATTTGCCAGAGGTTTTAACTGTGATGCTCAAGTGCCACAGAAGCCAGCATGGCTCCCTCTTCTTTACTTTTTCTCTATTCCCCAGAGTCCCTGGCGATCTGGACAAGAACAGATACAGTTCTGAGACTACATGGCCCTTTTAGTTAGCTATTTGCTGCCAAGCAGCAAGGGGCCCTCAAACCCATTGTCTGTCGTGCCAAAATGGTGGTTCTTTTACTTTCTCAGCAGTTGTGTATGAAATGCAGACCCTTTGGATTAAGTAGTCCACCTGCCATTTGGAAAGGGAGGGGCTTGCTGGCTGATCTCTCCATTCTGTCTGGAAATGGTTATTAAAATGGCCTGTACTGGACGTCTCGTAGAGAAGATTCACCCTGGCCTGAACCCAGCATGCTTGTGTCAGCAGAGTGAGAGTTTGGGAGATGTCTAGCATTTACTGCAAGGGAGCTTCCCTTCCTCTGGTATGAGTTGACTGTACTGACCACATCTGAAACAAGATCAGACTGGTGTGGATGTGGTCGTTCCACACAGAACCAAACTAAGGAGCTCTAGGGCCACCACAGAAAACAATTATTGGGAAGGTTCTCTACACCTCAGAACAGTTCTGGGGGTGCCTCAAGTAGGGAGAAAGGATCTATAAAGAGCTTTCCTAAGGTTTTATACATAAATGAGATAATTGGAGCTGCTGTTCTTGTTTCTTGCTTGGAAGTTTGGGCGTTTGGAACCAAGGTTCAGTATTTGGATTCTGTGGTATAAATGTGATTACTGGTCAATAATGCCTTGTTACTAGTTCATTTCTTTGTGTTCTGCTTGGTGCCAGACACCCTAGCGTGTCCTGGGTGTTGCTGCTTAACAGTGTGCTAAAGAGCACCCAGTCCCATGCAAACTCTTCTTCTGAGACTTGGAAACCTCCTAAACCATTTTGGTCACTATGCTGGGATTTGGAGGGGGGATGGAAATAGCATCTCTTCTCCTACATTTGTGTGGGAAATTGCATTGGAATTTTCAATCTTTTAAATGTTACTTTCTTTAAAATCTTATTTGAAAAATAAAATTTTACATGTGAATACAAATGTTGGGGCTCTGGAAACAAGCTTTGTTCCCTGGGGGCCCAGTTACTTTCTTCACTGAAACAAGTTTTATTAGCTAGTTGTGTAGAAAGGGGGCAAGGGAGAGTGGGGGTTACTTGTACAAAGGAAGTGGAAATGAAGGTTTTGCCAATAGCCTGCCTTGATCAAGTGTTGTTGAAAACTGCCTAAAGCCTCAGCTCCTCTGGTACAGCCCCCAGCAGTGTCCTCTTTGTGGAGCAGCTTCCAAAGCTACGTAAAGGAGCCCAATCCAGGATTGGGAAACTATTACAAGTTTCTAGACCCTCTGTTGTTGTTCAGGCTGCCCCATAAGCTCAACCGTGCCTTTCTCATCAGGCTCCCCTTCACTGAGAAGTGAAGGAGAGCTGTCCTTGTGAATGTCCCTTGTTTTTATGCTTCTGCCAGTGATGTTTACCAGTGAGAAAATGACCCCTGAGACGGAAGTTAGCAGGGCTGTATTATCTATTGGCTTGCCTGGAGGCTAGCAGCCCCTCCAATTATATCTTTGATTGGCTATGTTTGTGACCGAGATCTGGCTTTAGGCTCCTCTGACCATATTGATCCATCAATTTGGGGTGGCAACCTTTGTGGCGATGCATGTAACCTCTGCAAGGTGAAAGCATATTCCTATGGCTGATTTGATACTGGCTTCCTGCTATTTGCTGTAATTGCTATTAAGTGTTTTTATACTAATTTAAGCAAAGCCATGTGACAGGCTGAGAGCCCTCTTTCCAATAACCGACTCTCCCTAGAGCTTAGGTGAGACTGCCTGTTCTGCACAAACACACTCGCAGGCTGGTGGTGCTTAAAAGAAATGATGTGTGAAGTAGTACTGTGCGAAAATCCAAGGATCTCAACACTACTGAGAATAGGTGTGAAAAACAGGATTGTAGAACTGAAGAACAGTAGCAATATTGAGGTTGGCAAAATTTTTATGTGCAGAGATTGGATCATGTTAACTTGTTGCTAGAGGACGTAGTCAAGGCCAGTAGTGTAGCAGGGTTTAAAAAAGAATTGAATAAGTTCTTGGAGGGTAGGTTCTTTAGTGGCTATTAGCCAAGTAGGTTTGGGGGACACAACCTCGGACTTTTGGGAGCTGGGATCGCCCCATTGTGACTTGTTGGGTATTTCTCCCAAGCAACTGTGATTGGCCACTGTCAGAGACAGGATGCTGGGCTCGATGGACCATTATGGCACTACTTATGTTCATATTCTACTCTGGGTAACTTGTCTTCAATTCAGTGGAATCTGAAAATCAGGCATGTACTAATGCTACTGAGATGAGAATTTAACCCACTGTGTCATGTTTTCAAACTTTAAAGTCTGAGCCACTGAGCAGAAATGTTCTAGAGTGGGTCACACCGCATGGAATATTTTTCTTTGAAGTAAAAAAAGCTGATCTTTCTCCCCCTGCCTCCAGTTACTTCTCCGTTCGGGTAGCTCTCCACTTTGACCGCCAGGAGGCAGAAGTAAAAGCTTCTCACTGTGCATGCGTGTCCCAAGCTGCCTCCTGTCCGTCTTCTGTCTTCGGACCGTCAGGAGCAATTTTTTGTTTTTTGGCGCTCCTTCAGGGTGCTCAAGTGGGCAGGCGGGACCAACAAGGCAGCGATATTCCCAGATGCTGTCTTGGGAACCGCTACACAAACCCCGGTCAGCTCCCTTGCAAGGCACCCTGAGAGCAGGGGAAGCCGAGCGGGAAAAGAAAACTTATTCTGACTGAGGCCGGTCCTCAGTCTCTGCCGGCGTTCCCCCCGCCCAAGAACAGATTCAGCGCGGCTGGAATCTGTTCAGACCAGCAGGCCATCCCCCTCATGATGGAGAAATGGAGCCAGCAACCGAGCAGCCATCTGAGCAGGCTATGGCAACCTAGCGAAGACACGCAAGTAGTGACTATGTCTTCCCTAGCTAATTCTATGGGGAAAATCCTGGAGTCTCTAGATAAGCTCTGTGAGCTCCAGTCTCATGGGAAAAGGAAGAGACCTGCCTCCAATCCAAAACCTAGTAAGAGGGCCCTGAAGGCAGTTAATCAAAGAGCGGGAAAAGCACCACGAGGGGGTGCCCGTAGCCCGCCTTTTAGCTTCACCTCAGTCCTCTCAGGAGAGCTCTTCTAATGACCAGCACCAGAGACCTAAAGTGCAGTCACAGTTCCCGCTGGGCTCGGACTCTGAATCTATTCAGGAGGTCTCTGGCTCTGAGGAGGGTGAATATGTAGATCCCCAAGGAAAAGGACAGGCAATTCGCACTCTTATAGAGATGAGCTCCTGTGCCAGGTGATCAAAACTTTACAGCTAAAAGAAAAACCCTCCAAAGGAGAGTCCTCTGACTCCCAGGAGGAGGAAGACACATTCCTTCAGTGCATGGCAAAGATCACGGGGTCCCCTTGGACAAGGCTTTTGAGAGGCTAGTGTTAGAGGAGTGGAAACATGCTAACAAGTCCTACAAAATGAATAAAACTCAGGACTCCTTATATTCTTTCTCTAGAAAGAAGGAACTGCTCTTCAAGAATCCAAAAGTAGATGCAGCGGCCACCTCGCTGACCAGGCAAACTGTCTTCCCCACTGAGGGAGACTGCTACCCAAGGGACCCCACTGAAAGAGCAGTTGACTCAGCCCTTAGAAGAGCCCTAGATTCTTCAGCCTCCACCTTAAAAATCAATATTCTGTCCTCGTATGTGGCCCGAGCACTACTGTCTTGGATGCAGGAAGCTCAGGACCCGGAGATCTCAGAAAAGAGATCTCAAATGCTCACTTCTCGCATCCTTATGGCCACGTCTCTAATTGCCGACTTCACTACAGATGCCATGACTTGGGCAGCCCATTCAGTAGCAAATGCTGTCTCGACAAGAAGAAGGGTTTGGCTGAGATCTTGGCAGGGGGATGTCACCGCAAAAAACCTGCTGGTCTAGGGACCTTACAAGGGTTTAAGCTGTTCGGCATGTGTCTCGATAAGGTCTTAGCAGACGCAACCAATAAAATCAAACCAAAGACCCTGCAACAGGTGGGGTCTAAAAAGAGGTTTTTTCATGGCCAGCCATTCAGATCCAGAGGAAATTCTGGCACGCCCAGAAGATTCCAGCCTCCAAGCAATAGAGAGCCCCCATTCAGTTTTCCTTTTCGCAACAGGGGTCAAAAGCAGGGTAGGTTCAATAAACAGAAACCCAGGGCTTCGTCCTCAGGGCAACCTAATCAAGACTTATGACTATCCTGACAATCCGGAGGTGGGAGGCAGGCTTCAAAATTTCTCAAGGGTCTGGGAAAAATAAGTCACAGACACCTGGGTATTATCCTGCATAACGCAGGGCTACGCCATAGAGCTACAAGGGCATCCCAAAGAGAGATTCCTCACCTCCCCCACCTCAAACAATCTAGCAAAACATCGGGCCATGCTAGGGGAGATTCAGAGGCTTCTATCAATTCAAGCCATAGAGAAGGTCCCAATCGAACATACCAAACTAGGACTCTATTCAATAATATTTTTAGTTTCCAAAAAACTAGGAAACTGGAGAGCGGTCCTAGACTTAAAGGCCCTAAACAGACATGTAAAAAGACTAAAGTTCAAGATAGATACAGTAACATCCATGTGCCAGAACTTGAGGAAAGGGGACTGGTTGGTCTCTCTGGATCTGAAGGAGGCGTACCTACACATTCCAATCTGGCCACCGCATAGGGGATGGCTCAGATTCAGCTACCAGGAATCCCACTGGCAGTTCAGAGCCCTTCCCTTTGGCCTGTTCTCAGCTCCCCGAACATTCACAAAGATTCTGATCCCTCTAATAGCAAATCTCAAGAGAGAAGGAATACACCAATATCCCTATCTTGATGACCACCTCATCAGGTCTCAATCCAAGATATTAACAGATTTACACAGAACTGTTCAGTATCTGAACCTTCGCGGGTTTCTAATCAACAAGAACAAGAGCCACCTGTCACTGACTCGCAGACTAGAACATCTAGGAGTAATCCTAGATACTACTTTAGATATCGTCCTTATCCCTCCCTCCAGACAGCAAAAAAAATCACACTCTAATCCGTCTTCTGAAGCACCGAAGGCAAATGAGGCTGAAGGTACTGGCTCAACTTCTAGGTCTCCTGATTTCCTGCACTCGGCAGGTGCGATGGGGTTGATTCCATCTCAGACCCTTGCAGCAGCGGCTGCGACCTTTGCAAAGAGAGCAAAGGGCAACCTAAGCAAGACAATCACCAGGGAGGCTCAAGGTCTCCAGGTCTACACTCAGAGGCGGTAAAGCTATTCACATGGGCTCAGAGGCACATGTCCTCGCTAAAAGCTCTGCACATCAAGGGTCGGGACAACTTACGGGCAGACTGGCTCAGTCATCAAACAATCAATTCACACGAGTGGTCCCTGGACAGAACAATCTTCAAGGACATAGTGAAACTCTTTGGTCTTCCCCAAATGGACCTCTTCGCAACTCAAGAAAATCTCAGGTCCTGAGGTTCATGTCCAGAACTCCTTGCAGAGAAGCAGTGGCAACAGATGCACTGAATCAGTCCTGGCCCCAGGGCCTCCTCTATGCGTTCCCTCCCTTCTCGCTGATCGCAAGGGCGGTAACAAAGATTATCGAAGAACGGGCACAAGTGATTCTCATAACGCCTTAGTGGCCCAGGAGACCATAGTTTTCGGACCTAATAGAGCTGAGTCAATCACAGCACATGATTTTGCCCACTCACCCCACCCTTCTCACAAAGGGTCCCATACGGTGCGACAATCTACAAAATCTAAAGGTGACAGTGTGGAAGTTGAATGCGCAGCGTTAAGAAAGAGGGGATATTCTGAGGCTGTCCTTTCGACTCTCCAGCTTTCTAGAATGCCAGCTCAGAAGGACCTACAGAGCTACTTGGAAAACGTTTGCCCAGTGGTCAATAGAGAGAGATCAGGACCCCTGCAAAGCAGGAATTCCAGAAGCTTTAGATTTTCTTCAACAAGGCCTAGACAAGGGTCTAAAGCTGAACACTAGACTAGCAGCAGCTTTGGACTCTTATCAGGGCAATTTCCAATAGGGCCATCTCCTCACACAGACATGTCAGACAGTTTATGAGAGCAGCAAGACTCCTCTCCCCAGCGGTAGTACACAGATGTCCTTCATGGAATTTAAATTTGGTCCTTGATGCTCTCACCAGAGCCCCTTTCGAACCTCTTAAACATGTCTCCCTGTACATTTTGTCTGTCAAGGTGGCTTTTTTGGTGGCCATTACTTCAGCCAGAATTTCAGAACTGGGGATCCTGTCTGTTGAAGACAATTTTTGTTCTTTTCAAGAGCAGTCAGTGACCTTGAGATTAGACCAGGCGTTTATCCCCAAGGTCAACTCAATGTTCTACAGGGCTCAGGAGATAGTATTACCATCTTTCTGTCCTAAGCCAACTCATCCTAAAGAAAAAGTTTGGCATACCTTGGATATGCATAGAGCACTAAAAACTTATTTGACGAGGACACAGAGCTTCAGAAAATCCACAGCCCTGTTTGTTAATATCAGGCCCAGCTATAAGGGTACCAAGGCCTCAAAAACACTAATATCAAAATGGGTCATGCAGGATATTGTTGAATCATATAAAGGGGAAGGTCCCTCCCCTTCAAATCTGGGCTCACTCTGTCAGGAATGCGGCTACCTCTTATGCCTTTAAGCCCAGAGCTTCCTACGAGGAAATATGCAGAGCAGCCACTTGGTCTTCTCTGCACACTTTGTTAAGCATTACAAGTTGGACCTCTATAAGTCAGCTGAAGCTGCATTTGGTAGAAGGGTGCTTCAGGCGGTGCTGGATACTCCTAGTGCCGTTTTTCCCCACCCTTAGAGGCATATTTTCTGCTCGGGTACATCCTGAACGGAGGAGTAGCCGGAGGCAGGGGGAGAAAAGGGAATTGGTCACCTACCTTTGGTGAATTCTTTTCTCCCGTGCACTCCGGATACTCCTCCAGCCCTCCTTACCAAACAGCACAGAGAACGCTAGGGAGTTTTACTTCTGAGTTCTTAACGTTGCCAATAAGGAAAGTCATATTTCCCCTGTTGGGTTCTATTGTATTTTTACACTGGTAGTCCGTTACTTCTACTTAGTTTTTGTTTTCACTGGCAACTGTCCCGAGGATGAATGACCTGGTCCTCTGCTTGGGAACCGACTGGAGCAGGATCGGGGTAGCTCAGGACACGCATGCGCAGTGAGAAGCTTTTACTTCTGCCTCCTGGCGGTCAAAGCGGAGAGCTACCCGAACAGAGGAGTATCCAGAGTGCAGGGGAGAAAAGAATTCACCAAAGGTAGGTGACCAATTCCCTTTTCTCACTTCCTTTCTTTCTAAAAAAAATGCTTTTCCATTCTATTAAGGAAAAGTCTTGTTCAGACGGGTTAAGAGCTCTGTGGCTGAGGGGAGACAGCTAGAATTTGGCATGGGATGTATAGCACTCCACGCAAAGTGCCTTTGAATGTTTTGGAAATTGCTTTTGATTTGGCTAGATTAGGAGACTTTTGAAATTCTCACTTTGTGCATTTTTAAAAACCAACCCTCAGAAGGAGGGTGGCTTCCCTGAACATCGAGTGAGGCAAAGCGGCTGCCTGCCTCTATCACAGAGCAGCAAGGTGATATGGGGGGCAAATGCAGACGCTGTGCATGAGACCAACTTCAGACTTCTTTCCCCCAGGGAGCTCAGGAACTTCACAGAGAGCTTCCAAATGCAATAAGCCCTTGTCTGTGCTAGGAAACCCCCTTGATAGGGCTTTTCTTCTCTAATTTAAAACAAATGACCACTTCAGTATGTTTAAAATACATACATGTCTCTAGTGAAACAGAAATTGCAGATGAGGCAGAGATCTGGGGGCACTTCAGTGGATGCACCCCAGGGGTATCTGGGAGAGACAGGGTATTCTAGTAGTGTCCATTCAAACTGGAGATTACAGCCTTCCTTCTGTATCTTCCTTGCCCCTTCAAAGGGGAAACTCCCTTAGGAGAAACTTCAAAATCCAAACAAAGAGAAAACATTAAGAAAGCCAGTCACAGTTGAGAATATATATGGAGTGCTAACTCTTGGTGTATGCATCACAGTACAGTCTAACTATACGATCCATTTTCTCTGTACTGTATATGTGGCCTTCTACAACCTTGTAAGTTGCATCTTGTACGTAGATGACTAACAGGCTTTTTAAAAAAAAAGATACATTTATTATTGTGACAAGTGATAGAAAAAGCAATTTCTAGATAAAATGTGGGAAATGGTAAATAATAGTTGAGAATGTGACCTTGAAACTAATGACTGACTAGGGGCATTTTCATACAAGACACACTCCACCCACCACCCACTCACTATACATGTTACAGAGCACCCATAGGGCAACACTGCAGCCCTGCAACATGTATAGTGGGTAGATAGTATCTTGTGGGAAAATGCTCTAGGAAATAAGCCTCTGCATAAAAAAGGTCTATTTTTGTAGGCAGCCTGAACTTTAGAACTACCTGACTCAAGTGCTTAACCAGACAACACTAGCATTCTTTGAACACAGCTTTCTGATAGGCTATGCATGGTCCCGGGGGGTGGGGTGGGAATACTTTCCTGTGCCGTGAAAGAGGACAGACACTACAAAGCTGGGGAGAAGAGATCCCTACTACAGTCCTTAGATGTGTAGTATTGCTGAGGAGACAATAGTCTCCAAAGAAAGAAAGGAGATCCCACGACTGCTGGTCTTCTCGGCTCTGGGAGACTGTCACGGCCAGAGGGGCACGGTCATTTAGGCTGAATTTTGCTACATAGGCTTTGCGTTTCCTCTGAACGTGACCTATTTTGATAACAACTGGGGTTCCTTTGCCTAGTCAAACTGAAAACACGCATCCCCTTTCCATTTTTAATTGTTTTTCTTTCAAACCAACTGCCATATCTGCAGCAATTAACTCTGAGGGGAATAAAAATATAAAACAGGCGAAATTTAGAAAATTTAGCTGTTCATGCTTTTGTGCTGGCTCTTTCACTTTCTCCCCCCCCCTGCTCTCCTGGGTGTCTAGCCAAGGAGCAGCTCTTTCAGGTGCTGACACAACTCAAATTGAGTTAGCTGGTCAGATCATTGCTTAGTGTTTCCCCTGCAACTGGATCTAAACTGTTAGGCATGAATAGAAAATTCTTTGGTTCATTATAAGCTCCTGGTGTGATAAAATAATGGAAGAAATGTAGAATAAGGCACTTGAACAGGAGTACTAGCTCATGGCTATTGTCATGTGTAGTGTATTTTTTTACCTGAGATGCTCCCATGCAAGGACCGGCTGTCTTCAGGTGGGGCCCGTCTCATCTGAATGTTGGGGGGATGCATACTCCCACACCCACCCATCCCCTTTGCATCTCCGCCCCCCCCCCCACCACCACTTGCATGGGGCTTTTGGCAAAAAGCCAGTGCCCTGTGCACGGACAGGGTGGGTGATGCATGGATGGGGTGGCTGTGCATGAGGCTGCTTGTGTGAAGCACCTCCCCAAGCATGGTGCCCCGTACTCCCCTTATGCACAGCCGCACTCCCCAATCTCATGTAAAAACACCCACTGTAATGTGTCTAAGCTACAAGCCTCAAGGAGGAATGGCAAGCAACTGGGAAGGAAGTCTGGAAACAAGCAAGTAGCAGATACACCTGTGGGTGCACACACACTTCCAATGTGAACATGTAGGGACAGAGAAGTTCCACAAAGTGTTTCTATGGTCTCGAGTTCTCCAAAGCCTGTGGCTGGTGCATTGGGGAATTGTGGGTTTACTTCTTGGTATCACTAAACTAGTTCTCCACCAAAATATTTTTCTAACTTAACAAGACTGGCATGTGCCCTAGTACCCTGCTGGAGCGAGAAGGAGAGAGTCTCCCATAGAGCATCATGGTGGGCCTCTTTGCCGCATGAATTCTTTGACTTTTGGTCAGACAAGGGATCCAGAGTTTTAAGATGGGAAAAAGTGTGGGATGGAAGCTAATCAGATTGGCTTGATCACCTCCAAGCTTTCATGTTCCTGCAACCAGATTGTTTCCCTTATATTGGATTTCTCTCAGAATGGGTGGGAGACTATTATTATATAACACCAGCAATGTACTGGTGCTGTACAATGAATAGTTAGAGACCGGTCCCTATCCAAGTTTCAAATCTGGAACTACAGGAATAGATTTACAGGTTTACTTGTTAGTGACCTTGTTCTTTGGTGGTGCAGCAATAGCTGCTCCGATAGCAGGTTTTTTATTGGCAAACCACAGCTTGGAATTGTCCCTGTCCCTTTTTCCAAGCATACTGGGAATAATGGAGGATTGTTTATCAGCTTATTTATATTAAGTAACTATTTTAGAGAGATTCAGTGGTGATATTGACTACCCAGCAGGTAGATCTTGGAACTGCAGCAATGAAATTGAGAAGTAGAGGTAATCACCCACCAAGTTACCCATATGCTAATAGTTGAGCTACTCATGGATCAAGACCTGAGAGTACCCAAGTTCTGGTTGCAGCTGTGCAGACTTGGTGAGTCATTTCCCTACTTTAACTCCCCTTTGTGTTGTACAAAATTAAGTTCTATTCGGCTAGGGCAGTTAAGGACTAAAGCCCCTAATCAAAAAATAAGAGTATCAGTAGTAGTCCCATTGATTTAAAACTCCTGGGAAGCACACCCTTGATTTTAGTGGGACCACTTCATGAGCATGTTCAGGGCTGCAGCTTTTGCAACATCCAAGTGCAAAGTAACATGAGTAACCTGACCAAAAGAAAAGGGTGCAGGCAACAGGCTTTTGTATCACACTCTGCAAGGTGAAGCAGCATTTGATGGAATAACAGCTCATTTTACTTCTGAAAGTAACTTTTCGTCCAATCTTCATGGGGGTAGGCTGGAAATTTTGTCTCCCAACACTACNTATTATTGTGACAAGTGATAGAAAAAGCAATTTCTAGATAAAATGTGGGAAATGGTAAATAATAGTTGAGAATGTGACCTTGAAACTAATGACTGACTAGGGGCATTTTCATACAAGACACACTCCACCCACCACCCACTCACTATACATGTTACAGAGCACCCATAGGGCAACACTGCAGCCCTGCAACATGTATAGTGGGTAGAGAGTATCTTGTGGGAAAATGCTCTAGGAAATAAGCCTCTGCATAAAAAAGGTCTATTTTTGTAGGCAGCCTGAACTTTAGAACTACCTGACTCAAGTGCTTAACCAGACAACACTAGCATTCTTTGAACACAGCTTTCTGATAGGCTATGCATGGTCCCGGGGGGTGGGGTGGGAATACTTTCCTGTGCCGTGAAAGAGGACAGACACTACAAAGCTGGGGAGAAGAGATCCCTACTACAGTCCTTAGATGTGTAGTATTGCTGAGGAGACAATAGTCTCCAAAGAAAGAAAGGAGATCCCACGACTGCTGGTCTTCTCGGCTCTGGGAGACTGTCACGGCCAGAGAGGCACGGTCATTTAGGCTGAATTTTGCTACATAGGCTTTGCGTTTCCTCTGAACGTGACATATTTTGATAACAACTGGGGTTCCTTTGCCTAGTCAAACTGAAAACACGCATCCCCTTTCCATTTTTAATTGTTTTTCTTTCAAACCAACTGCCATAGCTGCAGCAATTAACTCTGAGGGGAATAAAAATATAAAACAGGCGAAATTTAGAAAATTTAGCTGTTCATGCTTTTGCGCTGGCTCTTTCACTCTTCCCCTTCCCCCCCCCGCTCTCCCGGGTGTCTAGCCAAGGAGCAGCTCTTTCAGGTGCTGACACAACTCAAATTGAGTTAGCTGGTCAGATCATTGCTTACTGTTTCCCCTGCAACTGGATCTAAACTGTTAGGCATGAATAGAAAATTCTTTGGTTCATTATAAGCTCCTGGTGTGATAAAATAATGGAAGAAATGTAGAATAAGGCACTTGAACAGGAGTACTAGCTCATGGCTATTGTCATGTGTAGTGTATTTTTTTATCTGAGATGCTCCCATGCAAGGACCGGCTGTCTCCAGGTGGGGCCCGTCTCATCTGAATGTTGGGGGGATGCATACTCCCACGCCCACCCATCCCCTTTGCATCTCCACACCCCACCCCCACCACCACTTGCATGGGGCTTTTGGCAAAAAGCCAGTGCCCTGTGCACGGACAGGGTGGGTGATGCATGGATGGGGTGGCTGTGCATGAGGCTGCTTGTGTGAAGCACCTCCCCAAGCATGGTGCCCCGTACTCCCCTTATGCACAGCCGCACTCCCCAATCTCATGTAAAAACACCCACTGTAATGTGTCTAAGCTACAAGCCTCAAGGAGGAATGGCAAGCAACTGGGAAGGAAGTCTGGAAACAAGCAAGTAGCAGATACACCTGTGGGTGCACACACACTTCCAATGTGAACATGTAGGGACAGAGAAGTTCCACAAAGTGTTTCTATGGTCTCGAGTTCTCCAAAGCCTGTGGCTGGTGCATTGGGGAATTGTGGGTTTACTTCTTGGTATCACTAAACTAGTTCTCCACCAAAATATTTTTCTAACTTAACAAGACTGGCATGTGCCCTAGTACCCTGCTGGAGCGAGAAGGAGAGAGTCTCCCATAGAGCATCATGGTGGGCCTCTTTGCTGCATGAATTCTTTGACTTTTGGTCAGACAAGGGATCCAGAGTTTTAAGATGGGAAAAAGTGTGGGATGGAAGCTAATCAGATTGGCTTGATCACCTCCAAGCTTTCATGTTCCTGCAACCAGATTGTTTCCCTTATATTGAATTTCTCTCAGAATGGGTGGGAGACTATTATTATATAACACCAGCAATGTACTGGTGCTGTACAATGAATAGTTAGAGACCGGTCCCTATCCAAGTTTCAAATCTGGAACTACAGGAATAGATTTACAGGTTTACTTGTTAGTGACCTTGTTCTTTGGTGGTGCAGCAATAGCTGCTCCGATAGCAGGTTTTTTATTGTCAATCCACAGCTTGGAATTGTCCCTGTCCCTTTTTCCAAGCATTCTGGGAATAATGGAGGATTGTTTATCAGCTTATTTATATTAAGTAACTATTTTAGAGAGATTCAGTGGTGATATTGACTACCCAGCAGGTAGATCTTGGAACTGCAGCAATGAAATTGAGAAGTAGAGGTAATCACCCACCAAGTTACCCATATGCTAATAGTTGAGCTACTCATGGATCAAGACCTGAGAGTACCCAAGTTCTGGTTGCAGCTGTGCAGACTTGGTGAGTCATTTCCCTACTTTAACTCCCCTTTGTGTTGTACAAAATTAAGTTCTATTCGGCTAGGGCAGTTAAGGACTAAAGCCCCTAATCAAAAAATAAGAGTATCAGTAGTAGTCCCATTGATTTAAAACTCCTGGGAAGCACACCCTTGATTTTAGTGGGACCCCTTCATGAGCATGTTCAAGGCTGCAGCTTCTGCAACATCCAAGTGCAAAGTAACATGAGTAACCTGACCAAAAGAAAAGGGTGCAGGCAACAGGCTTTTGTATCACACTCTGCAAGGTGAAGCAGCATTTGATGGAATAACAGCTCATTTTACTTCTGAAAGTGTAACTGTTCGTCCAATCTTCATGCGCGTAGGCTGGAAATTTTGTCTCCCAACACTACAAAAGGCTGCTGAGGTTTGTTTTTTTAACAAGCAAGGGGGGGGGGTTGTCTGCGGCCACAGAGTACCCCCAGTGGAGCGCATAGGGTGGGATTCAAACCGGTAACTCCCAGCATGGCTACCCTAGCCACAGAGGCAAGTCACACACGCTCCCTCGGCCGTGGACCAGGGAGAAGTGTACTGGGCTGGACTTTGCAATGGACGTATCCCTGATGTGAGTGCTGAGGAACCCAGGCTCCCCAGCAGGGGGACTTGCAACGGCCGTGTCCCCCAGCTGTAGTACTTATGAGTGACAGACCTGTTTGTTGGCATGGCTGGCTACACCTGTTGCCACGACGCTATTTGGTTTAGGCCGCACAGAGCACTCCAGATTTCCCAACCATGCTCTATGCATGGGCATGAGTGGGTACTTTGTAGCCGATGGGATCCCATATCCCTTCACCTTCAGATGGGCGCTCCATGACTCCTGGTTTGCCATACAGCGTAGTATCTCATCTAGAAACACTCTCAATGAGTATGCTAGGAACGTCTGAGCTAAAATCATGGACCTTACAAGTTTTAGTATGGTCACTTTGTAAATGGGAGGCATAGCCTTGGCCATCCAGGTATTTATTGGCACTGCTGCTTTCTCTACTACTGCAGTTTACGTGTGCAGCTGACTTGGCGGTCAATGCATGTTAATGCCACTCTGGGCAAAGGCCACCTGAAATCCCCATCGTGCTGTTGATCTTTCTGAGCTGTTCACCTGTTCCCTACATTGTAGCCATTCTCTTATGCGATGCTATTACTTGGCTCACCATAATAAAGGGTTACAGTCTGTTGAGCATTATACAAAATAAAGTTGAATTGTTCCCTCCTGGGGAAGAAACTGAATCCTGCAGCTGCCTGTGCTTATTAACATACTCTGTGTTTGGCTGAAGCCAGATGGCAAGTTCTTTCCTGTGTTGTCAATGGGAGAGGCCGCTGGACTCTAAAGCTCTGTACAGGTTTGGTCAGAAGTGAAAGCCAAATCATCCCTGCTACAATTAAGTGAATGGAGGTCTGAATTGGAGACTATTCTGTTGCTATAGCTGGATGTTCCCTAGAGCCAGCCCCATCACCTTATAGTTTCCCACAGCTTGCCTGCTCACATTAGAAAATAAGTTGGCAGTGGAGCTTTGTCACTGGGGTATCATGTGTTCTGTTGCTGGGTCTTCAGGGGCATGAACATGTTCATCACCAAGAATTCATTTCTTGTTCTTGCACTAGAACATCAGCTAAAGACAGCCTATATATCTAATTCCACTGGTGCATATTCCTGAGTAAGATTGGAGATAAATAGTTGTGCTGCCAAGAGAGCACGAGTTTAAACAGAATCCATATGTTTTCACCTGTCAGCAACAATGAAGACATAGAGGTAGCACTGCTTTGTTCTCTGAACAGAATGTGAACTGTAAAGAGCAAAACTTTATTTTCTAGTGTGAAAGGTAGAGGAAATACTGACATGGAGGATAAAGAGATGTAGTAAGAACTAAATCTAAGTACAAGATCGGTGTCTTATCTATAAAAGAACACAGAACCTCAACTGGTTACTTACAGAACAGACACAATTGAAAGAATCCAAGGAGAGAGAAACCCTTCATTTCTCAGTTCTGAAGTGTATCAGTGACAAGGGCTAAAATAGAATAAATACTGATGTGGATGGAAGGGCCCACCCAGGCCCTACTAGCACCATCTGAGTCCTGACCTGGAGAATGGAGGGGAAACAACTCTGCCAAGCGTATCAGGGATTCAGTTACCTTCATAATCGAAACTGGGTTGCTCCTGAGTGGGTACAGCCAGGGCACCACCACCCTGAGGGAGAATGGTTTTGTGATATGACAAACATGCTGAGGAGACCAGCATACACTTTAAGCTCCCTGAAAAGCTCAGTCCAGCTGTATACAGATAGTCTCTGCCTTTATTTAGCAAAACAGAAACCCAGCAAGAACTGTCACTGACATAGGTTGGGTACTGGCTCCTGGTCCCAGTGTAGGGCCTTTAAGTTGCTGACAGGGCAACAACGCAAACATCTTGGGGGCATGTAATGCTGTTGCAGACAAGAAGTATAAAGCGTACAGCTCTCCCTTTGGTGGGCACAGGGCTACCCTGACTACTTCATTTACAAGAGGCTACAGCAGTTCATCCAGATCAATTCAAGAGAGCCATTAAGGTCCTCCTAATAGCAGTCCAGGATTGTTCTCTACACTCTGGTTTCGTGGCCTCTGCCTATGACTATTTGAAGACACTCCAGTTTATACACATCACATACAAACCAGGCTGGCAGGGGACAGTAGGGAGCATGGCTGAGGCTTTCACCCGATATGCTACAACACAACATTCTTCACAAAGTACACCTGGTAACAGTGATACAGCTACTGTGCAAATAACTTACTGCTTCTGTTTCATTAAATACAAATATAACCCCCCTCCATCTAAGGCTCTGGAGTCACCTACACTGATAGGATAGAGAACACACTCTAGGGAAGTGCTATACGGACCGAGTGACACAAGGGTATGAGCTGATACCACTTGGACAGAAAGCATCACACATCCCGCTGGCCAGGGCAAGTACTGAACTACACCTAAGCCCCCACTGGCTGGGTTAGAAACAATGCCAGGGTGTAAAGACTAATGTATTTAGCAAACATCCTTAGCTACCAGCTGAACACATGTATTTCCGGTCAGAACAGGAAAGGAACCCTTTGTTTTGCCCCTCAAGCGATCCAGTTAAAGTTAGAGAGAGAAAGAAAAATAGTGACTGACCAGGTTCATCAGGCCCTGTCTACACCAGGGACACAAGGGGGTTAGGGAAGCTGGGTCACATCCATTATTCACATTTAAACAAACAGTCTAACAGGAAATCAACCGCTGTGGCAAGAGAGGCTGACTTTTGAGTTCCCCAGAACACCACACAGTGGTCTGGCCCTTCCAACTGTAGAGAGGAATTTTCTCCCTAATCGGCTTTAGAGCTGCATGGACAAAAGAATAGATATATACAGATAAGGGTCATAGGAGGTGGAGTATGTACATATATAAAACCATAAAAACATTTATACTTCATGATTTTAAGACATTTAAAAAGGCTCCAGGCTAAAGCTGGGCCCTCTGAGGCACCAAGAACAAACCCTTTGGCCCTAGCCCCAACACAGCTAATGCTTCACATTGGAGATGCTAGAACAACAATGGATGGTCCTGATTCCATCTCTTACAACAGATTTCTAGACCGTGGACCATCTAGTCTGGCTCCTTCATGGCAAACTATGAAACTGCAGCCAGGAATTTTTACATCAAGCAAAAAACTAGTAGATGAACTATAGAATATCTTTTAGAAAGATATTCTATCTTCATTTAAAGACTTCAAGTAATGGAAAATCCATCAGGTTCCTGCATAGTGTTCCCATGGTTCATTAAAAGTTTAGGTCTTATTTTTAGTCTAGATTTGTCTACCTTCAACTTCTATCCATTAGATCTCATATAATAAAAATGATTAGCTCCAGCCTTATTCTACACTGGGGCTCCAGCTTTGGGTTCAGTAGTCAAGCTTCTACTCTCTTGCAGCTGAGGAACAGACCAGGGAGCAAGGAGGACATATTGCTACTGCAAGATATTCACAGGATTTCTTATGGCAGAGACTGGACAAATCTTCTGCCCCCAGGGCAGTTTGCCCCTTTCCTGTGCTGCAGCAGCATCTTCAGCCTCAGCAAGGAACCTGGGATTTGCAATGGACTGTCTCAGACGTTACATTTACTATTACAGAGGTATGAAAACAGGATAGAGACAAAAGAAAGTGATCAGGACAGGTCCAGTTTCCCTGTGCTTCTCAACAAGCAACACCAAAGAAACAATTGCAAGAGGCCTTTTCGAGTCCTCTATCACAGCACGGAAGAGGAGGACATAGTTGATGGAAGGGTGTTTGTGGGAGATATAGTCAATCTGAATAGGACACAGTTTTTCTGAGCAAGGAATGCAGTCACTAACGTGGCTATCAATGGACCTCAATATGACTGACTGTCATGGTCCAGGACTACCTATGATGAAGCAACCTCCACTCAAAGCAATGTATTAGAAGGAATCTAATACAGAGGATTCACTCTGACATGCCTTTCACCTTCAAACTGGGGGATGAGTCTTTTTCACCCAGGGTCCACTTAAAAAGCAGAGGTCATTGCCACACACAGCTTCCTCCAGGTGCCTGGTCACTTATGGAGGGCTGGGGTAGGGCAGTAAAACAATTGGTCCGAGGCTGAAGATGCTGGCATCACAGCCCCCTAGCCCATCTGTGCCAGGTGTATTACTTTAGCATGAATTAGCTGCTACAACAGAACAGACCCATGCAACATCTAGTCCTCCATCTTTAAGATGCTTTACAAGAATTAAATGCCTTCCTGTGTGTTTAATTGTACTTTGAAAAGGAGATGGCCTCGCCTGATGAATGCTAATACTTGAAAGGATGCACTTATTCCAAGCAGCTTCCAATCTTGTTCTGTTTAGCTTTTTAAGATACTGGCCTCAGCAACAAACTACACAGCTTAATTCTGGAATTCCACACACCATTTTGCTTTACATAGCACCAAGGGGCCATCTACCCTTCTTGAGCCTGTTATACTATCCTCTCTCCCTATTCCTTCTCAATAGCAACACTTCCATTTTCTGCCCACATGACGAGTCTTCCATACAACACATTGAGTTCACTTGTTCTGTTGCTGTGCTTATACATCCTAGATTTATATTATTTTTCTGGACTTAAACAGTCATTCCAGTTTTAATATAGCCTAGCCGGTTATTTTCAGAACTAACTTGCCTTGCACCAAGTGGACTCCATAGTGCCACTTGGGTCTTCAATTCAGAGTGTGTGCAAGCAGCTTAAACCATTCCTTGCAATGCACATTACACATCTCAATTTTGCTTCTATCTTTCAATACTCTGGAAATACCACTCCA
Source organism: Sphenodon punctatus (assembly GCA_003113815.1). Taxonomy (NCBI): domain Eukaryota; kingdom Metazoa; phylum Chordata; class Lepidosauria; order Sphenodontia; family Sphenodontidae; genus Sphenodon; species Sphenodon punctatus. The sequence continues at coordinate 115,402 of QEPC01003965.1, forward strand.
TATTAGCTAAACTGTCTCTCGAATGCTTTAAGCAGCACAGAACCTTGACCAGAAGGGTCATCCAAGTGGATTCTGTTTTTGTGAACTGTGCTTGTTGTTGCATCTCTCTGCTTATAGTCAGAACAGTTTGGAAAATTTGCAACACACTCTGAAGACTGGCATCATATTGGAATTGTGTCAGACTCTTGTTGACAATTTTGGGTCTGCAACAAATTACATTGTCTTCATATGCAATCTTCCTGGTCAAATAACATGCTGCACAAAGATCAGGCACCTACAGATAGATACTATGATAAGTAGAGAATAACTAAACAACTGGATTGGAGTAAAGGGTATAAGTATTTGCTGCATCTAAGGAAGCAGCTGAGAAGAAACTGCTCATATACAGCTATGTCAGCTGTATATAGCTATGTATTCTGCTTTGACCATCAGAAGATTTTTTTCCTACTCTCCAAAGACCGACTGCATCTACACTTCAGAAATACCCATATGTAAACATGAATGTGTTCCAGCCATATTATAACTTTTTGCATGCTATAACTATAGTGGATACTCACATAAATCAGGTTTTTAATGCATCTTATTCTGCCTTCTCTTAGGTGAGAAATAGTCTTACATGAAGTACTGTTGCACCTGACCCATAAGTGTAAAGTAATTACTTTCCTTTGTAATAAGACTTAAATATGTCATTCATGGACTCCCAACTTTTAACTATGAAATGCACCTTAGTTGTGACCCACTCACCACCAGCTTTTTCACTGCTGGCCCCTACATCCTTCTCTCAGTGCAACTGAGTTGTGGTCCCGCCCCCAGATCTGCCAACCCATCTGAAGTATATAGGCTAGGGGAACCACAGCTTTGATCAGGGGGAAAGCCAGCTCCCTCTTGCAATAGTTAAATAGTATAATTAAACATGGTTGTCTGAAAAAAGAGGGATGGGAACCCAGCCAGGCTCCCATGCCCTAGGACTGGGATGGAAAGCAATAGTCAGCACTGGCCAGGCTAAACAAGAGAAATGAGTGGGGTACCCTAGCAGTCATTTTCAACCACTGGTTTCAGTTTTGATCCTCCAAGCTCTCTTCCCTACCTTAAAAAGGGACAGATTCTGGTGCCTGCCCCCTCTTTTGCCTTCTCTAAAGCCCAAGTTGCTCCATAGACTGATCTTAACATGTCCTACTACTGAGTGCACACAGCTGAACGAAAAGAGGACAGTGGTTCTACTGAGGTCTTGGTCTAGTAAACCGGTACAGGGGAAAGTTAGGAACTGTTCCCTTGCAGGGTCAGCAACACTGCAGCACACCAGATGACTTCTACCTTGGAAGGCACACCCTCTATTCCCAACAGTATGTGCTTCCAGAAAGAATCCTTGTAAGTTGCCCTGTGCATTCTCAGCAGCAATAGCTTGCCTCACTCTTAAGTGCATTCCAGCAGGAAATGGACACAGATAAGGGATGAGTGGGAATGAACTCAGCATGGCCAGAGAGAAACCTCCTCTTCCTGCCTAACAAGAGACAAATGCCATGTGAAGCTGTGCACATAGATCCGTCTCACCCCCACTCCCCTTCTTCCCAAAGCCTGCACCACAGTGCTCTCCCTGACACTTTGCCATGGCCAAGGTCTCCATGGCACTTTTCAGCATCTGCCATAAAAAGGCATGGATGTGGAAATCTGGTTTCTGTTCAGACACTTGCAAGCATCCTGTTGGCTGCCTGCTATCTCATCTCCAGGTACATAACACTCCATCCTATTTCACAGATAATGGTTGGGGCATTGAGTAGCCTCACAAAGGGAGGGGCCCATGCTCCCTCAAAGCCAGCAGTGCAACCTACATGGGCAGGATGAAGTCCATGTTGGAAGGGAGGATTCCTTGCATACAAAACCTCAGACCTTTAAAACAAAGCTACATTTAGGTATCTGAGTATTAAATTAGTGGTTCCAGGGCTTGCTCCCTTCTCCCCCTGTGGGAAAAAGGGGTGGGATAGGATTTACTTCACTCTCCCTCCCCATGGCTGTAGCAAAATGCAAACGAGAACAGGAGTTACAAACCCAGAGACATTTCTTCCATTAGAATCAAGGTCCTGCCATTCCAGTATCCACCCCCACCCCCGTTCCACCCCAAGGGGCCTCCCATTGGCTCAACAGCTTCAGCGTGGAAGGGGGGCAGAGACCAGATGGTCTTTGTTTGAGGGTCTCTGCCAACGCAAAGAACTCATGCTTGGCATGGAGTTGTACTGGCCCCACTTGCTCCATCCCTCACTGCGCAGCAGCTTCCTTCCTGACCCTGCACAGCATCATCCCAGTGACTGACAGGTCTGTGACTAAAAATGTTGTTTAGTTGTTGGATTTAAGAATGCCCTCCCTGAAAAAAAAAACCAGGCAAGCAAATCCTCCATGGTCTGCAGGATCCAGCTGTGGGGTCAACAGATTAGAAAGTACCTAGGAAGACCAGCAATCTACTGCCCCCCACCCTAAGTTGAGCTTGCTGCAGGTGGATCCAGGTCTCATGTGTAGTCAGCAAGGAGCCCACGGAACCAGGCATCACTCTTTACACCCGGATTTGGTACCCATTGAGGTCTGGCATGGCTTTGGACTCGGCAGGCCTCTTCTCACCAGACGGCCTATAAAGGAAAAGGGGAAGCAAGTGAAATTGAGAAGATGATCAGAAGTCCTCACCTTCTCCTCCAGCAGAGAACTCTTAATGATGGAGCAGTGCCAGCATGGGAAGAACAGAGCATGCTTCCCCCCCTTCTCCAGATCTCACCCACCTACCCTCACCCTAGATGTGTACTTTGATGGCTTTAACTCCCCAAAGCATCCTTAAAGGCCGGCAGCCCAGCACTTCCACTTGATTCACATTCATAGGGAAATAGGTTTGGTCTAGGTCAAGGCATGCCAGGTCTCAGCAACCCAAGATATATGATTTCATACATCTCTTTTGGTGGAAAGTTGAGCCATCCCTAAACAAGCTATGAAATTAAGAATGTCATAAGGAACTAGAGGAAGGTGTGATCTGACTTGAAAGGGGTGGAGAGGGAAGATAATGGCTGAGATGACAGAAGGAGGGTTGTACGCACACGCAAGAGAGACAGTGACAAGAAGAGAGACTTAGCAAGGCAGAGGAATATCCTCCAGAGAGGCTCACCGTCTCTCCCCTCGGCTGTTGCGACGATGTGGACTGGACTGATTTCGCTGTGGGGAGGACACATCCTTTTTCCTATCCTTGGTGGGAGATGGTGGTCCTGTTCCTTTGTTGATCTGCAAGAGCAGGATTAAGCAACATGTGGTCAACTAGTCCCAACACAGCCACAGAATGTAAGGCCCAAGGCATTTTACTTTCTGTGACAAGGGTGGTTAATAGGGGAGAGCAAAAGAAACAGGCCATAGTGGACACTGCACCTCTCTTCTGAACTCCATCTTGGACCTGCCTCCTAATCTCAAGTTTCCAGATCACATCTACCCAAACCCCAGCAACAGTCACATCCCAGGACATAGAACCAATGTAGGATTTGCACCTGCTGAAGGGAAAGGACTCTGCAACTCCATAGCACCCAGGATCTCTGGAGAAGTAGGGAACAATTCTCATATCCCAATGCCCCTCTGCCTCTTCCCCACACCAAGCACCTGATGTCTGCACATACAGCCTTTCCTCCCTGGGCATGGGCGTCAGTTAAACAACCTGAGTGCATGGGAATGAACTCTCTCAGGTTGGGCCAAGGGGACAAAACCCTTGCCTACTGCCTCCAAGAGCCAGGGGTACAACTCCCCAGCACATCCTAGGTTCCCACCTTCAGCCTCATGTCGCGGGCATGCCTCTCGAGCTCCTTACGGAAGTCCTCCCGGCCCAGCTTGTCCACATCTAGGATGGAGTGTTTCCACTCAATCTGCTCCACACTGTGCGGATCATGAGACACGTACTGGCCCAGCTTCACCTTCTTGAGGCTGTGCCAGCAGCAACGGTATGCCTCCTCATAGTCGAAGATCAGCTCGCTCAGCGTGCGGAAGGTGGGTGGCTTGTACATAAGATCCTCACGCCGGCTGATGCCCAGTGCCCCATAGCGACCCCCAAAGTTCACCCCCAGCACGATATGGCGGAAGTAGTTCCCTGAGAAGTAGGTTTTGAAGCTGATGGGGAAGCGCTCCAGAGTGGGCATGTTGTTGGTGAGGTAACTGGCAATGGCAACATTCGGGAAACAACAGGTAGTGCTAAGGCAAGGGGTAAAGTGCTGGGGACAGGCACTAGACAGCTGAACATTCCACATCCTATCTAATCCCAAGGTACACCCCTCACTAGGCACACATGCTTCTTCAACACCCATTGCCAACAAAAGGGAGCCAGCAATGACACGAGTATCCATGGCAAGACAGCGGTCTTGCAATAATCAGCCTCCAAAGGATCAAATTACTGCTACCCCAGAGGTAAATGGTTCCTTAACCCTTTCCTTTGCAACCCTCAAGCTGACATTTCTTAAAAGAGAAGCACACGGTGGAAGGAAGCTAGTCTTCCAAGTCTCCTGGCTGGTAACTGCATCTTCCCAGAGCTTCCTCATCACCGATGCAGCTCCGTTTAAAAAGGATATGGCCCCAGTTGGGCTCATCCTAGAAGGTCCCCAAGCAAGACATGCTTCCCCAGATTTCTGGGGAGGGCAGGAGTTACAGCACAAGTTTCTGATTAAAACCGGACCTGCAGCTGGCACAATGGTCACTAAGTTAGAAACAGATTGAAGACAACAAATTTTAATAAATAAATAAATAAAAGTCAAGTAGGTTCCTTTCCATATCTCCCTCTACTCCAAAGGACATTGCAGGTGGCAGTAATCCCTGCTATCGACTTGGAGACTTCCAAGCCTAAGGTAGCAGAGGGGGCTAGGCATTAGACTGGGTGTTGGGGAGTTACATATGTTTTTTTTTTAGAGGAAAGGATACATTCCCAGGATCACAGCTTCCAGACATTTGATTGGCAGGGCCTCTTTGGTCATTTCTTTGGCCAGGTCCATCAGCCTATCGGACAGAGCAAGAGGGAAAAGACAGAGGGGAAAATTTAAAGGGGTGTATTTGTAGCAGGAGAGGCACGGTCAGACCCCACGACATACACGTGCAGAATGGGTTGGGAGAGAACTGGGGGTGGAAGAGGAGGATAGAAGCGTCTGTTGAGGCAAAGGAGAGAGGAGAAAGCATTGGAGAATAAATTAAATACAAGGTTCATTCCCTTGCCACCCGTCTCCCACTTCTCATTGCTGATGCCGATCTTTATCCCAAAGTCACACGTTCAAGGCGTTACAGATAAAAATTGATACATATATCAATAAAACCAATTAAATTAGATCCACCTCCTAACCTATCCCGACACCAAAAGCTCACCTAAACAAAAATATCTTCATTGTTTCCAGGAGATACATAGGACTGAACTCTGGCAAACCACCAGGGGAAGAGAGTTCCAAAGCTGAACAACAGGAACTGAGAATGCCTCTGCTTGCCATATCACGGTCCATACGCTCCGCACTCCCCGATGTGGAAAGAGACCGTGATAGGATGTAGGGGAGGCGGCAGTCCCTAAAGGTATGTTGGACCGAAGACATGCAATGCCTCTGACTGACCTAGAAAGGATTCCTCTGCCCTTTGGGCCAGATTCTGCCTTCAATGTAAACCTTGAGATTTCCAAGCCCCAAGGACACCTACATGTTGAGAGAGACAGAAAGAGCCATTCCATCCTGGTCTCCCCAGATGATGTGCTGCAGAGAACACTCTGCCCCAAATCACAAGGAATCTGGGGATTTGTATTGGTGACTAATGGGGAAATGCCCATCTTGGCCCAATTGCTTAGCACAGCAACAAAAAGCAGAAGGGCTTGGTGGCAGCCTGCTGTCCCTGGCTGAGTAAGTGGAACCCAGATGCAAGGAGAGGATGTGTTTCCTGCATGTGTGCAATTGGGGAAAGGGAACAGCCCTTTTATGGCTCAAATTTGCAATCCGGGTTGTCCACTTCTTTCTCTCCAAATTGGTTTACTGTGTAAGTGAAAACACCAAAAAGTCTAACTTCAGTATTGGGCATTTTTGCCCAAAGAGAATGAGAAATCAGTATCAGACACAAATGCATTTTGAAGCACTTCACTAGGAAAAGAGTCTATAGTATAACTTTAAAAAAAAAAAAAAAAACCCCACCAAAAGCCTGAGAATCCTGGTTGCAGATTAGGAGTGCCGTTCTCTCCCCCCTCTGGAAAACATGTATTTACATAATTTCTGCTGGTAATTTACTGATCTTTGGCAACTAGCAACAAATCCTGTGCTTGTGTCTGGATAAGGGAAGTCCTAGTTCTGTGCAGCTGCATCCTGCTTACAGCTCAGTTCTTGTACTAAACCTTGGGAGAGCGCGCCATGGCACTAACCCAACCCCCAGAGTTCAGTCTGGACTCTTGGCCAGACTCAGAAGAGAAGGAAGCAGCTCCAAGAAGTGGCAAGATTCCAAACATGAGGGTAGGAGCAAAAGAGAGACTGCCTACACTTACCCGGTCAGAGGTCTGCTCTTCTTAATTTCAAAGAACTGCGTCCCGGTGTGATTGTACCTGAAGGCAAGATGTTAAGGGCTATGCAGCTTGCAAGAGTTGAGAAATGAGAGCAATCCAGTCACAAAAAGGTGAATATCCAGTAAAACTGCAGCACAGATAAAGTACACTTTTGTTACTGCATCCCTCCTTTTATCTCCTACTATGATTTGCTCCCTTAATCCCCACCCCATTCCTTTTTCCATCTATTGATTTCTCAACCAGCCCCGGTCCAGCTCGTTTTCCTTCCTATTCCCCAAAATGTCCCTGCAGAGAGTGGTTTTTCTAGCTGGCTTCTACACCAGCAGCATGGACTATCAGAGCCAGGCTGACAAGGCCACTTCTCTGGCTCTCTGCAAACAAATGTGGAGAGTCTAAAATTTCAGGGCTTCCCTCTTCCCTCCCGGACTCAAGATGAGAGCAGGACAGCCAAAGGATTTGCAGAAAGGTGTTGGCAGTCTCCCTCTCCACCTTGGGCCAGGGCTAAAACCTTGGACAGCTATAGCCCATCAACAAGATGAAGTTCTGCTAGTGCAGCATATGCCCTTTAGTTACGCACCCCACCCCAGCACTTGGGAAGGTGTGTAGGAACCTCAGTCCCCAGCCATGAGCATACAGGCAGCTATACATGAATGAAAGTTAGTGGGTAATTGCAGCTCCGAAGCATATGGGCAACTATCTAGTTGTTAGAGGTACCCAGAGCAGAAGCAGCAGCAGAGCAACCTGTAGAAGAGCTTGGTGCAAAGCTTAAGTTCCTTCCCTCCACTCAAGCCTGGCAGGGGAAAGTAATGTCTGCAGTTCGATCTCATGCCTCTCGTAAGGGCTAGAAAGGCACATGGTTCAAGGCCCTTGTGTCTGTACGTTGGCAGAGGGGAGATGAACTTTGAACCCAGTGCATCTGACAAGAGAGGTGAGCTAAAGGGAATGCCTGCAATATACATTAGCTTTGGTCTTGTTCATATATATATGCTGCTGTGATGACAAAGGAGTTAATGAAAGGAAACTAGATCTAAGTGGGCAGGACTGGAATGAAACACCTAAACCACAGCCCATCTCCGCTTCCTCTTAATGGCAGCGAGTTTCATTTCCCACTTGGACCAAAGTTTAAGCAGTGAGTCAATTATTCTTTTATGGTCAGATGAATAGAAGGTCTGCTCGGTTCATCTGCAGATCATCTGTTCTTGATAATGACAAAGGATACTGAAGCTCCCTGATGTAGCGCTGTATGGATTCCAGGCGCTCAGGGACAGGAGTGGATGGCTGGAGCGTAGGCACACTTGGTATAGGAATCTGCATTTTGAGCATGAAAGTAGAATACGAGTCATAGAAGAGGTACTTGAGCCTGCAGTCACATGGCTGTATGCACTTGGCACATTATCAGGGGGACCACATGCCCTCAACCCAGGGAAATAAATGAGCAACAGATATCAAAGGGACAAAGACCAGTTTATATAAAGAACAAGCTATAAAGCTAGATCTGTAGAGCTGTGTAGCAACTAGGTAGGGAGATGGCAGTCTACAAGTATCTAAAGGGTGTAAACATCGAGGAGTTGAGCTTAGGTCGATAGCTACATAGGCACAAAACTAGGAAGAATGGGAAGAAAAGAAGGACAGAAAATCTCAGGAAGAACTCTCAGCACTGGAAAACATCAGGCCATGGCGTAGTCTCCGAGGAGATCAGGCAGAAGCTCCATCAGCTGGCACTTATAAACTAAAAATGAACACTAGAAAGTGATTGGATGATGCTAGAGGGTTTCTCCATTTCTAGCAGCTTATAATTTAAGGCTGTTTTTACACAGCCCCCGCACGGTGGGTGGGAGGGGTCCGTGGTCGCACCAGTGTGTGCGCAATGAGTGGGTGGGGCATGCATACGGGCACACACGCATCCCCCACTTATTCACATGCACAGAGCAACCTCAATTTCCGCCGGGTGCTCCATTTGTGTTGATGACTGGGGTGCGAGTGGGGATGTGTGCACGCAAGCCCACTCACCGCACACACCCACGTCACATCTTTCACACAGGACTCTCCCACTCATGAACACCCAGATTTCTGAGTGTTCACGAGCAGGTGCAGCTCGTGTGAAAAAAGCTTAAGTCACGCAGCAGCAGGGTAACATTTGTGAGTCCTTTACCAAGGACATTGCCCCAATTTTCCAGTCTTGGCCTTGCTGATCCAGCAGGTCCTTCATTTCCAGAGAGTTGTAGCTTTGACAACTAAGACAGCAAGGCTTAGCCAAGGCAAAAGGCTTGCAGACAGCTCGCAATCTTGGGAGCAACAATCTTGTGGGGTTTTTAAAGAAAGAAAGAAAAAAAGTTTTGGTGAGACTATGAATGCCCCTGGAAAGCAGGGGCACAAAATACTTCTTACTAAAGAAGGTTAACGATCCTTGAATTTCAACAAGAAATTGCCACCTAACCCTTCCGTAAGGGAAAAGTGACAACTGAAGCCAGAACCTCCCTCCGACTCCCCCATTGTCTACAAGATCCTTGGGACAGGCTTCTTCTCTCCTGTACACCCCCAAACATGCACATTGTTTAAAACAACCATATTCAATAAGACGGAGGTGATGTTGGTGGGGAGAGCAAGGGAGGTAGTGGCCGCCCTGGTTGGGGGGGGTTCGCCCTCCTATAGCTCAGCAGGTCCGGAGTCTGGGGGTGATACTGGACGCAGGCCTCCGCCTGGAGCGGCAGATTGAGGCAGTCGCTAAGGCTGCCTTCCGCCAGTTGTATCTGGTGCGTAGGCTGCGTCCATTCGTCTCCGGCCCGGACCTGGCCACCCTCATCCATGCCTTCGTCATCTCGAGGCTGGACTACTGCAACGCGCTCTACGTGGGGCTTCCCTTGTTCCTGGTTTGGAGGCTGCAACTAGTGCAGAATGCGGCGGCTCGTCTCCTTACGGGGACGGGCCGTCGGGAGCACATTACACCTGTGCTCCGGACTCTGCGCTGGTTGCCAATAGCGTGCCGAGCCAGGTTCAAGGTTTTGGTGTTAATCTATAAAGCCCTTTACGGTCTGGGCCCCTCGTACCTCAGGGACCGCCTCGCCCTCCGCGCCCCAGAGCAGCTCCTTCGGTCTGCCAGGGGTGCCTTCTTGGAGGTCCCCCATGTTAAGCGGGGGTCCACAATGAAGAGGGCATTCTCGGTGGCCGTGCCGCGCCTTTGGAACTCTCTTCCGGAGGAAGCCCGCCTGGCCCCAAGCCTGTTGACATTTCGGCGTAGTTGTAAAACCTGGTTCACCCAGGCCTTTGGTGAGGGTGGGGTAAGGGTTTTTTAGCTCCCCTACCCTATTTATCTTATTTATTGTTTAAACTTAAGCCCGGGCCGGTTTTAATAATTTTATATGATGGTTATTATTGATGATGTTTTAATTGTTTTTTATGAATTATATATTGTTGTAAGCCACCCCGAGCTGTTCACAGGAGGGGCTGGATGGAAATTTATGAAATAAATAAATAAATTCAGCCGAGAGACATGCTTCCCGTTTATTCTGTCGTGTATTTTTGATCATTTTAATTGTCTTAATGCTTTCCCAATTAAGCCGCTTTTATGAAGAACCCATTTTGAAGCTAGCACTTATTTCCCAGCACCTCTCCAGGAGGCAGCAGAAGTGGTGACTGGGCAAAGGAACTAACAAAACATGCCAACTATTATCTTTGTTCTTTGCCAGAAAAGCACACACTTCAGTCCTGGCAGAAAACTGCAATGGGGCACCAGCTGCTCATCTCCCACCCAGCAGGAGGCACTGAAGAGAAAGGGGCAGGAGGGCTGTCTGAGAGGGAGCTCACATCTGTTTCAATTCTAGTAGAAATAGGAAGCCTTCAAAACCAGGAACTCTAGTGCCTCTGGAATTAATGCAAGCTAAGTTGGTTTAGAAGCTATGAGCCAACACACTGAGTCACAGCCAGAAAGCATTCTCAGGCACAGACAATGAAGGAGGCTATACACTAAGGCAACCACAGAATTTAGCAGTTTTACATTTTTGTAAGGGATTATTTTTATGTGAGTAACTTAGGGATAATATTTGGCCCACATAAGCTCCAAACCCCTATCTCTACAACTGCAGGGGAAGGAAATTTGCTGGGGATGCTCCCCACCCCCTATAATTACTGCCATGGTTATTTCTATCCAGCGTTTGAGTGGAGACAGGCAGCTAAAATTAACTTGCTGGGTTCCAGCTAAATACACACAGACAGTGCAAGTTTCTGGTGCCGGTTAGTTACTTCTCTCTCTACTGGGGGAAGCTGCTTCTCCTCCATAGCTTCTCTTCCAGGTCCCCTTTCTTCCTGGGGAGTATGTAATACTCAGAGAATGGATAGTGTAATGGAAACCATTTAAGTGAGGGACCAAGTATAGGAGAATCCTCTGCACCTTAAGTAATTAAACTGATGAAGTACAGTGTACTCTGGCATGCAGAGATCTAGGGCTGCAGCCCAGCCTGGATTACATTCTCCTCTGCATCAAGGACTTCCAAGCAAAATGATGAAGGTGCAGGATGGGAAAGAAGAGAAGGGATAGTGAATCTGCCCTCTTGATTCATGTGCTGACAGGATGAAAGAGGTTAAAAACCTTGTTCTTCTCAAGCCATCTTTCATCCAGGAATCTTGGGTACAAATACTAATTAATTGATCCTCATAATCTCTAAGAGAGGGGTGATACCAAAGGAGGGAATTTATCAGAGAGGTGAACTGGCTTAACTTAAGTAGTGCCATACTGAATCAAACCAATCAATGGTCCATCAAGCCCAGCATCCTGTCCTCTGACATTGGCCAATCTCGATCACATGGGAGAAGAACCAACAGTCACAACGGGCAATCCATTCCCTGTTATTCACTGATTGCACAGCAAATCAGCGTTGTAGTTAGAAACAGAGCCATGTCCCCTGCTCTGGTCACCAGAGAACTTTTTCCCAAAAGGCAGGCTGCTTAACAAATGTGTTTCCTCTCAAGCTGCACGACATAAGCCAGTCACGCAGCTCCCAGAGACTTGAACATACTGGGCAACTGAACACTTAAGAGTTTAGCAGAATTCCGCAGAAGACAGACTGAAGAGAGCCAGGAAGAACAAAACAGAGAGAAAAGCAAGGATAGAGAGACATGGACCTCGTTTCCTCTCCCTCCAATTTTGGATATATCAAGGAAGAGGGTTTTAGTGATATAACTTTAAGAAGAGATATTCCTTTCTTTCCAGGTATTTATATAGCCTCATTACTACAACTATGTAATCACCTTGCTACTCAGGGCCTCTGCTGCTGCCAGCACAGCATTATTACAATTACACAGTCTGCTACAGTAGTAAATGAAGCCACATGCCACCACAATACAAGTGTGTAAAACATGTCATCCCTGTCTGCCATTGTATATGCATTTAGCTCCATCAGTTGATCAGTTATTAATCTGCTGGCCCCTTCCCCATAACTTATATCTGTCCATTTGAAATGCAAGATATTAATAGGCAGGGAACATGTTTTGCAACACTTCTGTGAAATGCAATGCACATCCATGGATAGATATGCAGTTCCACAAATAGTAGGATCCTCCTTACCAGCATCCAGGAAAGCCAAATCCAACAGGGGTTAAAGTCTATCCGTGTCACCTACTCTGGGCAACTGCAGGTTAACTCTACCAATATCCATGAGTCCAATGGAATAAATGGACAGCAAGCAAGCTATACCAAGTATTAGCCCCTAGTATGATCCTATTCTGCTCTATTAAAATGGGGAGACGTGGAAAGAATAAATTGAGAAGCAGCATGGTCCAATGGGTAGCAGAGTGAACAGACAGGTGCTAGCCCCACCTCTGCTACTAACTTGCTGTGTAACCTTGAGCTAAATCACTTCTCTCTACCTCACCAGCACCCCCCTCAGTAACAAGCAATTCTTAGCTTCCTTTGTACAGCACTTTGAGATCTACAGGAGCAAAATCATTTAACTAGATCCCTGACTTTGAGCAGGATGATCACTCACCAGACCAGCTCAAATGCTATGACCAATAGGAAGACCCTAAAGGCAGCAGGAGATGCTGCAGTCACCTGGACTTGATGGCCTAGTGCAGCATTTATTCCTTGCAGTGCAAGAGGCACTGGGGTGAGGGCTGGATAAAACATGCATGGTTATAGTGCTCTCTTCAGCCAAAGCTTATGCATCTCTTCAAACAAAACTGCAAGCAGTTAAGTTACTATGGCAATTGTTCCCAAACTTTTTGCCTGCAACACCCCATTTTGAGACTTTGAAAGATATTACAATCCAGAGATAGAGTGTGGTCACTCTAAGATATTACACTTTGAGGTATTATGTAATATCTCAAAGATATTACAAGAATTCTTTCTTCAGTTACCACTATCAAAACCCAGCAACAGCCTACTTATTACATTTTGCTCTATGGCAAGTCTGGGCAATGGTATGGAGGAGAGTCAACACCAAGTCTCCCTCTCAACCCGTTTTCTGCTAGGAATAGAAAAAGTGAACTGCTCGTTTTCTGTTAGGTACTGGTTAAACACTGTGCCACTTGACTTCCCTGCACAGCAGGGTACGGTCACATACTAACTGATCACGAGAAAATATATTTAGATACTATATTCCGAGTGTAAGCTAACCAGTGCTAAAGGAGAAGGGGTCAGGTAGATCAAGCCCCAAACTTGGGTTCTGCATATGGAACAGTCTTGTCAATACAGATAGAAATGTTTCATATTTAAAGTTAAATAATTCATGGGAAAGGCCTGGGTGGCTTTCCAGTTCCCTCCAGAGTCTCCAGTCCCAAACACAGCAACACTGGACTCCTGGCTGAAAGCCAGGTGAAAGTGATTCAAAACAGGAGGGAAAGCAACCAGGCTACTTCCCCTGAAACACAGAAAGGAAAGAAGGCAAGGAGAGGTACATTTGACTTAAAATACTTTCCACGTTTTAATGCTGCTGAGTCCATCTGTCAACAATATAACCCAGAGTGCTACCTGTCCTGTCCAGATAAACTCCTGGGCATCTTGTACTGACCACACTAAGAGAGACAGTACCATGGATTAGATTTCTAGCTTGCTGCTGGTCTAATCCACTAGGACAATATTCATGTTCATAAGAAGGCCCATTCAATGGCCTGCCCTGACCTCTGAAAACAGTTCAGGTAGGTACACAGTGGTGCAGCAGGTAGCAAAACGGAGGTGTGTCTTAGTTTCCCTCCTGGACTATGCTGCTTGCCCCCATTGGTTGTAGACCTTTAACAGCGATGCAGTAAAATCTAGCTGCCTCTAACAAGGGAAGTAACAGCAGTTCTTCAGATTAGATAAAAGTTCATTTTAGGTGCCATCTTGAGCTTCCAAACCTCTCCCTGCTAGCCCGAATCAGTCGCTGTTGCTGTGAGAAGCAGGGGATAGCCAAGTTCTGGTTGATCAAAGTGACCTCATGAGTACTCATCCTGGGTATGTTTATGAATCACAGGAGAGAAACAAATGTTGAATGAAACACAAGACACGCTCCTTCCTGCATTTGCCACAGGTCACAGTGTTTTTGTGACTCAGTTTCCTGTGTGCACAGGGGGGGAAAAAAAAAAAAATGTCTATTTCACAGAGTAGCTATAATCTTAATGAATATTAGCAAAGCCCTTTGAAATCTGCAGATAACCCTTACTGCAAAGCACATGCAATGGACTCAATACAACTTTAAGGCCATAAATTACTCCAGAGTAGCTTCACCTGGCTTCAGTGGGGATACTCCAGAGTAAGTGATTTGTAGATTGCAATCTAAGGTGTTAACAAGCCAGACAATAGCCCACAATACCCCCCCCCCCCATCACGTACATGTCCACCTGCCCACATATTAGGTGGTCATCAGATGACCACCCACAGCGGGGTCTGGGAGCACATCAGCTCCGACACGCGGGCGAACATTGGCTAGTCTGGGCAAACACTGCTTCCCATCAGTTAGGTTGTGCGGAGCCTTGCACGCATACAGTACGACAGAGTCATAGGTGAAAGTCTAGAGTGTCTGAGGAGCAACAGCTTCTGGGGGTTAGCAGGAGAGCACAGTGGGGGGGAAAATCGCCTGCTCATCTGTGAGGTTTGTTACACTAAAACTGTTAGTGCGGCTGCATGGACCAAACAAGGACCCCAAGGGGCTAGTGTCTCGTTTGTTTTTCCTTTAAGTTTCAACTGTGTGAGTTTGCAACTCTTACCTGTATAGGATCCTCGATAGCAGAGCTAGAAAAGCCCTTCTAGGTTATCTAGCGTGATCCCCTGCTGGGAGGAATCTTTCCTTATAGCATTCCTGCGACTCTAACCTGCACTTAAGGCACCTTTGCTCAGGAAGCCATCCCAGAGTAAGAGTACCGTATATTGCAGAGAAACTTTCCTTAATGTCACACCAACATATTTCCATTTGTAGCCCCAAATAGCGGTCCCGGGGTTATGCCTCTCTCATGCCCTTTCCCTCTATTAGCCTATTTCTAGGATCCAGACAGCTATAAATCCCCACATTCCTTTCCTTTCTTCCACACTTTCATTCTCACACAGGGTACATCACCCTGTACTTTCAACAGGTTGCGCTTTGGACTTGTTTAACTTTTAAGAACAAGGGGGGTCCAATGCAACATGCAATAATCCTCCTGAATACAGGAGGGGTATTGTCAGCCCCTATTCCATGCACAGCAGGATGCTTCAGAAACCAGTTCCAGTTCTGTCCTTTACATTAGGATCAGGATTGTTCCAGATATGCTCTGAGGTTACTGTACATGTCTTTGATCCCCCCACTATAAGCAGCACGCTATTGGGTGATAGAGTCCAATCCCTACCCAGGTAAGATGCCATCTCACAGTGATGTGCATGGAGATAAGGGATCCCACCACTTTACATTCTCATTACTCCATGTTACATAAAATTAATCCCAGGTTCTTGACCAGTTCTGTCTCCTTAAATTTAGTCAGACCATTTCCCCAGGAACTCTCACCTTGGGTAGGTCAGTGGCTCCCCGGATCCTTTGAGTCACCTTTTCTCCCTCAGGATGGATCTTGGCTACATACTTCCACATCCTTTCCCAGGTGGTTTCGTTGACGGGCAGCCCTCCTCGGTTGACAAAGAATGGGACCCCACCATCTCGAAGATCCTCATCACCCTCTTCTTCCTGCTCCTCCTCTCTTTGTGCTGCCCCTTCGCTGGCCTCAGATCGCCTTGCAGTGGCACCACTGCCACTCACTTTGCCCCCTGGCATCACAACATCCACTTTGAAATCCAGCTGCTTACAGTACAATGTCCGCTACGCCCCTCAGACTGCCGGAGACAGAGATGCTGGTGGAGGGAGAGCGGCACATGGCAGGCAGATAGAGTGCAGAGGCCCTTTAAGAGAGAGAGAGAGAGAGAGAAAAGGGTGTGGTTCATTCACACAAGAACAGGGCAATATGAATGCATTTTTAACCTAAAGCCCAAACAGGAGACTTTTTCTTTAGAAAAAGAAAATCAAAGGAGTCGAGTGCAGAGAAGACTGGGAGAATTTTAAAAATGAAATCACCCTCTGATCAAATGTTATAGCAGAAATGGGAAGCCTCCAAATGATCCAATTACACTCAGGAGTAATTCCCTACTCCTTCCCCTTTGTGTTGCCCAGACATGAACAGGGATTATCAAGCTCCCCCAGTGCAAAATGTGAGTCCATATAATCCAATTACGGGAAAGCAAAATCAGCAGAGACCAAACCACAAAAAGATTCCACTCACCTACCCAGCCATTGCCGGCAGCTAGTCACCCCGAAGGAGACCAATGCAACACGCAGGCACAGCAGAGGAGGAGAGCACCGGGGCAGCCGGGTCAAACTCTGCCCACAGACTAATCAAAACACTCGCACCGCCCCCAAAATATTTGTCTCTGGGGAGGAGGATAAACCTGATAGAGGCGCCACCAGCCTGGCACCTTGAAAGCGCAGCTCCCTTCGCCCCGCGCAAACAATAGACCCAAACAAAGACAGAGCAAAATAAAGCAGCGGCAGCAGGAGCGAGCCAGCCTCTTCCCCGGCTGACTGCTAGGGGCAGGGAGGCGCCCTCATCCGGTCCCTCGGGATGCTGCCAACCCTGCCCTGCCTGCAACGGGAGCCTGGGGCAGGTGAGCTCACAGGTCACAATGCCACCGGGGCGGGTTGGCCGGCCGCTGGGGAGCGCTGACCCGGCCGTCCTCCTCCTCCTCCTGCTGCTGCTGCTGGGAGAGCAGCGGAGGCGACAATGGGCAGCAGCGCTAGCTGCCAGAAGATGCTGCAGCCGGTGAGCGAGGGGAGCCCGCTAGGGTAGCCGAGACTGGAGGCGCAGCACCAGGGAGAAGGGCTTGAAGGCCCGGCGGCGGGGCTGGGCAGGGGCAGCTGCTACGTGCCGAGGAACAAAGCGCCCTGGTTGCAGCTGCAGCAGCTACTAGCCCCGTGCACAAGCGGAGCCCCCGGCTGCCCCAGCCCGGCCCCGAGGCTCACACGCCAGGCGGCTCTACCGGGCGCTCCTGCCACCGCTGACTCCCCTCCATGCCCAGAGCCAGACGCGCCTTGCGCATGCGCCCTGCCTAGGCGACTTCGTCTGGTTAAAGTAACCGCAGCCTCCGGCCTGGGTAGCTAGAGCCCGCAGGGTTGAGAGGAACTGGGACCGGGTTTCCAGGGAGCTCAGGAGAAGCGCAGAGAAGAATGGGTGGGTCTTAGTGCTGGGGTTGGGGAACGGGGGCAGGTGCAGAGTTAAGGCAGAGGGGCTGACACGAACAGGGGCAGAGTTAAGGTGATGTGACGCCCTTGTGGAGGGTGGCAGGGTTTCTTTCTACTCCTTTGAGCAAGGGAGGGCGAAATGCTGTCTCTCCTCAGTGGGTGCTAAGCAGGGATTCTCATATCTGGGGAACTAATAATTCTGAAACTCTATTATTATTATTATTATTTTATTTAATCAAATTTATATGCCACCCTGCCCATTATGTCTTAAAGAGGCATACAATTAATAAAAACATATTTAAAATCCCCCTCGGGGTGCTGGTTTTGACCTTTAAAGCCCTAAATGGCTTGAGCCCTACATATCTGAAGGACTGCCTTTCTCCTTATGCCCCTTTGCGGCCCTTAAGATCTGCTAAATCAATCATTGGCCCAGTTTCGTACAACTTGCGCTTGCAGAGAGACATCTTGGTAGCTGCCCTGTAAACCCCTGCCAGGTCCTGCAGTGCATGGTCAGCTGATCAAAGACCGCTGAAAGATCTAAAAGGATTAACATGGTACAATATCCCCTGTCAATGGGGAGTCTTTGGAACTCCCTTCTCTTGGAGGCTTGCCTGAGCGCTAGTTTCAATGTCTTCCAGAGGCAGTAAGACCTTTTTATTTGGCCAGACATTCAGTTGGCAGGGATAGATTGTGGGGGGAATGAGGGGTGTTATTAGTTTTATGAGGTTTTAATTATGTATTTTATATTTGTATTTTATGAGTTTTTTGTAAGCCACCCTGAACCTTAGGGGATGTATTTTATATTTGTATTTTATGCATTTATTGTAAGCTGCCCTGAGGCTCAGGGGATAGGGTGGGCTATAAATCAAAATAAATAAATAAATAAATGATATTATTATTACAAACATTTATATAGCACCAGCCGTGTACCTGGTGCTTTACAGAACAAAGATAAAGACGCGGTCCCCGCCTACGGCTTACAATCTAAAAAGACAAGGAAGGGGGGACAAGGAGAGGGGACAAGGGAGAAGCAAACAAACACGCAAGCGGCTGCAAAGTCTCAGGTGCATGTGCTTGGCTTGGTTACAGTTAGGCCGGAATCTGTAAAGGAGGGCAGACCATAAGTAATTGGGGGAAACCAACTAGCAGGCATTGGGAAAGGCGGCATGGAAGAAGTGGGTCTTGAGGAGGGATTTGAAGGTGTGGAGGGAGGAGGCGAGGCGGATGTGGATAGGGAGGGAGTTCCAGGCATAGGGGGCAGCGAGGGAGAAGGGACAAAGGCAGTTAGGGGAACATGGGAGATGAGGGAGAGTGCGGGAGGGGACAGAGGAGGAGCGGAGGGCGCGTGCAGGAGTGCGTAAGGAAATTAGGGCTGAGAGGTAAGGGGGAGCTTGGCTGTGAAGTGTTTTAAAGGTGAATACCAGGAGTTTAAACCAGATGCGTTCAGGAAGGGGGAGCCAGTGGAGAGAGGAGAGGAGAGGAGAGGCTGCACGTGGTCAGAGCAACAGGCTGAGTGGATGACCTTGGCAGCGGAGTTTTGGATGGCGATAAGGGGGGACAGGTGAGAGCGAGGGAGGCCAGCAAGGAGAAGGTTGCAGTAGTCGAGGCGAGAAATGACCATGGCATGAACAAGGGTTTTGGCAGTGGAGATAGAACTAAAGGGACGGATCCGAGCGACGTTATGGAGGGCGAAGCGGCAGGACTTGGCAACAGAGTCAATGTAAGGCTTAAAGGAAAAATGAGTGTCAAAGATGAAGCCCAAGCTACGGGCTTGGGGAACAGGATGGATGGTGACTCCATCGATGTGGATGGACAGGGAAGC
>QEPC01003965.1:139945-156211 GCA_003113815.1 Sphenodon punctatus
AGCAGGGTCTGGGTCCGTTGAAAAGGAGAGGTACAGCTGAGTATCATCAGCGTATTGGTGACAACGCACCCCGAACCCTCTCACGACCTCCCCCAAGGGCTGCATATATACATTAAACAATAACGGAGACAGAATAGAACCCTGCGGAACGCCACACGGTAAAGCGCGGGGGCAAGATGTCTCATCCCCCAGCACTGCCCGCTGGCTTCTCCCCAAGAGGAATGAACGGAACCATTCAAGAACGGTCCCATCCAGACCCCCCAGGTCACGCAGCCATCTCAACAGCAGCCCATGGTCCACGGTGTCAAAAGCAGCCGAGAGATCTAGCAGGATGAGAAATGTTGAACATCCTGCATCCATTTCCCGGCGGAGATCGTCGACCAAAGCCACCAACGCCGCCTCGGTGCCATAGCCAGGGCGAAACCCAGATTGAAACGGGTCCAGGAAACCGATGCCATCTAGATGCGCCTGGAGCTGGGGGAAGGCAAGGGATGTGGATCAGATCAGGGGATGTGGAGCGGGTGGGCTTGCAGGGTCTGGATAAGGAGGGGAGGAGGGGGCTTACAGGGAATGGGTAAAGGGGGGTGAGAGTGAGGGTGGGTATAGGCAAGGGGGAGAACGGGGTGGGCAGGATGGAGAAAGGCTTTTGGAGGAGGAAGAGGGAGAAGCAGGGGAGACAGCAGCGGTGAGAAGGAGGGGAGAGAGGGATGGTGAGGGAGCACGGGAGAGATAGGGAGGCATCCTAGTGGTCTGTGTTCAAGGCAGCAGAGGGGGTAACCCGGCCTGTGGGAGGCACGGGAGGGTCTGCGTAATGTCCAGTGGCAGTGCAAGCGACGGCTGGAAGCGGCTTTGTGGTATAGACGTCGTCAGCATTGGATCTTTGCGGGCCTCGCTCCGGCCTCACAACGGCCACAAAATAAAAGGCAGGCTGGCAGACTTAATTTATTTGGACATTCTAAATTCTAATAACCTTGACAAACTCTCTCTTCTAGCAGGGAATAATTACTCATGAAATTAGAGGTACAGCAAAAGTTCTATCAAAGGACACAATTCTGACTTCGGTGAAGTCAATGGGAGTTTAGGGGCTGACTTTGATGCAGTCAGGATTGTACCCAGAGGAGGCAATCTTTCATCTATTGAAGTAAATGGTTCTGCTTTCATCAACCTTATCGATGGAGGATTGTGTTGTTTAGAACTTGAGTAAGAAAACCCAACGGGGCAATTTGTTTTACCCAGCAAAAGTTGAGAGGTAGAGTGCTTCAGGAAGTCTTACAGATTCTGGAAAGGGGTATGTACTGACAGGTGACAAAAGTTTCAGGTGACATTAAATTAATTATATATCTAAATGCTAAAGAAGACTGTGAGAAGAGATATAGGAGCTTGAAAAATCTAGCTGAATGGGCAGTAGATGAAATGGAATATTCAAAATGTTGAAGTTAATGCACATTGGAAGGAGTAATTGAAATATCTGTACACACTGCTAGATCCTGAATTATTTGCAACCATTATATTATTAGCACCTCGTGAAAATGCATATGTGTTTGTAGAATCCGGGTCTAGGCTGTTGTGGACCCCAAAATATTTGCTTAGTACACAACAATAATGAAAACCGCAAATAAAAAGTGGGAAATAATATTGCATAAGAAAGTGATAATCTTGACAGTCATTATTAGAAACACCCTTCCCTGGGATACTACATCCAGTTCTGGTCTCCCAGTGTCTACTCTAAAAGGATAAACAAAGGCTTTCAGAGTCTAGTAACAAATGTTTATTTATTTATTTATTTATTTATTTTCTAAATTTATACCCCGCCCCTCCTGCGAACAGCCCGGGGCGGCTTCCAATAATAAAATACAATACAATAAAATACAATTTAAAATCATCAATAACAATATAAATTATTAAAATTATTAAACAGGGTTCAGGGCCTTCATAATAAATAATAGATCAGGTGGGGGAGCTAAACCCCTCCCCCTTATCCCACCCTCCCCAAAGGCCTGGGCGAAAAGCCAGGTTTTACAACTTTGCCGGAATGTGAACAGGCTGGGAGCCAGGTGAGCTTCCTCCGAAGGGAGTTCCAAAGGTACGGCACAGCCACCGAGAACGCCCTCTCCATTGTGACCCCCCCGCTTAAGACGGGGGACCTCCAAGAAGGCACCCCCGGCGGACCGAAAGAGCCGCTCTGGGGCACGGAGGGCGAGGCGGTCCCTGAGGTATGAGGGGCCCAGACCGTGAAGGGCTTTATAGATCAACACCAAAACCTTGAACCTGGCTCGGCACACTATCGGCAACCAGCACAGAGCTCGGAGCACAGATGTAACATGCTCCCGGCGGCCCGTCCCCATAAGGAGACGAGCCGCCGCATTCTGCACTAGCTGCAGCCTCTGAACCAGGAACAAGGGAAGCCCCCCGTAGAGCGCGTTGCAGTAGTCCAGCCTTGAAGTGACGAAAGCATGGATGAGGGAGGCCAGGTCCGGGCCGGAGACGAACGGACGCAGCCTACGCACCACATATAGCTGGCGGAAGGCAGCCTTAGCGACTGCCTCTACCTGCCACTCCAGGTGGAGGTCTGCATCCAGTATCACCCCCAGACTCCGGACCTGCTGAGCTATAGGAGGGTAAACCCCCCCCCCCAACCAGGGGGGCCACTACCTCCCTCTCTCTCCCCACCAACATCACCTCCGTCTTATCGAGGTTGAGCTTCAGTCTGCTCTGCCGCATCCGCTCCGCCACGGCCGCCAAACATTGTGATAGCAACAAGACAGCAGGGTCTGGGTCAGTTGAAAAAGAGAGGTACAACTGAGTATCATCAGTATGCTGGTGACACCGCACCCCGAACCCTCTCACAACCTCCCCCAAGGGCTGCATATATACATTAAATAATAACGGAGATGTTATCGGAGATCTATTTTAAAAATTCCATATAGGGAACAACTGAAGAGACTGAGGGTAATTTCAGATGTTACGATACCACGGTCACCCACAGTGAATCCCCTGTGGTGGCCGTTCGTACCGTAACGTCTGTTGGGATTCCCACCAGATGTTCACCCCAGTGAATCTCTGGCGGGAATCTCATTGACCATGCTTTCGGACCTCCGGCTGCCTGGAGGTCCGAAAGCATGGTGGGATCGGGCCCCAAGCGTGGTCAGATTGGCCACGGTCCGGGACGGGCTGCAGGTAACGTCTGTTACCTGCAGCCCAGCTGGATCGTGGCCACAGTCCGGAGTCGGCCTCCGTCCGTCTCCCGGAGGGCGGGCAGCTGGGGGGGGGGGCGTGGCTGTGCGGCCGCATGCCGATTCCCAGGCAGAATCAGGTCGGCATGTCTAAAGGACAGCTGGACCGATTCCTGACCGGGATCCGAAACGGATCCCGGAGCGCAATTCAGCGTGGCAGGCCTGGCAGCCCATCACGTCTGAAATTACCCTGAGATGTTTGATTTGTAGTGGCGACTAATAAAACAGTACATGATAGTCCAGGGAGCTATCACAGTTAGGAGGACATTCAGTGAAATTGAAAAGCCATAAATTCAAAGCTAATAAAAGTAAATATTTTCTCACACAATGTATAATTAGTAGAATTCCATGCCACAGGATATCGTTGAGGCTACTAATTCAGCAAAATTCAGAGAGAGTCTGGACATTTATATGAATGACAATCCAATCCGTAGCTACAGATACTATTTAATACCAGCAACCGTTTTCTCAGGGGATAGAAAATCTTATTCTTCAAAGTTTAATCCAGTCTTTCACTACAGGAGATTAGACCTTCTTGGGGCAGATTATTACACATCAGCCTAGTTCAGGGTCTTGTACCTTCCTCTGAAAGATTGTGTACTTGCCATTGCAAGGGACTAGATGGCTCCAGATCTGACTAGGGTGCAGTCCTGTTCCCACTGTGGCACAGTTTGCATTGAATTTATTAGACTAGGATCACACCCATTGTCTGGCAAAACCTAAATTCCTCTGATAGAAAATACAAAATAATGTATGGGTATAATGTATGGGATAGAATTACCCTTCTTAGGTGACAGGAACAAGGTAACACCAAAAATACTGATAAGAGACAGAAGAGAGGGAGTAGCTCCTCCAAGGAGATAAGTAACTGACTGTTTTCATCTTCAGTATCACTTATGTATTCTTAATTCTCTCTGTTTTTTTATCTTCATTTACTCTGAGTCCTTGGTAAGCACTGAAACCAGAGTCTGGTTTCCCCCATGCCTCTGGAAAGGAAATGGCTGCTGTACTTTAGGAAATGGCCAACAGGGGGCATAATCCTCTGCCATTAAAGTCAATGTGAGTCTTGCTATTTCAATATGTGCAGTCTTCAGCCAGCATGTCACTGTAGAAAGAGATCTACCCCACTACTTTGAAAAGGAGTTGGGAGTTTAATTACCTTAATTCAGTTTAAAACTAGATTGTGGACTGACTGCACCATACCACCCAGATCAAATGCACAATTGTTTTGCAGTATTTGTATGCAAGGTTTGGGACAATCTTTATTTAAAGCAGAATCTATGTGCTGACCAGTTCTTGATCTCACATAACTGTTGTGGTGCTTCTGTCCTGATCTGCAGTCCCACAGGTTGCTCCAATTCTGCACTTCTGCTCCTAGACAGAGGCAGCTTATTGTTCTCTATTTCATCCAGTTATATTTTACCCTACTTTGAATCATCTAGCCTAAAGAAAAACTGTTTTGTAATTTAGTCATTGAGGTTTTTAAAAATGCTTATGAAATAACGCAAACCAATTACTGATAAACCTCCCAAAGGGCATATTAAACATTCCTTTATTTACAGTCGTATAAAGAGCCTTTGTTTAGGCTCAGGGTGTGACTATAGGACATGGATCTGCTTGCTGTGGGTTAAAAGAAGGAATTTGGTGTATCATAGGGAATCAGGGATGGGGGCAGAGTGGAGGTTGACCCCTATGCTGATTTCTAAAGAGATGCTCTCTGTGGTTTCTATAGACTATATTAGACTCAGAGCAGAATTAGGTCATGAGTGACATTTCAGACTACGCACGTCTACATTTGGTTCATACCACTGTGAACTCTTAAGACCAATTGTTCAAAACCAGGATCTCTCTCTAGTGTATTTTATGTAACCTACTGTTTTCCAACCCTTGAAAAGGTGACTTGCTTCTTCATCTTCCTTCAGCACCATCATGAGTCCATCTCTGAAATCCTTAATGCTCTGATGCTTGCAAAGCTCCACTGAAGTAGAGGCCTGTGACCCGACCCAACTGGTCCCATTGGACTGGGACCAGTCACTCTCTCTGAATGTCGCTTCATAGGAAGTGTGGCCATGGAAAGAGACAAGAGACTTAGCCCCGCCCCCTTTTCCGATGTAGCTCTACCCTTTATAGAGCACCGTGATGTCACAGCACTCAAGGGAGGGGGGGAACCATCCAGACACATTGGGCGCAGGCTCAAAAGAGCATGGCTTTGGGTGAAAACAGATGGGTCTGGAGCTAGCTGAAGCAAAGGGTTGCTTCATGGAGCCCCCACACTGCCACCACTCCTTGGATTGGGCATGGCACCCCAACAAATGGGCCATCCACCTCCCCAGCCCACCATTGAGACCTGGTCACTCCCCAGACTGCTCTAGCTAGTAGTAGCTACTGCTCCCAGGACTCCATGGACATGGAGGACCTGAATTCAGGCAGAAAATGCATGTATTCCAATAGATGAGGGTGGCCACATGGGCGCACTGTGATCTGCCCCAACAGATGGGACGTGGGCATAGGGAAACGCAGTACCCCGGATAGGTCTTGGTTGGTCTTCCCCAGGATGACACCATGAAACACGCGTTATCTGTTCCTGGCTTGGGCTCAAAGCAGTTCGTCTTGGATCCAGTTCTGGCCCAAATTTCTGTCCTGAGCCAGAAATCTGAGTGTGTCAGGATCAGGCTTGCTTTGGATGAGTCCTGGCATGATCAGGGCCCTCAAAGACACTTTCACACAGGAATTAGCTTGAAGTCACTTCCTCTTAGGGTATTAGTGTAAAGTCTCTTTACTTACAGTTCCTTTATACCTCCACATACATTTCATATAAACACAGTTCTCTACCAATCATATACAACCCTTTAGCCAGGCATCAACCCCAGGGAGCCTTGCTCCACCCAGCTTACTTTATCCCTTTTTAGGGTGTTAGCTCCATTGCCCCCCTACACTCAGTTTCTCTTAGTCCTTCTTGGCTCTTTATCCCCTCTACAGCCCCATAATCCATACATTATCTCCCTCCGGCCTCCCAGAGTCCAGGCCATCTTATCAATCAAATAGGGGCTCCATCTACACTCATGGTCCCATTTCCCACAGTATTAACAACTCCTTCGGGTGCCCCACTAGTGGGAACCCCAGTACCTCCTTTCCCTTGCTATCTTAGCTCCAGTGGGGTTCTCTACATCTGTGTTGTGTGGATATGCTCCTCCAGCATGTCATGATGTTTCAGCTCTGGAACAACCCAACTCCAGAGATTCAGTAGGTGTCTCTAAGTCTGGCGCACGCCTCTAGCTGCTCTCCTCTAGCGCACTCTTGCCGCTCCTTAGCTCAACTCTTCAGAAGAGCTTCTGGGGAAAATACTCCATCATTGTGTCGTCTGCTTCTGGCCCATGCGCCTCTTCTCCTGTGAGCGCACACCAGGATTCTCCTCAGGCTCTTGCTGGCTCACTGCTCCTGGGCGCAATCCTTCACTTACTGGCGAACCTGCCCCGTTTCAAATCCCTTCCTTTTAGAAAGATAAACCTATCAGGGTTGCCTGCATTCTCCACCACTTTGTGGTGGGGTTGAACTTGCCTGAAATTAGTCCTCAGAGGATCAGGGCTCTCCAAGTCACTTTCACATAGGGATTAGCTTAAAGTCACTCACTCTTAGGAAATCAGCATAGAGTCTCTTTACCTTCAGTTCCTTTATATCTCCACATACAGTTCATATATACACAGTTCTCCACCAATCATATACAGCCCTTCAGCCAGGCATCAACCCCCTGGCTATTACTCTCAGGCTTTAGGCTGCCGGCTCATCCGCCTTCACCTCGCAGCCAAGCTCCTCTCACTAAAGAGTCTTCTGTCTGGGCTGCTGACTGTTCCACCTACAGCTCCAGCAGTCTCCCGTGGTTCAAGCAACTCAACCTAGATAACCCCTTCTGGGTCAGCCTTGGAGACAGATCTGTCCCTGGGCCTGTCTCCCCTCCAGCTCTTCCCACACTGAGCTCTAGCTCAGTCTTACAAGANAAAGGAGTTGGGAGTTTAATTACCTTAATTCAGTTTAAAACTAGATTGTGGACTGACTGCACCATACCACCCAGATCAAATGCACCATTGTTTTGCAGTATTTGTATGCAAGGTTTGGGACAATCTTTATTTAAAGCAGAATCTATGTGCTGACCAGTTCTTGATCTCACATAACTGTTGTGGTGCTTCTGTCCTGATCTGCAGTCCCACAGGTTGCTCCAATTCTGCACTTCTGCTCCTAGACAGAGGCAGCTTATTGTTCTCTATTTCATCCAGTTATATTTTACCCTACTTTGAATCATCTAGCCTAAAGAAAAACTGTTTTGTAATTTAGTCATTGAGGTTTTTAAAAATGCTTATGAAATAGCGCAAACCAATTACTGATAAACCTCCCAAAGGGCATATTAAACATTCCTTTATTTACAGTCGTATAAAGAGCCTTTGTTTAGGCTCAGGGTGTGACTATAGGACATGGATCTGCTTGCTGTGGGTTAAAAGAAGGAATTTGGTGTATCATAGGGAATCAGGGATGGGGGCAGAGTGGAGGTTGACCCCTATGCTGATTTCTAAAGAGATGCTCTCTGTGGTTTCTATAGACTATATTAGACTCAGAGCAGAATTAGGTCATGAGTGACATTTCAGACTACGCACGTCTACATTTGGTTCATACCACTGTGAACTCTTAAGACCAATTGTTCAAAACCAGGATCTCTCTCTAGTGTATTTTATGTAACCTACTGTTTTCCAACCCTTGAAAAGGTGACTTGCTTCTTCATCTTCCTTCAGCACCATCATGAGTCCATCTCTGAAATCCTTAATGCTCTGATGCTAGCAAAGCTCCACTGAAGTAGAGGCCTGTGACCCGACCCAACTGGTCCCATTGGACTGGGACCAGTCACTCTCTCTGAATGTCGCTTCATAGGAAGTGTGGCCATGGAAAGAGACAAGAGACTTAGCCCCGCCCCCTTTTCCGATGTAGCTCTACCCTTTATAGAGCACCGTGATGTCACAGCACTCAAGGGAGGGGGGGAACCATCCAGACACATTGGGCGCAGGCTCAAAAGAGCATGGCTTTGGGTGAAAACAGATGGGTCTGGAGCCAGCTGAAGCAAAGGGTTGCTTCATGGAGCCCCCACACTGCCACCACTCCTTGGATTGGGCATGGCACCCCAACAAATGGGCCATCCACCTCCCCAGCCCACCATTGAGACCTGGTCACTCCCCAGACTTCTCTAGCTAGTAGTAGCTACTGCTCCCAGGACTCCATGGACATGGAGGACCTGAATTCAGGCAGAAAATGCATGTATTCCAATAGATGAGGGTGGCCACATGGGCGCACTGTGATCTGCCCCAACAGATGGGACGTGGGCATAGGGAAACGCAGTACCCCGGATAGGTCTGGGTTGGTCTTCCCCAGGATGACACCATGAAACACGCGTTATCTGTTCCTGGCTTGGGCTCAAAGCAGTTCGTCTTGGATCCAGTTCTGGCCCAAATTTCTGTCCTGAGCCAGAAATCTGAGTGTGTCAGGATCAGGCTTGCTTTGGATGAGTCCTGGCATGATCAGGGCCCTCAAAGACACTTTCACACAGGAATTAGCTTGAAGTCACTTCCTCTTAGGGTATTAGTGTAAAGTCTCTTTACTTACAGTTCCTTTATACCTCCACATACATTTCATATAAACACAGTTCTCTACCAATCATATACAACCCTTTAGCCAGGCATCAACCCCAGGGAGCCTTGCTCCACCCAGCTTACTGTATCCCTTTTTAGGGTGTTAGCTCCATTGCCACCCTACACTCAGTTTCTCTTAGTCCTTCTTGGCTCTTTATCCCCTCTACAGCCCCATAATCCATACATTATCTCCCTCCGGCCTCCCAGAGTCCAGGCCATCTTATCAATCAAATAGGGGCTCCATCTACACTCATGGTCCCATTTCCCACAGTATTAACAACTCCTTGGGGTGCCCCACTAGTGGGAACCCCAGTACCTCCTTTCCCTTGCTATCTTAGCTCCAGTGGGGTTCTCTACATCTGTGTTGTGTGGATATGCTCCTCCAGCATGTCATGATGTTTCAGCTCTGGCACAACCCAACTCCAGAGATTCAGTAGGTGTCTCTAAGTCTGGCGCACGCCTCTAGCTGCACTCCTCTAGCGCACTCTTGCCGCTCCTTAGCTCAACTCTTCAGAAGAGCTTCTGGGGAAAATACTCCATCATTGTGTCATCTGCTTCTGGCCCATGCGCCTCTTCTCCTGTGAGCGCACACCAGGATTCTCCTCAGGCTCTTGCTGGCTCACTGCTCCTGGGCGCAATCCTTCACTTACTGGCGAACCTGCCCCGTTTCAAATCCCTTCCTTTTAGAAAGATAAACCTATCAGG
Organism: Sphenodon punctatus; assembly: GCA_003113815.1. Taxonomy (NCBI): domain Eukaryota; kingdom Metazoa; phylum Chordata; class Lepidosauria; order Sphenodontia; family Sphenodontidae; genus Sphenodon; species Sphenodon punctatus. The sequence goes on from QEPC01003965.1 coordinate 149,553, forward strand.
GTTGCCTGCATTCTCCACCACTTTGTGGTGGGGTTGAACTTGCCTGAAATGAGTCCTCAGAGGATCAGGGCTCTCCAAGTCACTTTCACATAGGGATTAGCTTAAAGTCACTCACTCTTAGGAAATCAGCATAGAGTCTCTTTACCTGCAGTTCCTTTATATCTCCACATACAGTTCATATATACACAGTTCTCCACCAATCATATACAGCCCTTCAGCCAGGCATCAACCCCCTGGCTATTACTCTCAGGCTTTAGGCTGCCGGCTCATCCGCCTTCACCTCGCAGCCAAGCTCCTCTCACTAAAGAGTCTTCTGTCTGGGCTGCTGACTGTTCCACCTACAGCTCCAGCAGTCTCCCGTGGTTCAAGCAACTCAACCTAGATAACCCCCTCTGGGTCAGCCTTGGAGACAGATCTGTCCCTGGGCCTGTCTCCCCTCCAGCTCTTCCCACACTGAGCTCTAGCTCAGTCTTACAAGACATGGGCTGGCTCCTGCCACGTCCATGCACAGCTGTCCTTGTAAGGTGCTATCCCTTATTTCTGGTAGCATCTGCAGCCCCGCTAGTTCTTGCAACTGGCTAGCGCTAGCAACACTCTTAAAGGTTCAGTGGCCCCCATGAACTCTGCCCTGTTACAATGAGTATCTGTGTTGAAATGCATTTTGGATTGCAACCCATGTCTTTAAAAGCCTATAGATCTCAGAGTTCAGTCCTGAAAATATGTACGCCTGTGCAGAGCAATAGACACTATGAGCAGTCTCATTGACTTCAGTGGGACTATTCAGTGTGCATACTGTTCCATGAAGATGTAAATCTTTGCAGGATCAAACCGTCGCCATATACAGTTCTCTCACTTTGGCAAACAGTGATCTAATCTTTTCCTGAATTTACACTTGTATTTTTGTGCACATAATCAAACTCCATGACCCGTTGGCATGTTCAAATTATATTTACACAAATTCTGCCATTGTTTTTTGGCAATAAAACTGCAGAAGCAGTATTTGGGGTAGGGTTAGGTTAAGAGTTTATGCTATAGGCATAAAACATCTTGTAGAATGACTGTCTTCCACCATTCTAATGAATCAACATATTAAACTCATCTAAACCCATCACTGGCCCTTTTCAAATAGATGGTCCTTCCCACCCCTCCCGTGCAGAGGGATGGTGATATCTATTTGAACACTGCAGCGGGTGTGGCAGGGATGGGTGAGCATCTGTGAGAACACCGCAGCCGGTGAGTGGGGGTGTGCACACACTCCCGTGTAACACCCACCTGCACCCATCACCCATGCATGGAGCCAATGCCGGATGCTCCATGTGTGGAGGTGGGTGGGGGTCTGTGGTAATGCACCCCCACGCACCGCCCACCCATCCTCCCACACACCTGCGCCTGTTTGAAAAGGGCCACTGACATTTGTCTGTTCTCAAATTAGTAATCAAGGGGGAACTTTTAATATTCTCCCAACAAAGACAATCACAGGGGGTGCACAGGTTAAAACTAATAATACCCAATTCCTAGTAAGCAGTAATGGCCATTTCAGGTTCATTCAGTCAGTGACTTTCCAGGAAGATTGCCATTGCTCAGTTGCCCTGTCCACATCTGAGTCTGCACTTCTCCTGTCCACTGCCCTGCTTCCCTCCTGGTACTGACACATGCTCTGACCTGCCCTCTGAACCTAGTAAGAACCTATAGGAAATGGCCACCTGACTCAACCTCTGGCCTCTTCCTTCAAACCTAATGCCTGAAGGGACAGACTCCCAGATATTGACCCTAAGTCGAACACCAATATGATTGTCTCTTGCTCTGCTGCTGCTGCTGCTTTTCAGCTGAGGGATCCTACTAGGCACTTGCTAAAAAAAATTGGCATTTACAGCTGTCTCTGGGGCCATCTAGTGGTTATTGGAGAAATGTTTAACCAGAGCCCCCCAAAGTGATAGCTGGGGCTGCCAGCTCAAAATTTCAGAGATAAAGGCTTTACTGGAGTTCTGTAGAACTGAGTTGCTCTGAAATAAGGAATATAGGGCAAGTCTTGCTTTGGCTGAGCTGGCTTAGTAGAGGGGGTGGTCCATGCTGTGTGGTCCATTCCCACCACTATGGGCTGCGTACGGAAGGAGGCAGGTTAATCTATAGGGTTATTCTGCAAGCCTTACACTATCCAAGGCCTGGACCAGCCCACCAATGTGTGTTGGGTACAAAGGGAATGGAGAATCTGCTTACTGCAGGCCCCTCTGTTGGCCTACAGAGGGGATTGGAAGCTGCTCATAGCAGCGGAAGACCTGAAGAAATGTGCAACAAATGGCAACTGGGGGTATGGAATGAGTGGACTCTGGGGGTGCTTGTGTGGCTGGAGCAAGGTGGCATTCGGTGTGCAAAGGGTGTTAAGGGGATAGGGCTGGCCTTAGTATAAGCAGGGAACAAATGCGGGGCCCCTTTGCCTCTGGCAGGCCTAGAAGCGCTCCCTTATACACATCTAGATGTGTATAAGAGACAGGTACATGATAGTCCAGGGAGCTATCACAGTTAGGAGGACATTCAGTGAAATTGAAAAGCCATAAATTCAAAGCTAATAAAAGTAAATATTTTCTCACACAATGTATAATTAGTAGAATTCCATGCCACAGGATATCGTTGAGGCTACTAATTCAGCAAAATTCAGAGAGAGTCTGGACATTTATATGAATGACAATCCAATCCGGAGCTACAGATACTATTTAATACCAGCAACCGTTTTCTCAGGGGATAGAAAATCTTATTCTTCAAAGTTTAATCCAGTCTTTCACTACAGGAGATTAGACCTTCTTGGGGCAGATTATTACACATCAGCCTAGTTCAGGGTCTTGTACCTTCCTCTGAAAGATTGTGTACTTGCCATTGCAAGGGACTAGATGGCTCCAGATCTGACTAGGGTGCAGTCCTGTTCCCACTGTGGCACAGTTTGCATTGAATTTATTAGACTAGGATCACACCCATTGTCTGGCAAAACCTAAATTCCTCTGATAGAAAATACAAAATAATGTATGGGTATAATGTATGGGATAGAATTACCCTTCTTAGGTGACAGGAACAAGGTAACACCAAAAATACTGATAAGAGACAGAAGAGAGGGAGTAGCTCCTCCAAGGAGATAAGTAACTGACTGTTTTCATCTTCAGTATCACTTATGTATTCTTAATTCTCTCTGTTTTTTTATCTTCATTTACTCTGAGTCCTTGGTAAGCACTGAAACCAGAGTCTGGTTTCCCCCATGCCTCTGGAAAGGAAATGGCTGCTGTACTTTAGGAAATGGCCAACAGGGGGCATAATCCTCTGCCATTAAAGTCAATGTGAGTCTTGCTATTTCAATATGTGCAGTCTTCAGCCAGCATGTCACTGTAGAAAGAGATCTACCCCACTACTTTGAAAAGGAGTTGGGAGTTTAATTACCTTAATTCAGTTTAAAACTAGATTNCCGCCACAGCGCTGCCGCTTCTGACAGAAGCAGCAGCAGCCCGAGTCTGACCTGCTTCAGAGACTGCTGCTGCTGCTGTCAGTGATCTCTATCTCCCTTCCAGGACCCACTCACAGAGCTGTTCTGAGAGTGGGTCCCGGAAGGGACAAAAAGGCTGAGCCCCTCAGTCCACAGCACGCATAGGACGTGCTGTGGAGGGAGGGGCTAGCCTTCCATTGCGCCTAATGGGCGCAATGGAACCTCTCACCTGGGCGCTTGTTGCAAGCGCCCAGGCAAGAAGCTTTGGGCCGAGCAACTGAGGCAGGGAGCAGTGCGCATGCGCACTGCTCCCTGCCTCAGTCGCACGTGGAGTCAGGCATTCTTGTCAGGTAGTCAACAGCGCGCCGCCAGTCTCAACCACTTCCTGGACCCTGCCGCTCTCCCCCCCAATCTGCCGCTCAGAGCAGCGGGGGAGCGGCAAGGCAGGAAACTTTTGGGATTGAAGGGAACATAGCGAGCGGGCAGCAAACCTCTGCGAAGGTTGATGCCAGGGATCCGGTGACAAACAGCGGCTAGGCAGGCCGGCATGGCAGCTCACACATGTGTCCTGTCAGACAGTAGGATCCTGGAGGGTACAGGCCCGTGGAAGGGATAAGGGCCCGAGGTGGCCTGGGCAAAGGTCCTCTGGATCACCTATTGTACAAGGGGTGACGGACAGCTGCAGGTGACCACAGGCCACCAATGGCCACTGACTGCTGGGACCTGGGAAGAGGGTCACCCTGCCAGTACAGCCAATAAGGGGTGCAAGCACACCACAGGGGGCCCCACCCACTGCCAGGAAGATACAGACCTCACAGGTACAGATACAAGTGGTCCAGGAACCTGGTTGCAGGGTTCAGTACGGAGGGCATCGGTACAGAGCAGGAGGCCAGCCATAGGATGGGGATGGAGGAGAGGGATGGGATGGCACCCTGTAGAGCCGCTGGACCTGACTCTGAGGGAGCTTAGTGGTGTTAGATTGCTGGGCTGCAGCGGGTCAGCCATCTCCGTCCCATAACCTGGTGGGGGGTGATGGAAAGCTGATGGCACGGTAGTGGACACTGGCAGCTGCCATCCCAGTGACCTAACACCACTTATTGCCCTCAGACCCAGGTCCTGGGGCTCTACTGGATGCATATCTATGTCCTCGATGTACATATGGCACAGGGTCATGGAGCACATTAAAACCAGCAGGACCTGCTGAGGCCCAGTAGTAATGGAACCACAAAGTTAGTTGGAACCACAAAGTTAGTTGCACAGAACAGCAAGGGCACAGGGTACTTGGGTGCAGCAATGGGGATCACTGCCATGACCTGAGGGATCAGGGAGCCAACTGGAAGCTGCACCCACTTACTAACCAAGGGGGGTATCCAGGACACACAGCTCACAACACAAAGGCAGTTAGGGGGACAAAAAGCACAAATGTATTGGAGCAAGGTATACAGTGGTATATGACAGTTGGAATGGGTCCTTCGACTGGCAATCTTCAGTTCTCGGCCAGTTGGGCTACTATGTGCCTGCACAGGGTGTCCCTGTTCTCGGAGATTCACCTGAAGGCCCCACCCTGCACATACTGGTACAAGGGCACAGGGCTAGTTCTCTGTCACAGAGGAGGATTGTCCAAGGCAGCCCCAAGAGTCTCTCAAATGTTGTGTAGTACACAGGCAGCCAGAACGAAGATGGGGGTGTGCTGGAGGTCGAGCTGGCTTCGGTTGAGCAGGAAGCACCACCTCATTTTGAGCAGGCCAAAGGCCCTCTCCACCACCACACACCTCACAGAGGCCAAGCGCTCATTGAAGATCACCCGGTGGGGGATATGGGCCCCAGGATAGGCCCCCATTAGCCATGGTGTCGGGGGGTAGGCGGGATCCCCAATTATAACCGGAGTCATCAACACTCCCTCGATAACCCTGAACAGGTTTGGGACTAATCTCCCTAACGAACATCCTGGTGGAGAAGGAGAAGGAGCGCAGGATCCGAGCATCGTTGCTCCTTTAGAGGCTTGTGCGTTCATCTGTGAAGAGACAACGGTGGTCCACAACAGCCTGAAGGTTCACAGCAAACATGCACTTCCTGTTGAGGTAGTCTATCTTGCTGTGGGGAGGACAGAAGAACAGGATCTGGGTGCTGTCTATAGCACCTATACAAGTAGGGAAACCCATTGCCTCGAAGCCACGGATCACCACCTCTGGGTCCCATGACTGGATGACCCGCTCAAGGAGCAGCTCGACAATGAGGTCACAGACATCATGCAGAACCATGTTAACAGTCGAGCCCCCCGCACTGAACTGCTCTGCGACGCTGTAGCAAGAATTAGGGTTGGCCTGGCACCACACCGCTATCACCACTCACATCCCAGGAGTTATAGGGTTCCGCATATTGGTTGCACGCCTCCAGAGGTAGGGGGCAAGGAGTTCTGCAACCCGGCTCAGCAGGAAGCAGGTCATCCGGAAGTGGTCCATCCATTCCTCGTTCCAGGTCACCAGTATGGTCTCCCATAAGTCATTGCTCTGTGACCGCATCCAACCCAGCTGCCACATGGGTCGGGTCACCTGACCGCCATAGACGTTCAGCAGCAACCTGGAGAGGACGAGGCGGATATGATGTGATGATGCTGTCCCCGCCATCGTTAGGCATCTGGCCTGCATCCTCCTTGCCCATTACACTGTTGTCACTCAGCGCAGGTCAGCTACCCATCTGCGGCGGGGCCCATGGGTATACCAGCTGTGGGCTGGGAGCAGCAAGGTGGCCCACCGATCATATGCCTGCTCCAGGAGGTTGAAGCATGCTGCCAGGATGGCGAGTAGGGCAGCTCGCACCTGTGGGATGCCTATAATGGGCATCATGTTCCCACCACCATGCCCACTCCCCGTGCACCAACTACCGCACCCTGTGACCACTCACCAGCCCCCAACCAACCAACACACCTGTGAACAGTTACCCTGAGCCAACAACCCACCCGGTGGTCACCCCCCTGTCACCCACAGGCAGTGCACCACACTATCAACACCGCTCCCCCCCACAGTGTTACACCCCCACATTCCTCGATCACCCTGTGTACATGCTCCAGACCTCTCATGCCAATCACTCACCAATGCACCGCACTACCGCTACACACATGAAACACTTGCACCCCAATGCACCCCCAACCTCACTCACACAGCACTCTCTCCTGCTCAACACCCCCCCCCCC
>QEPC01003965.1:156282-167262 GCA_003113815.1 Sphenodon punctatus
CAACCCCCCCCCCCCCAAATAGCTCTCTCTGCTCCTTCTATCACTTTCCGAACTCTCTCCACTCCACAAACACCACCAACTCGCCACACCCTTACGGGCAATCCTGCTCCCATATATAGATGAGTGAACTATCACAGGGGTGCTGCGGTTGGTTCAGCTATATGGGTGTGGCATGCACACCTGTCTAGGGTCTCATTGATGCTAACCTGTTGCACAGCTCAGCTCTGGAAAGCCTCACCAACTCAGCCACTGTCTGTAGGCCGCAGGTACAGTGACATGGGACCAACTAGGCCACACACACCAACCCTTCCCCCACCCTTCCCATGTCCCAAAGGGCAGGGGTTCAAGGCCCAGACCTGACAGTACCTCCCCACAAGCTCCCCCCTTCCCAGGGACCCAGTGGAACGGCTGGGCGAGCGCACAGGCTCCTACCATTAGTGGGCCAAGCAACAGCCAGACAACACAACCAGACCTACAATAACATGCAAGCACAAACAAGGATAACAAAGGACTAACATCATGGAACAAACAGGAAGGGACGTAAAAGGGTGTGAAGAAGAGCGGAAATGGCTTTCAGTTGCGACTGTGTACTATGAAGTAAACATGTAATGGGCAAAACAAGCGACCATGGTGGAGGAAACTGAAATACAGGGCTAGGTGCATAGGCTATGGTACGTGGAGGGGGAACCCGATAGGTAGGGTATGACAGTGGGGAGCTGGGTGGCACGAAATAATGAACAGGGGGAGGAACAGGCAATATGGCACCCCCAGGCGGTGGAGTCGCCAAAAGGGAGCAGACCACGATTTCTGGTGAGGGGGCTGCCGGCAGGGGCCGGGCAGCAGCCCCTGACAGCATGACTGCTGACAGGAACCAGGCCACAGTCTTAAGTGATGGGGCTGCTGGTAAAGACCTAGCAGTAGTCTCTGGTAAGGCCGGTGATAGGAACAGGGTAGCCAGCTCTCATGGCAGAGTAGTCGATAGGGGCCAAGCAACAGTTGCTGGTGGCAGAGCCACCAAGGGGGGCTGGGTGACCGTCTTTGGTGGCAAGGTCGGTAGCAGCGGTCGCGAAGCAGTCTCTGACAGGAGCCACACCACAATGACGGAGCTGCCAGTAGAGGTCGAGCAACAGTCTTTGGTGGTACGGCCGTCGATAAGAGCTGCGCAGCGATCTCTGGTGGTGGGGCTGTCGGTAAGCGCTGAGCAGCAAGTTCTGGTGGTAGAGCCTCCAATTGGGGCTGGACGCCAATCCTCGATGGCGGATCCGCTGGTGGAGGCAGAGTAACCCTCTCTGGTGGTGGAGTTGTCGGTTGGAGCCAAGCTGCAATCTCATGTGATGGGGTTGCTGGGAGGGATCGAGTAGTAGTCTTCTGTGGCGAAGACGTTGGTAGGGGTGGAATAGCGCTCTCTGATGGCTGAGCTGTTGGTAGGGACCGCGTAGCAATCTCTACAGGCCCCTGGGCTGGGGACAAGACTGGGGTAACCAACGATGTCCCTGATACCAGCAACCTGACATTTTTGTTCTACTATTGCTCTGGTACGGGGGGGCTTATGACCAAGAAGCTATCGACGTTATGCCACTTGCCCCATCTTGTCCAAGAATTAATGACCCTGGAATGGCACACAGCATGGAGGGACTACTCAGCACCGGACTCCTTGTACTCCATGGTGTTATGGCTGAAAGTTGTGGAAACCTCCAATTGGTGACCGACTGGACACGTAACCGGGGGTCGGGGTACCCTTCTCTACAAGTCCCTGGCTCTCGCTGGGCTTATGGAAGGCTTTGCCCAATGCCCAAATAAGTAGACAACCTTGCGACCACCTTACTTAAATGCCGCTGAGGAGGACAACATATGGCTATGCGCATAAGTGAGACCATAGGAGCAGGCGATAGTCCCTTCGGAAGGGTGTCTCCCTTAAGGCACAGAAATGGTGATGTAGAGGGAGCTCCACTTCTCAGGGCTATCTCCCTTGTATAGTTGTACCTATGACTGCAGTTTGGGGAGTGGATTGTGCCTGCAGAACACCCTTGGAAGTAGGGATATTTTCCCGGGTTGCAGCTACCAAGGACAGGGTGGAAACGACGATAGGGAATTCCTGCACTCCTTGCCCAATGGGGGGCGGGGGTTTGCACTGGGGCTCTCCCGGTGCGTCTAGTGGCGAGCTGGTCATACAGGGACTTGAAGGAGACGAACAGGGCTGGGTCGGTAGCCCTGTTACCAGGGTCACCCGTGGCGGTCTTTGCCGGGATTTGGGAAGTTAACTTCTCCATGGCTGCTGGTTCACCTCTGTGTATTCCTCTTCCTCTTCGGACCCATCCCCTTCCTCGGTGCTTATGTCGTCCCAATCCCCTTCCTCCTCCAAGTCAACGCAGTGGCTCTTGTGGGGACTCCCCCAAGCCCATGGAATTGTTACTAATTAATTAATTAATGGGATCGAGATCGTCATAATACACCACTCCAATGTAGTACAAAACAAAACTTTATTGGAACGGCACACCTTGGTTTTCTATTCTTGGCAGGATTATACTAGTACACACACAGTATTATACAGATAGTCCCCAGATAAAGATATCTTACGTGTCCTGTGACTGGCCAAATCCTGGAAGCACGCAGGCTGATTCAGGGAAAAGACTGAGAGAGGGCCCTTTGGTGCTGGAGAGTAGAGCTGCTGGCGAGCGAAGACAAGTTGTGATCCGTGTGTGCAAGGTCTGGAAGGGAGTGAAACCACGTGATTCACCAACTGGTGACCACTAGCCTTCACCCAAAGTCATGTTGTATGACCAGGTTCTTTTATACAGTTCTGAGGTACAGGTCAGTAATAGCCAGATGCCATGTCATGGTGACATCACACAGTTCTTTAGCATATCAGAAGAACGTCTTCCTGGGAGGAAGGGCCCTTAGCATATTAACATCTGTATCTTTCCTTGATTGTTCTTTTCCTGGCCTGGAAGTCAGTAGCAGAGTTGCAAATGTCCCACTTATCTGTTCACAATGGGTTTCATTTGTCAACTCCAGTTGTTCAGCAGGAGACTTTGTTAAGCATGTGTGGCGGTGCCAGGAGAAGATACTTGTCTGGCTATGCCTTTGTTAGTATGCTGATGGGGCCTTATCCACATGTTGAGTCATCTCAGCTTGAATTCCATCACAGTCTCAGGCCTGCTGGCTGTTCTGGACCATCTCTCTGCTCTTTTGCCTTTGCTTGACCGAAGTTAGGTCTGGCTTCCTTTGTCCAGGCCAGGAGAACATAAGATATCCCTAACACTATATTCTATTGCCATAGAATGGGGGGCAGGGGAGGTGACCGCCTGGTGGTATTCAATGAGCCAGCTCTAGTAGAGGCTGCTAGTGTCGTAGCTGGGGCAGCGGTAGTCATCTGCGCTAAGTAAGCTTTCACCTGGCAATGCACGTCCCACATTAGAGGGGACAGATCGAGGGCCCCTGGCTCATGAAGTAAAAAGGACTCTACCTCCTGGTATGAAGCCCATTTCCATGGGATGGGCGGGCCCCTTCGAGACGGGTAATTTGAACTTATCTTGCTTGCCCCAGACAGACAAGGCAAGTCCGTTCTGTACTGTAGAGGGGAGAAAGGCAAACTCTCTCTCCCCCCCGGTATAATGATGCCACATAGGCATAAGGAAAGGGAAACGTGTTTACTGGGTGGAGCAAACTGCTATAGGGATGGGGTATCAGGGAGGCAAGGAGGAGGAAGGAACCCTGGAAGGGGAGCTCATGGAAGAGCCTGTGAGGAAGAGGGACCTCTCAGTGTGTCTCTGAGTCTCCCAGGACTGCTCTCATCTTGAGGCCAGGGAGCCTACTTCACAGAGGGTCTGGCTCATCATCGAGGTCAAAGAGAAGAGATAGAACCCCACACCAAATACACCAATGGGGAAACTACCACACAGAAGGGAGCCAGGAATAGCACGGAAGGTGGGGAGCTAGGCCAAGCCCCACATTACACAAGTCCTTGTGCCCCTTTGAAGGGTATCGCATGTATAGGCTATAGGGGGGAACAGGGAGACAGGGGTCTGGGCCCCGACATAGACCACAGTGCTCCTGGGAGGGATGCAACACAGAAGAGATATCAGAGGGAACCAGAATCTGGACCAAGACACAATCCCAGAGCACTCAAAAGGGGGGACCACACACAACACCAGGAAGGTGGGACACTAGACTAAAACACTGATCACAGCGTACCCAGGAGGTTCAACACACACGGCTATAGGAGGGGACAGGGAGCTCGCAAGGTGGCTGGTCATCACGACTTCAGTTTGGCTCTCCATGCTGGTGGTCCATATGTTGCTAGCTGCTACACCAGTGTCCTCCTGCGTGCCCGTGACTTCTCTCACCCTTGAGTGGATTGCCAGACTCAGCTCGAGGAGCTGGGCTTACTGCCCCCTGTGACCAGTGGCCCCTTCCTGACCGGGACACCCACAAAGCTAGAGATGGTTGCCCTGAGAGCTGTGCTGTGCCGTTTGGATGTTGGGGCGGCTGTTGCCACAGGCCACCCCCTTCTGCCCTACTTCATGGTGGATGCCCGCATGTATGCCCATGGACCACCGCTGGGGCCTCTTTGCCTGGGAGGGCCTTGTTCAGGGGCCCATGTTCCCTGAGTGCCCGGTGCCCGCACTGTGACCCTGCCATTGCAGCAACCTCCTTCGGGGATCCCTGCTTCCTGTGATGGAATTGTGTTTCTGCTTTCCTGTGGCCGTTCTGCAGGCTTCTGCCCCACTGCGTGCACCCTTCGCCTGTCCATCTGTCTCCTGCTCAGAGGTCTGTGAGGCTTATGTCAGATGCTTTCATGGCAGGTCGGGTGTGGAACCCTTCAGACTCCTTCCTTTTGCTTTACCGTTCCGCGCCTGCACCCAGCAGTGCTACCCCGGTGGTTCACCTGCCAGGTCCCTGTGCCAATAAATGATTGCCTTGATTAGCATCCTGTGTTCTCCTGTGGTGTCTGTGGGTCCTTTGCACTGGCTGCTCATGGTGCTGGTGGTCTGGGAGAGGTTTGCGGGGCTCTGAGCGGTGGTAGGGCAGTATGGTTGCTCCACTGGGGGCACCTTGCCATCAGCATGCTAGGCGTGCTGCTGTATTGGCCATCCATTCCTGAATGGGGGGGTGGGTCTCCCAACTCCGGTGATATCCAGTGCCCATGCACCATGTGGGCTCTTGCAGCTCGTTGTGCATTGTCACTGGGTGTTACTGTGAAGCAGGGCCCTGCCTCTCACCTCCTGCAACTGGTCTGGGAGTTTGGGGGCCCAGGATGCCCGGGACCTGGGGGCTGTAGATGGGCCCTGTGCACATGTCTTGGGGTGGTGCATGCATCCTTACTTGGACAAATGGGGTACGTTCCAGCTCCTCCTGGTGGACAGGTATGTGTTTTGGGCTATTGGCTCTCTACTGCTTGCTCCCTCCAAGGGATTGCGTTTACCACCCTGCTGTTCTGCTTTGTAGCCTTGGCTCTATGAGCCCCATGGCAGGTTTCCAGGCTGCGATGGCTCCCACTGCAGCCGTGCACTTGGCCGGCCATGTATTGGGTCTGTGTGGCTGTGCATGGCTGCGGGTGCCTGCTGTCATCGTCCCCTTGCCTCCTGTCATGGGGCTTCATCCCTGCTTGCCTCCGGGACACCCACCCTCACCCCACCCCATTCTTGGTCGGTTTTGCATTCTCCCCAGGGCATGGTCCTAGCATCCCTGTGTGTGCTACTGTCCCTTTTATGTTGCCCTGGACTCGCTCTGGTTCCAACCCTGTGATGTGTGGTGGCTATCGGGCCTCCATTCCTACTCTTGCAGCCATGGAGGGGCACCGTAATCTGAGGGCTCCTGATCATGAGACTGGACGGGCCGCTGGGTGTGATCCATCTCCCTTCGCGCTCTCTTGGGGGCCGCCTCTGAGGCGCTTTCCCCTCCTGTCACTGACTGTGGGTGCCCTGGTGGGACCGGATGGGGTGTTGTGTGCTTTTTAAATTTATTTTATTTATTTATTTTCATATACTTATATCCCACACCCTCCTGCTCGCAATGGTAGCTTGGAGCGGCTCACAACACAAATATCAATAAAGCAAACAATTATAAAATTAAAACTCATTAAGACTCATAAAATCAATAAAATGCTCTAAAATACATTAAAAGGACAGAACTAAACCCCTTCCCCCCCACCCAACCCCCGTTACCCGTCTCCCTCCCCAAAAGCCTGGCGGAACAGGAGGTCTTACATTGTCTTCGGAAAGAAGGGAGGTCCGGGGCTAGGCGGGCCTCCGTCAAGAAGGAATTCCACAGCGTAGGAGCGGCCACCGAGAACACCCTCCCCATCGTTGCCACCCGGAGGACTTAGAGTCGGGTGTCCCCGGCCGACCACAGGGGCCGCACCACGGTCCAGGGCATGAGGCAGTCCTGCAGGTATGCAGGGCCCAGGCCATTTAGGGTTTTATTATTATTATTTATTTTATTATAAGCATTTGTATAGCGCCAGCGATGTACCTGGCGCTTTACAGAAAATAAGATAACAGTCCCTGCCCGAGAGCTTACAATCTAAAGATGGGGAGGGGAGACAGGGAAGGGGGAACAGAGGGAGAGACAGCCAGTGCAGAGAACGGAGCACTGGTATAATGTGCTCATGACGGCCCGTCCCCATAAGGAGATGGGTCGCCACATTCTGCACCAGCTGCAGCTTCTGGACCATCACCAAGGGTAACCCCATGTAGAGTGTGTTGCAGTAGTCCAGTCTAGAGGTGATGAAGGCATGGATGATGGTGACCAGATCAGGGTCTGAAACATACGGCCGCAACCATCACACCAGATGTAACTGGCAAGAGGTGCTTCTCGCCTCCACCTGAGAATCCAGACGGAGCTGTGAGTCGAGGAGCACCCCCAAACTACGGACCTGGGTGGCTATGGGAGGGCAGACCCCATCAATGACATGCCACGACTCCCCAGCCCTACCCACCAACATAACCCCCGTCTTGTCGGGACTCAGCCTCCGACGACTCACTCTCATCCAGTCATCCACAGCCGCCAGGCACCGGGGGTAAGCATGGAGACTGCTGGGTCTGGGTCTGCTGAAAAAGAGAGGTAGAGCTGTGAATCGTTGGCATACTGGTGACATTGTACGCCAAGCTCTCTCACAACCTCGCCCAAAGGCTGCATATACACGTTGAACTTTTGGGTGGTGACCTCCTCGCTCCCCCCTGTCGTGGCCCGATCCCCGTCCCCACCTCCTGCTTCCTCTTCCCTTCTAGTTGTTGTGATTGTGTTCGTGACTGCGCTGCGGCTGGGGGAGATGGTCAGGCAGCTCCAGCGAGTGTCGTCTGAGCTTCGTGCGGGGGCATGAGTGTACCAGGAGATCTGTGAGTTACCCCTGTGAGAGTGTTCCCCTCCCCCCCATTGTGTGGTTCTCTGTGGCTTGTCCCCTTGTCCCCTGTCCTCTTGGTCTGACGCCCTCCACTGTTTGTGTGGGGTCCCATGTCTCCCCCTCCCCCCCCCCGTGGGCCCCGGTGTCCCGTCCCCTCTTCCCTGTTGTTTAGGTGGGCATGCTGGGGGTGGGGCTGCCTTTCCTTGGGGACCTTGGTATTTCTGACCTCCCCCTTCCCAGGCATTGTGTGGGGCTCTGCCTGTGCCCTGTGTATCCCTGCCCCGTGCTTAGTGCATTGCTACAGCGTAGCTGCCGGGTTGTCATTGTTGGACAGCGCCTCTCCTCTCTGTGCCCTCCAACCCTGCCTCCTCCATGTGCCTTGGCGACTGCCACTGTCACCTCTGCAGCCCTTTTCCATGAGTAGTGTTTCGGGGTTTGGGGGCAGTGGTCCTAGCCGGGAGGGCTGGTGTGGTCCTCACCCATTACAGGGCTCGCCTGTTTGTTGTGTGCACTGTGCACTGTTCCGCCGCCCCGCCCTGGTTCTGGCCCTCCTGCTCTGTCTCCCTGCTGGGTTCCCCTGTGTGCTAGTGTGGACTGTGGTCTGCGGACAAGGTCTGTGGTTTTGGGAATCTGTGGCACCTGGCTCTCTTTCTTGGGACTTGACCAGGGCTGCTTCTTTGTAGCTTGAACTTCCAACTCCCTCCTTCCCTACCCACTCGGAGTCTGGCAGTGTAGGGGTGGTGCCGTGTACCATGGCTTCGTTTGCCCTCATTCGGCCATGTTGTAATGTCACTTGGTTGGACGTGGTTTTCCCTTCGCTCGGTGTAGGGGCTATCCGTGTGAACGATATGGGTGTGTGCTCAGTGTGGCCCTGGGCGGGTGTCCAGTTGGTGGGTGCCGGGACCTCCCCAGACTTCCCACAACCCCTCACGGTGCTGTCCATGTGAACATTTCCCTACTCGGCACCGGTGGGTGTGCAGTGGGTGTACTCACCCATCCACTTCCACCCACTGGGCCCACGGTAGCATCAGTGTCAAAAAGGGTCAAAGTGTCTACTAGTCTGTGGAAAGCACAGAACTGTCTAGCCTCTGGGGAGGTGGGGGAGATGCTGCTTGGGCTACAAAGGTCATTTGGGCTAGAAGCTCTGTTTGGAGCAGTGCTTTTTTGCATTCTGTGTTTTGCTGTTTTTCTGACTGTTTATTTATTTATTTTTACAATAAAAGAGCTCTGAAGAAAGGGTTCCAAGTGAACTAGGAAACTGGTGTTCTGTTTTACTTGCTGGGGCTGGTGAACAGACAGGATCTTTGAGCTGTGGTTTTTGAAGCAGGTTTCCACACTTGCACCCATCTCCTTTCCATACAAGTCATAATTGGAAGAACTGGTTATTTTGTATAGCTTGTTTGGCTTCTCCACTGGAAATATATATGTAATAGTGGCTCTGAGACTTTATCTAGTAAATAATGCTCATTGTGGCTTTAATTGAAAATAAAATGGATAGAGTGACATCTAGTGGGGGCATATATATATTTAAACTTTCTCCTGCCAAGAGAAACAATTTCTGGAAATGCATTTGGAAGTATATTCTGACTTTCATTTTTTTCCCCTGTCCAGTTTCTCTGGTAGGCAGCAAGTCAGTCATTTGGATGACAGGCACAAAAGAGTCCGGCTGTTGTTGCATCTCCCTTTTGCTTTCTTATGTTGTTTCCCCGTTCCTGTTCATTGATCCTCCTTGAAAGCCTATTCCCAGGGGTTTCTCTTCCCTTCGCCAAGAGGAGTGGTGGTATTAGTCAAAGGAAATTTAACAAAATAAAATAAAACCCAACAAATGTTGCTATGTTTTATTAAATTTTGCTAAGTTCAGGGCTCAGTTGTGCATGTGACACTCGATCTGAATTTGCTTCTGGACTCTCATGATATTGTGGAATTTCCCAGGCTGTGTATGTGGCACACAAAGCTCTCTTCTCTCCTCTGCTTTTAGCTCAGCGGGTGAAAACAGACATAACGCTAACTCAACTTTAACACTGCTTTAATATTTCTTATGCATGCTGCAGGGCTACATAGGGCACCAATACAGCCCTGCAACATGCGTAAGAAATGTTAAAGTGGAGTTAGCATTATGTCTGTTTTCACCCAGCATCTCCCTCACCCACTCTCATTCCTTTCAGGGACTGTGCTGATATAGAGTAATGGCCAGTAGAGGGCGCTTCTTCTGTTCAACAGGGAACAGTAGAATCCTACTCAGCCTAAATGGGAAGGGGATTGGATTGGGGATAGGGTTGTGGGGAGAGTAGGGTTGGGTAGGGCCTGGAGATGAAGTGGCTGGGACTTCGGGCTGTGCTGGCAGGTGGGCTGTATTGGTCGGAGGGGGGGAGAGCAGCTGGGTAGGATATTGGGCTCTGGGGGTAGTGTTCAGTTATCAATGTGTCATGCCATAGTTTTGGTGGGGCTGGATTAGAATTTACAGGGTAGCATTTCCAGGATTGGAGAGTCAACAGGAGTCACTGGAGGTTGGGGTACAGGGCTTACCTGGATGCCCTGTGGGAAGCACCTTCTCAGGGAGCCTCAAGAGCAACAGGGTTTGACCAGCAGGGTCCCTCATGAGTGGTGACCTGTAGGATCCTAATGCAGGATGGGATCCAGGGCAGCTGCCCTGTCTGCCCCACGCTAAGGCCCAGGGTCTGAAAAAGCAATTTCACTCAACACTACTTGGGTTTGGTTACGCTAAAATCAGTGGGAGCAGCACACACAGCGGAGGCCAGAACTTAGTCCTGGAAATGATCGCTGTGTGCATGTCTTGAGGGCAGCCTAGATCATTATTTCAACATGGCTGCCCATCTTCAAAAATCATGACTTGGGAAGGTTCCCCAAATTATGAGATTTTGTAAAAGTGGGGTGTTTTGTTTCCGAACCTTTACGGCACCCTGCAGCTATATCTGCCAGCTCTTCTCTGCAACCAGGAGGACTAAAAATAAATAAATCTGGGATGGTTTTATCATGAGTGTCAAGAAGACTGACTTTAAAAAGCCACCTAAACTTGTGAATTAATTAACTTAATTTTATTGATGTGTACAAGGGTGAGGAATCTCTGGCCTGCATTTTTTATTTGTTCCCTTTCTAATCCTGGATCTGACCCATGGATCCAGTCCCCATCCTGAAGCATGGAAAGAGTGAGCTTCAGGAAAGGGAGCAGAGATGGGGGAGCATGCTCTCCAGCACAGGGGATGGATCAATGCTATGGGGCCTTGATCTAGACCCCCCTCCCTTTTTATTTTCTCCCATCCTGATCACATCCTTTAAGCACCCCTGCCCCAATTCTTATCTGGCCCCCATATAATATTGTTGTGCAGTTCTGGTTGCCCCATCTCAAAAAAGACATAGCTGAACTGGAAAAGGTACAGAGAAGGGCAACAAAAATGATCAAGGGCATATAGGAGAGGCTTGGTAGGTTGAGGCTCTTCAGTTTGGAGAAGAGACGACTGAGAGGAGATATGATAGAGGTCTATAAAATCATGAGTGGTGTGGAACTAATAAACAAGGAGCAGTTATTTACCCTCTCAGCTAGTACTAGAACTAGGGGACACTCCATGAAACTCATGGGTGGCAAGTTTAAAACAAATAAAAGAAAATATTTTTTC
>QEPC01003965.1:167362-178559 GCA_003113815.1 Sphenodon punctatus
CTTGCAAGCCTCTCCACCCCTGGTGCCTGGAAGTCTGCTCCTCAGTGACTAGTACTACCCCTCCCTGTCACCTTACAGTGAACCTTTTTTTGCCACCCGAACGCGATCCGAACTGACTGAACTGTTCGGTCATTTCGCCGTTCGGTTCTGTTCGGTACGTTCGGTTCGGGTTCGCGTTCACGTTCGGTCGTCCGAACAGGCCGAGTTCGGGCCGAACTCCGAACTTCTGAATCGCGTTCGCCCATCCCTATTATTTATTTAATTTCTATGCCACTCTTCCCACACAGCTCAGGGCGGCTTGCAATCAAAAACAATTCAAATATGTTCTTCTTTATGGGCTCTCTCCTGCATAGGTGGGTGTCTCTCAGCTATTAGTCTAATGATTAGAGCAGGGACTGAGATTCAGGACTGTTAGGTTCAGTTACAGATTCTGCTATGCTACAGCTTGAACTGGTCTAATGTTAAAATAGGGGGCTTAAACAAGATTTTGCGAAAATGGGAAATCTTGTTGAAATCTCAGTTCCTGATACCATCCCAGTCAAACTGAGAACCTCTCGATACTTGACAGTGTCTCAGCTGACATTCAATTTCTCAATTTACCAACTTTCTGTTTACCACTTTGCTATCCATTTCTCCTGAGAGGTAATGGGTTATTCGTACAATGATTTGCTCAGGAATGCAGAAACAACAAACTCAGAAATAAAACAGTACCCTCAATAATGCGGTCCGTAGTAAATGGTAAGTGAATAGTCTGTAATTCGGAACGGTATCTCTCAGTATTGTGAGAATCAAGAAATTGCATTGGTATCAGGAAATCATCGAGAAATTGATCCTGGTTCTTGATATAGTGAAATTACTCACAAGTAAAAAGCTTGGTTCTTGCTTCAGTGATAGTTAAAATGGATTAGTTCGGACTGGTTCAACAATCAACTTTCTTGTGTCAACACATAGTGTTTGGTCCCCTAGCCAGAGGCTGCTCATCTTAAGGGTTGTCACCCATCTGCTTTTCATCTGGACAGGCCAGGAATTGGGGTGGGGTGGGGGGTTTGTCCAGTGTCCTTGTGAACATACGTCTGGAAACTGGTTGTGTGATGTACTTGTTCTATGGAAGGAACAGTTATGTTTGAAAATGAGAGGTTTTTTAATTCCCATTTTCAATGTTAGGCAAGAGGCCATGTAAAATGTTCACAAATTTGCATAAACCAAATTTATGCATATGGGCATTGCCATTCCCCCCCACCCCTCTGAACAGTTGGTAGTCCTAATTTGTCATTCATAGTGATTGGTCATTGTCCTGATCTAGGTGCAGTGGTTTGTGGTTGGGTATCCTAGTGTCCAGTCAGAACAACCGTCTTAAACCTGTCCATGGAATAGAGGTGGGTTATTTTTTTAAAACAAGCAAGGCAATGGGGGAGAGGTCTGTGGCCATTGAGTGGCACTGCCATGGAGCACCCACTCAAGTAGAGTGCATGGGGAGGGATTTAAATGAGCAGCTCCCAACATGGCTACTGCAGCTATTGAGGCAAGTCACTATGCATTCCCTCTGCCTCCATGGACCATGGGGGAGGGGAAAGCACACAGGGCTGTCCTTTACAATTGACATGTCCCTGGTGAGGGAGCACTGGAGAACCCAGGCTCCCTAGCACTCCCGCCCAGTTCTTGAGTTGCAAAAGCCATGTCTTCCACCCACAGTGCGTATGAGCAGCGGACCATCTGCTGGTGTGGCTGGCTGCCCTAGTTCATACGGGCAGGGGCTCTGTAGCCACCCATTACCATGGACCTATTTGGCTTGCTTATTTGGATTTCATGGCAGTGCTCCGTGAGTGGCCATAAGTGGGTGCTCCATGGCTCAGAGAAGCTCACATCCCCCTGCTCCACCTTCAGGTGGGCAGTTGAATGTGTGGCTCCTACGTGGCCATGTTGGGTAGCATATCGTTTAAAAACACCCAAGTGCACCCCCTGCAACACACACAGGTTTGTTTAGGCTGTTTGTACACCCAACCTAGTTGATCTTGTCTAAGAGGAAAGTTAGGCCAGTTTAAGTAATGTTGTGTGTGTTCTTGGACCAATCAACAAGGAATTAAATGGTCCAAGGAGCCTAGTTAAGACAAGGTCTTACTGTGTGATGTTTGAGCAATTTGCCTAAGCCAAACTTTTCAAACCTGGGTCTGTTTCGGTTTTTGTCTTGGGGTTTTATGGGGATAGAAGAATGTCCATGTAAAGTGCATAGAAAAACTTAGACAAAAAAAAATATGATGGGACAATCTTCCATGATTAAAATCATTGGGGATGAGTAATTTTCAATGACTCAGCTAGAATGTACTTTAATGGTGGAGGAGTGTACCCTAGGTCCACAATCGATTTTTCAAAAGAGACCAGAGAATTCTTGCTTGGGTGAAATTTTGGTGTACAAAACTGACCTAGAAAGAAGTGTTAGAGGCTCATTCTGATCTTGATCACTCAATGGACTCCAGAACTTCTACTGATCTACAATAATATAATGGGAAACCGATTGGCGATAGTTTTAATGGTCTACATTTTATACATTTGAAGAAATATAGGTCTGATCACTTCTTGGGAGAATGCTTTTCCTTTATTACACGTGTGGGTGGGGGCTGCTTGGAAGACAGGGCATGGTCAAAAGACTACTGAAATCGGTGGGGGTCTCTTCATTAACTTCATTGATAACTTCCCCAACAGTGAACCTGAGAGGTCCAGGTGCACAGGGACTGAAAGGCCATTCCGTGCAGTGCGGACAGCACTGGCAAAAGTGAAGACGGGAGGGGAGCAGTGTACTAAGGGAGTATTTAATAATAATGTCCTTATCCATCTTGATCCTCAAAGCTCTCCATCTCTGTCCAAAACTCTGCTGCCAGGGTCATCTACCTCGCCAGTCGCTTCGACCATGTGCAGCCCCTCCTCTCTTCGCTTCACTGGCTTCCCCTTCCTGAACGAATCCTGCACAAGCTCCTAGTCTTCACCTATAAAGCTCTTCACAACCTTGCTCCCCCCTACCTCTCTGCACTTATCGCCCTCCATACTCCAGCCCGTGCACTTCGCTCCTCCTCTGTCCCTTCTCTCACCCTTCCACGCCTTCCCTGCTCCCCTAAGTGCCTTCGTCCCTTCTCACTTGCTGCCCCCCATGCCTGGAACTCCCTCCCTGTCCACATCCGCCTTGCCCCCTCCGTTCATACCTTCAAATCTCTCCTTAAAACTCACATCTTTCGCTCTGCTCTGTCTGACTCTTTATCCTGCTGAGCCACTATTCCTATACCTACGATCGGTTTACCCTTATCCTTGCAACATGGACCTGCCTGCTGTCATTCTCATCGTAACCAAGCCAAGTACGTGCACTTGAGACCTCGCATCTTCATGAATGTTAGACCCCTTGTCTCTCCCTCTGTTCCAGCTCCTGTCTCTCAGATTGTAAGCCCTAGGGGTAGGGACCTTGTCTATTTTATTACTTTGTAAAGTGCCAGGTACACTGCTGGCGCTATATAAATGTTTGTTAATAATAATAATAATAACATCAGTGTAAGTTCTATTGAAATGAGTGTGTTGTCTTGCACTGCCAGAGCACTTTGAGAAATGGAGCTTTTGGCCACAGGCCACAGACTACTTGGGTGTAGTCTCACTGATGCCCTGGTTTGTGGATGACCTCCTTCGTTGTTTTGTAATTTTTTATGCCGCTGCCTGCCTTGTTCTTGGCAGTGGAAGTCCAGGCGGAGCACTCGGAAGACTGAACTGCCAGCCCTAAAAGTCACTGATCATTGAGTTTTCATCTGGGGCTAGAGCTTTCTAGGAAGGCACCTCCGCTCCTGCTGTGGAAATAAAGTATGGAGAGGACCAGACCAATTAGCAGCATTCTGGCAAGCTCACTCAGGACATGAGGGATGGGAACTTAAGCATGAACTGAATTTTTCTTCCTTTGAAGCCGTGGAATGCTGCAAAGCTATTCATGCAAATAGAGAAAACTGTGTCCTGCTGCCCACTCACTCGCCTGCCAGCAGCAGATGGGATGAAAGCAGTGTCTTCCCTCTGGACAGAGCAATGGACCGCAGTCTCTCATTCTGATCTGGACAGGAGTCAATCTCTCATTGACCTGCTGCTTCTCCCTCCTCGGGAGATCTCTGATCATACACATATTTGAGATCATTTTTGTGGCAATTAATACCATTTGTAACTATTCAAGAGTAGAAGAATCAAATTTCATGCCTCAGAGCATTAACTCATTACTGCAAGGGTCAGGAAGGAATTCCCCATGTCCCTGTTCAGCAATGCATGACTGAACAAGTGCACAATGTTCTCTCTTTAAAATGGTCCTATAAAACATTATAGGTGCAATCCTCCACCATTAAAGTCAATGAGAGCTGAGGCTGTGACTTCAAGAGATGGCAGATTGCACCCTATGTAGTGACCATTGTTTAAGGCTGGATCTTTGCAATGAGTGTGGTGAATCATGATTTTATGAGAACAAAAACTTGTACCGATAAATGCGAGTGTGACAATGGCAGCTGAGAACTTTGGGAAAGTGTCATTTAATAAGAGTTGCATATGCCTTGTGTTTCTGTGCTGTGCTCCACTCCATCCACAGATGGACTCTGTATCCCCTATGAAAACAATAGGGGTTAAGTCTGTCAATGGGTTTGCAGCAGCACAGAGACCTAGAACGCTGCTCTTTGCAGAGAGATAAGCAAGAAAACCGATCGCTTGTCCTTACAAGCAGATCTATCATTTATGTGCTGGATGAAATGTAGCAAAGTGCTTCAATCTAATTAGATGGAGTTTCAGTTTACAAAACAATCCACAATCCCTGCTTTGCTGCTGCTATGTAATGATTGGTGACAGAGAGCCTCTAAACTACAGAATGTGGTTTTCTCATGAGTAGAAAAGATTGAATAATAGTCACTGAGCAGCCTGGTCAATAAACATGGGTGGATTTTCATCCCATATATTTGGCTAATCTTGTTTCACGTTTAGGCAGCTCTAGAAGCTGTTTGAAAAGCATTATTATTTATTGATTTTTGCAACTAGTCTGCAGTCTACAAACCACTTACTCAGGAGCAGTCTCAGTCAAGCACTGCAGGCTTCATTGGGACTACTCTGGAGTAAATGGATTGAGGGGTTTAGTTGTGATCAAGTATGGCTGCCACCTCTGGGTGAAAACCAAGAGCTTATTTGCTTTTGCACTCTTAATCCAATCTTGCACTGATCTTAATTTTCATTTGCAAATTAAAATGCTTTAAACCAAGCCTTGTGTGGTCCTGACATTGGGTGACAGAGTTTTAGTAATCCCAGATTAGAGACTCAGGCAAACCTTTCATTCATTTTCTGTGCTTTGGGAAACTATAAGGTACAGGTGACAGAGAGGGTTCACCCTTTACAGACTGGAACAGTTCTGGAGGGAGCTATCTCCAGTGGGCATTGTAAGTGGGGAAACTAATAGTCATGGCCAGCCTGGAGTGGGGCAGAGGAGCCCGATCCCATCACACTTGGACTCAGGTAGACCTCTGAGGAAGGGAGTCCCATAATACTGGGGCAGCAACTGAGAACACCTCCCTGCGGACCCTTGTTGTATGGACAAGATTGGCAGGTGGTACCTACAAGAGAGCACTCCTGGCTGACCGCAGTGGTCACAGTAGAGTATGGGAAGAGGCGGTCTTTCAGATATGTGGGGCTCAAGCTGTTTAGGGCTTTAACAGTCAAAACCAGCATCTTAAATTGTGACCAGAAAGCTATAGGAAGTCAGTGCAGACAGGTGTAATGTGCTCATGGCAGCCTGTCCCTGAAAGGAGCTGGGCTGTGGCCATCGCGTTCTGCAGCTTCTGAACCAAGTCACCAAGGGCAGCCCCAGGTAGAGCATATTGCAGTAGTGTAGCCTTGAGGTAATGAAAGTATGGATGATGGTGGCCAGATCTGAATTGGAAAGAAAGGGCCGCAGCCTTCTCACTAGATGGAGTTGATGAAAAGTGCTCCTGGACACCACTGCAACCTGACAATCCAGGCACAGCAGGAAAGATCTAACAGGATCAACAGGTCACAATTTGAGGTCACACAATTCGAGGTCACAACAGGATCAACAGGTCACAATGCTGATAGCATCGAGATGAGCCTGGACCTACTTTTTAGGGAAGGTTATTGAAAGGGAAGGGTAGAGACAGACCAAGAGCTAGCTGGGGAGTCGATGTCTAAAAATGGTTTATTTAGCGCTTAATACGTTGTGTTCATCTTTTATATTTGGGACCAACACAGCAACCATACTTTCTGCATAAAAATGTTGGCATTTTTGTTGAAAATTAAGTATAGGTCCATTCCACAATACAGATGGAGAGCTAGTAACTGAGGATACGAAGAAGGATGAGGTGCTCCAATGCTTACTTTGCGTCAGTCATCACAAAACATTTGATTGTAACTAATTCATGGCATTAAATGTTGAGAAGGACCAGGTACAGAGGCAGGTCAGTGAAGGGAAGGATCAGGTTAAACTAGATCTATATGTCAGCAGGGCCTGATGAAATTCACCCTATAACAGTAAGCTGAAGTAATCTCTGAGCTGTTGACTTTCATCTTTGAAAATTCATGGAAGACGGTCAAGGTTACTGAGGACTGCCAAAGAGCAAATATAGATCCTATTTTCAAGAAGTGGGCAGGAAAAGGGTGACCCAGGGAACAAAAGACCAATGTTTGGCTTCAGTACTAGAACAAAATTGTAAAAAGCAGCTGATTTATAGATACCTGATGGGAAGGCTGTGACCCTTTCTTTCAGAGTCTGACCTGAGTGATTTTGCTCTTAATTTCACTGTGTAAATGAAAAGCAAATTCACTAAAGTCTATTGAGTTATTCCTGACTTATGCAGGAGTGTAAATTAGAGTGAAATCAGGCCTTGTTGAATTAAAGGCTCTTCCTTTTTTACTTCCTGATGACTGTTGGTACTTTCAGACATGACGCTAACCACCCTTTAACCACCCTTGGTGGTTATTTATGCATGTTGCAGGGCTGCATAGGGCACCAATACAGCCCTGCAACATGCATAAATAACCACCATAGGTGGTTAAAGGGTGGTTAGCGTCATGTCTGAAAGTACCCTGTGTAAGAACAGAAGATGAAGCACAATACATCAAATTAGTCTCAGGCAGAGGGAGGGGTATTAGTTTATTGTATATGCATTGTCCCCTCCAAGAGCATCTGTGCTGTTAATGGTGTCTCCTCTCCACACCCCTTTCAGGTATACAGAGGTGAGTTGAGGGGCTCAGCATGAGAGCAGCCATCCTCATGCGCATTCTGATGACTCTCAGTCCTCTCACCCGGCCTATTGGGAGAGAGACAGCTTCTAAAGCCACTAGACCCCAAGCCAAAGAGAGATTTATAGTTTTAGTTCTTCAGTGGTTGTCTTGACAGTTTTTTTGACCTATACTCTATTCACTCTGTCCTTGGCACATATGCTGGTGTCAACCAATGGGGTCTATACACCATGCATTTGTATACTTGTTTTTTGTCCAGCCTACTAAAATATCGGTAGATTTTATTTGATTCATTGGGTAAAAACTACTATAAATACTAGGGGTGGGACTCTGGGCAAAATTTCAGCTTCAGTTACTTCGGTTCTCATGTATTTCAGTTCTCGTACCAGTATCAGTTGTATCGGTTCTTTTGCACTGATTTTTGTATCGAATTTTTAACATTGTGGTTTTCCCACTGAAATCAATGGGGACAAACCGCAGTATTAAAAATCCGATACAAAACTCAATGCATAAGATCCGATACAACCGATACTGAAAAAGAACCAAAATTTCAGATTAATCCAAAATGGCCATTATCAGGAACTTTCGGTTCTTTTTAAAACTGAAAGTCTCATCCCTAATAAATATCAAGCGGGTCAACATCTGATCCCCCCCCACTGTGGTCTCTTACCTGAGCCCCAAATTCCCCATTAAAGAAAAATTTAGAGCAGACTGGAACAGGAATGCAACTATGCATTCTGTCTGCTGTCCCCACTGACAGCTGAAGGTGGCACAAAAAATAACTCAGGTTCTGCTGCAGGCTAGCAAATAAAACCTTCCCACATGTGTCCTGAAAGTTTATCTGCTGCAAGAGACCTTATTCCAGAAGGTGCCAGCATTGTATTGAGCAGATGGAGAGGACTCCATGACAGCAAGTGAGAATGAGGCATCCAAGACAGCTGGGGAGGGGGAGAGAGAGAGAGAGAGAGAGAGAGATGATTGTGGGAGAAAATATCTGCAGATCCTGCTGGTGAATAGAAGAGAGAAGTTTGGCTGGAGTAGCAGGGCTCCTCAGTGTCCTATGGTACCTGCCTCTCTGAGTTAAATGACACCTAACCTTGGTCAGTCTTGGAAGGACACTTTTTGTTCAAAAAAAGAAAAAAGGTACACGGTGATAAGACCATTTCCTTTCTCACAGCGTCTCCTTTAATGTCAGGCCTGAAATATGAAGTCATTAGGGGATATTAAAACAGTGCTGACAAACTAATTAACAAAAGACATTACGCCGGATGGGCTCAATTTATCCTTTTTAATGGTTCTTATAAATGGGTGCCGCCAATTAAAATTAATAAAGATTTACCAGCGATTGCCTGGCATACACTGCTAAGGAGCTCCACTGAAGGTCGCCTTAAAGTCAGCCTTGTCAAAGCTGCAAGTTCAGCTCCCAACACCAAGCCCTGCTGAGTTGCTCTCACTTAGGTTTTCCAAGGCAGTTTCTCTTTCTGTGTTTTCAGTTTGTGCTCACTCACGCCTGTCTCTGTGTCTCTAAAAATCCATCCATCTCTGCATTGACTCTTAAAAATATCCCACACATCTACTATTGGATTTGTCACAATTTTCCAGGCAGAATTTTTGGCCATCAATCCCGCTGAGAACTCGCTGCTGTCTACAGCTACTTGGTTTTAGCAGAGCTTGGTGAATCTGGGAACATAGATTCTTTCTAAACATGAAGTAAAGGTATCTAGACAGAGCAACAAACTAACTAAATAAGCAATCCAGTGGCCCTTTATGTATGGCCCTTTCCTGGGTGAAGAAGACAGGTCTGAAATAAAGTTCTTTTCTCCATTCTCCAGTTAGGCACTGAAAGCAGTCCCTTGAGAGCTCCAGACTTGAATGACTGGAGCCTTTCCTGAAACATTAAAATTAGCAGATGAAAACTGAAAGGAGAGAAAAAGGCCTAGGAGAGTGGAAATGCAGTCTGTGAAAACATTGGAGCCCCAGGTTTGATGTAAAGCTGTCACAAGTAGTGAGAGACTGGGCTAAAATTTCTCTGCTCCATCAGTGCACTCTGTGAAATCAATGGGGTGATACCAGAAGGACCTACATAATCCTTCTTCACCTATAAAGCTCTTCACAACCTTGCTCCCCCCTACCTCTCTGCACTTATCGCCCTCCATACTCCAGCCCGTGCACTTCGCTCCTCCTCTGTCCCTTCTCTCACCCTTCCACGCCTTCCCTGCTCCCCTAAGCGCCTTCGTCCCTTCTCACTTGCTGCCCCCCATGCCTGGAACTCCCTCCCTGTCCACATCCGCCTTGCCCCCTCCCTTCATACCTTCAAATCTCTCCTTAAAACTCACCTCTTTCGCTCTGCTCTGTCTGACTCTTTATCCTGCTGAGCCACTATTCCTATACCTACGATCGGTTTACCCTTATCCTTGCAACATGGACCTGCCTGCTGTCATTCTCATCGTAACCAAGCCAAGTACGTGCACTTGAGACCTCGCATCTTCATGAATGTTAGACCCCTTGTCTCTCCCTCTGTTCCCCTTCCTAAGTCTCTCCCCCAGCTCCTGTCTCTCAGATTGTAAGCCCTAGGGGCAGGGACCGTGTCTATTTTATTACTTTGTAAAGTGCCAGGTACATTGCTGGCGCTATATAAATGTTTGTTAATAATAATAATAATAATCGGGGTCCTAGTATAAACTGCTGAGTCGCTGCATAGCTGTAACCACCTCACGGGGACTCATTTCTTCTTGATTCATCCCTGCCACATGCACACTCTGCCAGGCACACAGACACATCAGAAGTATGTGTAGCTGGGTTGGAATGGGCCCCTCCCTCACAGCAGCAAGGGTTGTAGCTATACCCGGGATCATGGGGCCCCCAGGTTCGTGAGGCCCCATGCAGCTGTATTGTCTGTCCTGTTTATAGCTGCGCCCTTGTCACACTTTCTGAGATGTACAGCAAACTCTAGGGGAGCACAACCTATTCTATGTGCAGCTTGAGGGGAAGTGCTAGAGAAGCAAGCCCCTTGTTTTAAATTCTGAGTGCAGACCATCCTGAGATGCAGGGCATGGCCAGGAAGTGAGTGAAATGGGAAAAGGAGAGAGGACAGGACTAGGAAGAAAGGATGGAAGGAAGAAATAATTTATTAATATGATGTCCTTCAACAATTTTAATTAAAAATCAGTGCTTTGTTTTTAATAAAATTTGAGCATGGAAACTGCTATAATCATAGTCAGGGAATAATCTCCTATTACCTCCTACCTGCCAACATCTTCAAGCAAGAAAAACCCCACCAAATTTGCTTAAAATATAGGCCTTCATGATAAAAAGGGTTACTCCAGAGTAGCCCCATTAAAGTCAGAAGAATTACTCTGGTGTAACTGGTTTCAGAACTGGGATCATAATGTAGTAATTGTTGGGCCATACCCACAGCATTGCATTAGGAATTTGTTTTGCTGCCATTAGACAGAAAATAAACATAAACTCTATTGGTTTTATTCTTGTACTGCTGTATTTTTACTGTTCATGAATTAAATCAATTACAATGCTTTTATTTTTTAAATTAAAAAGATGCAAAGCAACCTGTCCCTTCTCTGAGCTCGGGAATCTGAAGATTGAGGGTGTTTTCACACGGGCAAAGTAATCCTTGATAGAATCAGAGTTTATTATCTAGCATTCGCAAACTCCTGGTTGTTCAGACAGACATTTTAATGTTAGATAACGTTAATCCTTGATAGTCTGTGTGAACATAACCTGGTCGTTAATCAGGAATTAGGGTCTCCGGGATGAATTTCAATCCCATGGTGCTTCCCGTCCACACTCAGCTCACTGATTTCTGGGATTGAAGAAAATCTGATTTTCTTCATTTTTCTGATTTCTGAGTTGAAGAAAATGGAAACTTATCTCTTTGTTCTGCAGGTATTTAAACTTGGCGCTATGCAATGCATTGCAGAACAATGACAGAGGTAAT
>QEPC01003965.1:188189-226262 GCA_003113815.1 Sphenodon punctatus
GCCTGTGTCCAGCGGACTGTCCCTACCCGCCAGCGCTGCCACCTGCTGCCTCGCCCCCCCCCCTTGGGTGCCTGTGTGACCTCCAGGTTCTGGGATCCCCGGACTGCCCCTCGATCCTTCCTCCGGGGGCAGGGGTGCATCCTTATACCTGCAGCGCTGCACTGGCTCTCCATCAGCCCCTCCATCAGCTGCCTGCCCTCCATCAGCCCCTCTCCGGGTGTGGGGTCAATGTGTGCCTCCTGGACTGTTCCCAGCCAGCTCACTGTGCAGTGTGGGCCCCCGCTGTGCCTTGGTCCCGAGCTCCTGGGACCCCCCATTCTGGGGCTGCCAGTGTTGCTGTGGGGGTGCCCGTGCAGCCAGTTCCTTCCTTTCCCTTCTGTGTGTGTGTGTGTGTGTGTGTGTGTGCTTGTGCTGTGTGTTCCACTGTGGCCCCACTGTCTATGTGCCTGTTGTGTGTGGTACCCGTCCGGCTCTTCTCCCTCTCCCCCCTCCCTTCCCGTTTCCCTTATGTGGGCATTCCCTTGTGTGCCTTTTGGCTTCGTTTGCCCTCCGGTGGCCATGTCTGTGTCCCTCCCCTGCCCGGTGGTTTCTGGGTGTTTTGACCACAGCCGGGAATCGGTGTCACGTCTGTTGCACTGCCCCGGCCTGTGATCTGCCGGCTCGATTCCCTGCCATGGTCCCGGTCCCATCATGTCTGTTCTGGGCTTTTATTTGCCCCGGGGGGTGGTTGTTCGGTTCACCCCCACCGGGAATCCACTGTGGTGAACCAGGCGCCCGTCACGTCTGAAATCACCCAAGGAGAGGGGGTGCAACAGATATGAAGTGAACCATGTATTGGGGGACAAGTGGAACTACTCGCTGCCGCTTTTGTGGTGTGTTGAGGATAAGATGGTTGGCTTAAGAAGTTATGGATTCAGTGGGTTGCTTTTGCTTATTGTGTGTTTGCCTGTGCTCTGCTGGTTTTCCCCCTCCTTCCCCAAGCATGTGTAAAGGCCGTGGCCATTTTCTGTGGCCTCATTGGCCATGGCTACTCTTTCTTAGTTAAAATTGGTCCTTGTCCTCTTTTACACATAAATTGTCCACTTTCTGTTTTCTGGGTGGGATACCTAGGGACTTGGATGGAGGAAGGTTTCCAATCCAATTTTTGCTGGAATGTTCCTTGCATTTTAAAGTGGCCCCGCCCTTTGTAGTTTGGTGGGATGTTGTGAGTAGAGACAAAATGGCCTCCACCTCTCTAGTAGAGAGGCCATTTTGTGAATTTGTAGGTCTACTGGTCGTGGCTATTCTTTTTTTAAAATGGTCCCTCCCTTCGCTGATGCTGGAAAGTAGTTTGCCTGCAATGCAGGCCAGCAACAGGCAAAAACTATTTTTAAAGGCCTGTGTGCTTGGACAGGCATTTGGTGGTGTAGCTAATAGGAATGCTGGTGTGGATGGGCCTGGTTTGGTGGAAATGCAACCCTGAAACAGACCAAACTTTTTAAAAAGGGCCCGTGTGCTTGGACAAGCGTTTGGTGGTGTAGCTACTAGGGATGCTGGTCTGGATGGGCCTGGTTTGCTTACAGTGCAGCCCTGAAACTGGCCAAACTTTTTAAAAAAGGCCTTTGTGCTTGGACAGGTGTTTTGTATTGGCAGTCTGGGGACTGGGAGCCTACCCTAGAAAACTACAGGCAGCCAAGGAGAGCATGAAAATGAAGAGGGTTCCGGATAATGGTAAGTGATGGCATGAGGATTGGGAGTGTCTTGGACTTCTTCTTTGGGGGAGAGGTCCACAAAAAAGCAAAATTTAAAATGTCATTCAAAATGCAAACATCTAAAGTAATTTGCTTCTTTTTTCTATCCAGTTTGTCTGAGATCTGGCATGATTCCACACCTCGCCTTGCTTTCCTTGTGAACAGAGGAGAAAGTAGGTAGGAGCATGGCAGAAGAGAAGGCTGTAGACAACAAGGAAACCCTTTTCCCCTGTCCCCCGTTGAACCCATCTCTTCCCCTTCCTCTTCTTATGCACCAAAACCAAACCCTTTCCCTCCTACTTCTCTTCTGTCCTGTCCTTCTCTTCCCTTTCATTCTCTCCTGATTCGGCTTGTTGCAGAACAGGGAGTTAACTCAGTCCTCCCGGTTCTCCAAGCCAGAAGGAAGGCTTTTCCCAAAGCCTACACCTTCTGAAGACTACAGGTGGCCAAGCATGCCATGAAATTCGAGGATTCGAGGGTTCAGGATAAAGGTAGGCGATGGCAACATGATCTATTTTTTTAACCTACTATGGTTAATTTGGACCCGGTGTGAAAGAGAGGGTGGACAGGACCCCAGTAACAGGGTTCTGTATCCCCTGTTGGCAGTGCTTCACACAGCAGCGTTCCCAGTGTTAAGTAATGTAATTTCCATCCAATGTTAACCCGGGCTGTGTCTTCAAGCTTCTTCAGCAGATGCATCCTGTAGCAGCCGGCCACCTGCCATGGGGCGGACACTGGTGAACATCTGGCAGGGACAGAACAAATGTTCTCATGAGTCCCGGGCTAATGTGGGCTACTGTCACATCTGTTTATACCCAGTGATAGATGACGAGGTTCATATGGGTTATAATATCTTAGGTTAATGTTTATGAAAATATTTGTAACTAATGTTCTGAATATTTTTTCTCTTTAATAGATAAAGGGTAAAAAATGGGAAACTTTAAAAAAAGAAATATCAAGTGTTCTGTTTGCCTTCTTGCTGATAAGGCTCTAGGTTGTCTGGGACACATTTTCAAGCTGGTTTCTGCATCAATGAAAGGTAGATCCATATTTTTAAGTGGCTGAGATCAACAACATCATTTAAGGACAGCACTGTATCTAGTGAGTTGGCCACCCCACCACAGGCCACCTTGTTTGCCAGCATCTAATCTCCTGCAGTAGTTGACAGCACTGGACCAAAACACTGTGGTGTCTTGCTTGCTGTGTGAGTGCCATTTCTGTGATCCACACTAACAGTCATTGCAGGGAAGGAGGTCTTAGGGAACTTCCAAAAGAGGAATGGCTGGAGTAATTGGCTGGGTAAGTATCAGCTGAAGGCCTGCAATTCCACACTTGAAAACATTTGCACTTCCTTCAAACAGCCCTGCAGCATGGGATCACCAGCTTTCACCTGCAGAATCAATGTACAGTACATTGATCGTGCCCTCCCTAATTCCTGCCTTGTGATAAATCTCCTGTGCTCCCATTATTTGGCTAATTGCTGTGGATTATATGGCAGTCGGGTGCTCTTTGGCAGGAAGAGATTAATGGGGAACGTTTCCCTTGTTTTGATTTCATTTGCTAATTGCTGTGCAGAGAGGTGGTTATGTTAATTCATCTCCTCTCCCTGTTAGATAGCGGCTTCTTGTTTTTCAGAAGTTGGAATGAAGGGACAGATTGCCAGACACTCTGTAAAAGGGTTTTTACTTTTTTTCTTATTCCTTTTTTTTAATTGGAAGCTTTTGGAAAGGTTGCAAGCCTGTAGTTTTAGCATGCAGTCGATGGAAAGCTTGTGTGTGTACTACTTGTGTACCCAAACACAAGTATTATGGGCTAATGAGGTACAAAAGGGGGAACAAGAAGGAGTCTGCATTTCAGTCCAGGTTTCAGTGATGGGCTTGCTGGGGTGACCTCAAGCAATTTGATCAACTTCCCTGTACCTCTGTTAAAGTCTGCCAGAAATAAAAAAACTTAGTTGGGAACCTGGAGGCTGTATCTGAGCTAAGCTTCCCTGAACACACAAGTCATCTGTCTTAGCTACTGGGCTGTGTTAGGAAGCTGATCTTCTGAGATACTAAGTCTGAACTGATGCTGATGCGGTGCTTGATACCTGCTAGAATCAAACTCTAAGCCTACTTGTGGGGGTGGGGGGGAGTTATAATTTTATTTGGCAAATTAAATAATCATTTCTAAACATGCAGCTTATTTGGTTTTAAAAGATGCAAAAATCTGAGAGGATTGACCTCTGGGACAGTCTCCCATTCAACTAAGACAGATTTTGGCTAAAGCACACGACATGGTATTCCATACGGTATGCAAGAATGCTCTCAATTATCACAATTCCTACGTGCAAAAAACATTTAATATTAGAGTGGAAGAGTGGTCCAGCTAGTTCAATATTATGAATCTGACAATGGCTGTTTTTACATGAATGCCTCTTCCCCCCCCCCCCCCCCTACACCCACCTCCACCCATCACCCACCCACCTCCACCCACGGGACCATCTGGAAAACCGGAGGAGGCCCGCTGGGTGAAGATGGGTGGAGGTGGGTGGATGTCTGTGTAAAGGGGGACACACCCACCTCCAACAAAACACCCATTCCCCCCACCCAACCCAGTCCATGTAAAAAGGGTCATAGATGCATGGGGGTGTCCATGGAAACGGCGCAGGGGTGGGTGGGGGGATGGGTGTTTTCTGGGTGTTTGCCCGTGCAAACAGCACAGGCGGTGGGGGGGGGTTCATGTGCGCTCCCGGTGCACACCCACCTCGACCTCTCTCAACCCATCACCCACCCATGGAGCCATCCAGCAAACCGGAGGAGACTCCATCGGTGAAGATGGGTTGAGGTGGGTGTCCGCCCGTGAGAATGAGGGCAGTTTTAGATGATCCCGCTCACAAGCGGGATCATTCAGTGCCGGCTTCGGGCACCCACCGTCCTCTCAACGCCGTGTATGATGTTCAGAAGAGCATCAGACACGGCGTGGACTCAGCGTTGTGCGCATGCGCGCCCTTCTGCGCGTGCGTGCCCTTCTGCGTGTGCGCACTCAGGCAAAGAACCCGGAAGTGCGGCGTAAAGCCGGCACAGCGGTGATCCGCCTTGACGGGCAGGATCGCCGGGTCGGCTTCACGCGGCAGAGATCCGGGGTTCACGCACGCCGGAGTTTTAGACGAGCGGCAACAATGGCGGCTGATAAAGGGCTCAGTTGCCATTTGCGTCTTGTCTAAAACCGCCCTGAGTGCACACCCACCTCCACCCACCACAGCAGCACACCCATCCCCCCTACTCACTGCTGCCCATGTAAAAAAGGCCTTAATTGCATGTTCTCAAAGCCAAACAGTCTCAGTATTTTCAGTCTTGCCAGAAAGCAAGTCTTTCCTTGACTCTACTAATTTTTGATTTCCAACCTTCAACTATTTTGGCTATAGTTGTTTTTGCACAGACACACACACCCCGCTAGGTGTGTGGGCGGTGGTGGTGGGATCTATGCAAATGCCATGGTGGTGGGCAGGGGGGATGGGTGTGTCTGTGAAAACAGCATGGGCGGTGGGTGGGGGTGCATGCTCGCTCCTGCACAACACTCATCTCCACCCATACCCGTTTTTACACAGAACCCCGCCCCACCCACTTGGTGTGTGTGTGGATGTGCGGGGGGGGGGGCGCTTCGTGTAAATGGCCGGCAGTGGGTGGGGGAATGGGTGTGCGCTCGATGTTCGCCCATGTAAACACTGAGCAGGATGGCTAGGGGTGCATGCACGCTCCTGCGCAACACCCACCTCCACCCATCACACACCCACCTCTACCTACCTCCATCCACAGAGCCCTCCAGAAAACCAGAGGAGGCTCCGTGGGTGGAGGTGAGTGTGCCCGTGTAAAGGGACACACATCCACCTCCACCCACTTTGCCAAAATACCCATCCTCCCCACCCACCCCCGTCTGTGTAAAAAGGGCCCATCACCCACCCACGGAACCATCCAGCAAAATGGAGGAGGCTTGGTGGGTGTAGGTGGGTGTGTGCCCATGGGAAAGTGAGCACGCCCACCTCCGCCCACCACTGGCACACACCCATCCCCCTACCCAGCAGCGCCATGTGAAAATGGCCTCTGTTTTCCAGGCTGAACATGTGCTACTGATTTTCATAATGTCATTACTCTAATTCAGTATAATTTTCTATTTAATTCTTTAATTTTTTTAAGCACTGCTACACTTGAGCAGAGATTTTTATTAAGCTGTTTGATGATGCCTAGTTCTCTTTCTCATGTGGCTACAACTGATGTGAACTCTCTATTGCTAATGTGAATCAGTGTCCAATTTAAAAAACAAACAAGGATGCAAACTCCTCTATTGACTTGATTCCTAGAAAGACTTGGCCCACCCACTCCTTGCCTTATTCTTGAGTACAGTAGGCAAGATCTGGCATAGGTACCACTGTTTGGTTATGTATGCTTTACCTACATTATAAAATAAGCTTTAAACATCACTTTTGAAACCTATTCAGCTAGCTAGGCTGGCAGGACCATCAGTCCAGTTCCCCCAATAAGGAAAGTGGTTCTCAGCTACTGCAGTTACAGGCAGCAATCCTGAAACCACTTCTGAGAACTTAGCTCATAAGCAGTTTCAGTATTGTGGACATAGTATCTAGACTGGCTATGCAAAAGCACTTTTAATGAATGGGATTTGCAACGCTTTACAAGAAATGGTGTGTTCTTGCAGGCAGAGCATTTGGGGGATGGTTTGTGTATAAGGGTGTTTATATAAGATCTAATGGCAGTAATCTTGCTCCCTCTCCCCCAACTTTCAAGTCCCTCCTGAAAACCTACCTCTCCCATCAGTCTTTCCCTGGCTTGTCATGAGTGATAAGAATCTCCTCCCTGAAACAAAGTTAAGCACTTGCAACTATTTCTTGCAACCTTGTAAATGTATTTTGCCTCTCCTGATGTCCCCCTCTTCCATGTCTTCCTTAATTTGTAAGCCCCTTGGGGTAGGGACCTGTCTATAACTACTGATTGCACAGTGCCTGGTACACTGCTGGTGCTATATAAATAAATACTACTACTACTACTACTAATTAGAAAAGGTCTAACCTTGAGCTGTATCACATTTGGAAATCTTACCAATATAGGATAACTGGTATAGGGGTCTACCTGTCCTGGGCTGCAGGTGACTCTGGAGCCCACCTCCTCCCTTGCAAGAAGAGAGGGGGTGGGGCCAAGGCTTCCGGGACCACAGCACCATAAATGGCCTGCTGCCTGGCTTGCAGGAAAGCCTCTGCTGCTGCTGGGGACTCACCACCATACCCATACCTCCTGCTGCTGCTGGGAGGTTGCTGGCTGGGAGCCTCTTTCTAAGGGCTTGCCCTCCTCCCCCAGAACTCCACCTGCCCTGGATCCCAGGTTGACTCTTGAGACCCCAGCCTCCCTTGCGAGAGGAGAGGGAGTGGGGCCAGAGCTTTTGGGGAGGCTTCCTGAACCTGAACCAGAAGGCTGACCTGGTGTGTATCATGGACACCTGGCTGGACACTGAGTCAAGGCCTGTTTTGGCTGACCTTGTTCCAGCTGGGTACTCTGTGCGGAGTACCCCTGAAGGGACAGGGTGTGTGTGTGTGCGCGGTGTAGCCATTGTTTTTAGAGACACTTTGTCTGTATGGAGATATCCAGCATAAACTCCATCTGGTATAGAGGGTCTCTATCTCGTGGTTGATTTGGCTCATGGAGACAGATTGGAGCTGCTGCTTGTTTACCATGCACCTTCCTGTACAGCAACATCTCTACTTTTCTAGCTGATCTGGTGTCAAAGGTGTTATTGCAATCTCCAAGGCTGCTGGTCTTAGGGGATTTCAATATTCACGCTGATGTCAGTATTAAGGGGGCAGAGCAAGAGTCCATGGCCACTATTATGAATGGGAAAACCACACAAGAGTCTCACACCGTTTTTAGACGAGGCGCTGAAAAGCACCTCCTGAGCTGTGCGTTAAGAGAGAAGCTGTGCTGCGCTGTCGAAAGTGACATGCTCCAGCAATGGTGGCAGCTGGAGACGCGGCGCTTTGCAGAGGCGCGTTCTAGACACCTGAAAATTGAGGTCTCTAGAATGTGCCTCTGCAAAGCGCCGCATCTCCAGCCACCGTTGCCAGCAATGGGGAGCACGTCACTTCTGGCAGCGCGGCGTGGCTTCTCTCTTAACGCGTGGCTCAGGAGGTGCTTTTCAGCGCCTCATCTAAAAGCGGTGTCATACATAGATCATAGGTGACATCTTACTATAAGTGACATCTTGGAGTGTAATTAATGAAGGACTATCACGAACCAGAAAACTTTATTCAGATGCAGAAATCTTTTCAGTGGCACCAGCCCCATTTAAGACTGAATAGATCAAACTTTATGAGAAAGACCTAGGAAGATAATGCATAGGGCTGAAACAAGACTCTTTTTATTCTCATGAGAATCGAGAACCCTTAGCAAGATCTTGCAAACAGTGGGAGAATCTCACTTAAAAAGAAAAATGCAACTGAACGTGTTCAAAATAGCCACTTGACGGTTCTGCGTATGCACAGCCCGTTTCTAAAATGGCACCAGCAGCATCATTGCCATTTTGGAAAAGAGTGCCTTGCACATGCACAGACTGGTCGCAATGGCAGCAATGCTGCTGGTGTAATTTTGGAAAAGGTCTGCACATGTGCAGAACAACCTGGTGGCCATATTGCCCATGCATGGTTCTTTTTCTTGTTTTTTCCTCTGGCGTGGAGTTGGTGGCTGAAGAAAAGAAGACAGACAGACAGACAGACACGGGATGCAAGACTGAGCACAGGACGCTGGATGCGGCACACGTGTGACTCTGATAAATAAATCAAGAACAAAATCTCAATTGAGAAAAGGTCAAGAACCGTTGTGTGTGTCTCAATTCTGGCAAAAAATGAGCCAAGAAGCTTGATTCTTGATGAGAATTGAGGAAAAAATGATGTTGAGCTTAATCGATTCTCTAAGCATTGCACTAAGCAATGGCCCATCACTTGGAATCAAGATGGTCTTTTGTCCCAGGTGCCTGTGTGCAGCTTCATTTCCACTATGGTCTGGAGGAACTGCTCCACTTTTTTCACAGGAAATACCTCTTGCACACACAAGACGTCAGAAGAGGAAAGCTTTATAGGATATCCTTCACTAGTAGGAAAAAAAGTTGCATAACAGCCTATCCTTGAATTTCAGAGGAAGTTGTGTGGTGTATGTGATTGTAGGAGAGGAGTGTAGGATACTTAGTACACACCTTTTGCCAGTTTGCCAAGCACTGTGCTTTCTGGTAAGAATAACCTGTTCCTCAGGGTGACCTTTCAGATCTCCTGATCTTTTAATTAGCAGTAACTGATAACAGAGAGGTGACTTCCACAGGCAAGGTAAAGGAAATGATGCCGAATTTGCACAGAGATGTATGTTTTAGATGATGGCATTAAGTTGGTGGTGACATGTTTCATACTCCAAAATGTATGTGTGTATGTGGGAGGCTATTTTTCAGTTATTCTAATGCCAGAGAGAGGTTTTGTTTGTTTGTTTGTTTGTTTGTTTGTTCTAATTGTTATCCCACCCTTCCCAAACTGGTTCAGGGTGGCTTACAAAATATAAAAATATTAAAAACAGCATTAAAAAATCCCCTAGTCCCCCCCACACCAACCTTTTCCCTAGCCTCGCCACCCAACCCTATCCCTTCCTGCCAAATGCCTGGTCAAACAAAAGGGTCTTGCAACTTTTCCAGAAGACGAGCAGGCTCGGGCTTAGGTGGATTTCCAAGGGGAGGGAGTCCTATAATTATGGGACAGCCATCACGTTTACCTCTCTGCACACCTTTATGAAATCTTCATGGGCAGATGGTACCGACGCAAGAGGGCGCTGCCGGCCAATCTCAGAGGCTGTGATGGAACATAAGGGAAGAAGCAGTCTTTTAGATACCTGGAACCCAAGGCAAAGTTACCCTTGTTGATGTTTAGGGCTTCATAGGTCAGAACCAGCACGTTGAATCCTGCCCAGAAAGCTATTGGCAGTCAGCGCAGACTCTGGAGCACTGGTGTAATGTGTTCCCAATGATCTGCCCCTGACAGATGGTGGGCTGTCATGTTCTGTATCAGCTGCAGCTTCTGAACAGTCATCAAAGGCAGCCCCTCAAATTGTGGTAATCTAGTCCATTGCAGTAGTCTAGCCTCAAGGTTACGAAGGCATGGATGACAGTGGTCAAATCCAAATCTGATAAAAAAGGTTGCAGGCTTCTCACCAGGTGAAATTGGTGAAAAGTGCTCCTGGCCACTGCTGAAACTTGGCAATCCAGGTGCAGCAGTGGATCCAAGAACACCCCAGGTTGTGAACTAGAGTGGCTAAAGGAGGCTGGACCCCATCAATAGTAGGGGTTCCTATAACTCCCAGGTTACAAAGCCAGCCAACCATCATACCTCACTCTTGTCTGGATTCAGCTTCAGGCAGCTTGCCCAATGCCCACATCTAGTCCACAGTAGCAGCCAGGCACTGAGTAAGCACAAAGACTGCAGCACCTGGGTCAGATGAAAAAGAGAGACAGAGTTGGGTGACATCAGCATACTGATGGCACTTGGCTCCAAATCTCTGAACAATCTCACACAGGGGCTTCAGAAACACATTGAACAAGAGTGGGGACAAGATAAAACCTTGGGAGTTCCTGAGGGGATGATGAGCCACTGTCTATCACCACCCTCTGGGTTTTCCCAGCCAGGAATGAGCATAACCCTGAAACGCAGTCCTGCAAACACCTGCCAGGTCAGGCAGCCATGTCAACAACACCCCATGATCAACTGAATCAAAGGTCACCAAAAATCTAACAAAATCAACAATGTAAAATTACCCTTGTCAATTTCCAAGCAGAGATCATCAACCAAGGCCACAAGTGCAGTCTCAACGTGCACAATACATTTAAAGGGAAATGCCTTATAGGCTATCACTAGTTGCAAATCGTGAGAAAGAACAGTTGCATAACTGCCTATTCCTGAATTTCAGTTGAAGTTGTGACTCGTGAGGTGTACTAGAATGAATGCTGTGGCAACCAAAGTTCTCTAATTCTGTGCAGAACAGATACAGCAGAGGAAGTGTCAGGAAGAGGTATCTATTATGCCCCATGTCACCTGCAGGAGCTCTAATGGTGAGAGGAAAAATGAGGCCACCATGGGAGACACAGAATTAGGGCTACCGTACCTCTTCTTTAAAAGAGGCCACTGTCACTGCAATATATGTTCCAGGCCAATGCAGCCCCACACCATTTTCTTTTCATAAGCGTCCTCTTTTAAAGGGGAGATATGGTAACCCTTCACACCGTTACTGAAAATGTTGCTACTTTTAATGGTGTGCCTGTGAGAAAGACATTTGTCCTGAAAGATTCTCTGCAGAGACCTGACAAACTATTTCATGTAGGGACCACAGAAAAGGATGTCCAGTGGAACCAACCACCCAAGAGTGGTAGGCAACATATCCTGTTCCTAACCTTTACACCACAGTCAGAGTCGTAAAGGAACCAGTACCAGGCAAGAAAACACCTTCTTTTTAAAAAGATATTGAGATGTTTATTTATTCATTTAAATTAATATTCTACCCTATCCTGAAGGCTCAGGATGTGCAACAACATATAAGAAAACGTAAGTGAAGATAAATAAATTAAAACCAAAGTCCCCTTAAAACCTCCCATTGGGGAGTTGTGTGAATGCACACTACGTATCCACTTTCCAGGTGTGTATTAGGTTAGGATATAGCATCAGGTTAATCAGAAACACATCTGGAAAGTGGATACATAGTGTGCATTCACACAACTCCCCAATGGGAGATTTGTAGGGAACTTTTTTTTAAAAATGTATGAATATATTTTTAAAAAGGCGTTTGGAGGATGTGAGCTGGAAACTGAGAGTCCATCAGTCCCAGACAGACCTGTGTAGCCTGGGATTCCGTTTAGGCTATACCTCCCTATGGCAGGGCTGTGGCACAAGATGGTGTCTGCTTCCATGAGGAACACCTAAGATGGCTGCCAACCAGGAAGTGGAAGTTGGTGAGCGTGGCTTCCAGTATAAAAGAGAGCCAGACCTAAAAGAAGGGACAGTTGCTCCTGACTCTTGAAGAGAGTACATATTGGCTAGAGGGTGCCTGGAAGGAAGGAGACCTTGGAGCTGGAGCTGGAGGGGAGTGGATGTAGCCAGCCAGTTGGAAGAGTGAGTTGCTGGTAGTTAGCCAGAGGACTGTTGCATGGCTAGACTAAGATTTTGTTATAGACTGTAGCTGATATCTGGAGACTGGCCAGATGCTTGGTGCTTGTTGGCATATGGACTATGTGCTAAATAAACTGTTTATGGATTTTACCTTGGAGTGACAGTCTTCTTGGACCCAATCCTGACAACACTCGCCCATGGTGATGTGGGACCCTGCTACACTCCCAACATTTCAAACAGCCAAAGAGGGACATGTCCCACTGTTCTCTCTCAGCCATTAAGCTCCACCCTCATGTACTTATACACACACACACATCTTGCAACATTCTAAGTGCATAAGAAGAGGCAGACGTTCTTCTGCTTGCCATTCCACCATCTTCCCATTCAGGTTATCTTCTCAAGTGCTTTTCCTGGGAGGAAATCAGGAAAGAGGTGCCTGAGGTGAGAATTAAACCCCCTCTCTCTTGAAAGGTGGACAGTAAGGGCGGGACTTTCCATTTCGGTTTTAACCAGAACAGCCTGATAATGGCTGTTTCTGTTTAAAACCAAAGGATCCAAAAATTGGGCCACTCTCGGTTCCCAGTTTTTGGATCTTATGTTCCCGTTGAAGTCAATGGGGAAATTCTCCCATTGACTTCAGTGGGCAGAGCCAGCTGGCTGGGAAAAACCTCCCCACCCTCATTTCGCGGGCCCATTCCTGGCCTTGGAGGGTGAGGGTGGATCCATGTCCCTAACACGCAGCCCCCCACCCTCCGGGGACCGGATTTACCCCCCTCCCCATGGCCCCTGCACTTACTGTTGCTGGTCTGGGTCTGGAGGATGGGGGTGAGGTGAGGAATGGTTACTGGCTGGGCTGTCAGTTTGGCAGCTGGGCTTCCTCTTCTGCTGGCTGGTGGCCGTCAGGCCTTCTTTGCTGCACAGTGGCGAAGAAGGCCTGGCCACCTAGCAGAGGAGCCAGCTCCTCTGCCAGGCAGCCAGGCCTTCTCCTCATCTTCTTCTTTGGTCCCAGGTCCAGAGAAACTTGAAAACACTGCCGACCCGGCAGCACACTTGCTCAAAATGGCCACCGAGGCTATTCTGTGCATGTGCAACCCTTGTCCATAATGGCGCCACCAGCATCGGCATCATTTTTGAAGAGGGGCGGGCAGCCATTCATGCATGTGTGGAATGGCTCCCCACGCTTGTACAGAATGGTTACCCTCTTCCAAAATGGCACCGATGCTGCTGGCGCCATTTTGGATAAGGATTTAACATATGCAGAATGGCCTCGGCAGCCATTTGCGAATGTGTGCTGCTGGGTTGGCAACGTTTTAAAGTTTCTCTGGACCTGGGACCAAAGAAGACGAGGAGGAGAAGACCCAGCAGAGAAGCTTATTCCACTGCTGGTGGCTGGACATTCTCTGTTACTGGCTGGTGGCGGGAGCTGGCCCCACTGCCAGGTGGCCAGGCCTTCTTTGCCCCCTTGTAGCAGAGGTATGCCTTAGGCAGGAGTATGCTGTCTAACCAAGAGGTGGTGTTAACTCTAGAGCCCAGGGCTGTACCATTGTGAAGCTTAGACCGTTAAGGGGACTGGAGCCTAAGGGAGGTTGGAGATTCCTGTTGAAGTGGGCAGAATTCAACCCAGGTGAGAGCATGGAACAAAACTGGGGGGGTAACTGTCTCTGCAGGGAGGAGGGACCAGCCTAGCACGACTGCAGTGCTGAGGGGTTTACAGCTTCCTGCTGGTGTTGGAAGAGCTCCTCCCAGACCAAAGCCCCAAAGGAGCCCTACACACTGGGGACTGTCCCAGTAGGGCAGATGGAGACATGGCTACATCTGTGCAGTGCATTTTGAACATACATAATTCTAATTAATTGAGGAAACATTGATGATGGAATGTCAGTACTTGTGAGAAGTCTGTCACAGCAATGACATGACATCAAACACTTCACCAAGCCCTTTGAGGGTCGTTCCTGAGCTATAGGAACATACAGTGGTGTCTATGGGGAGCAGGTCCCCCGCCATGCCAAGTCCTGAATGATAAATATTAAACTTGAATGTGATAAACGATGGAGAATATGGCAACCTAACCTGACTGTTCTCAGGGGACACTAACAAAAGCAAATCCCAGCCCATAATATACCTTGGCCTCAAAAGAATATCATTAAAAAAATTAACTTTGCCACCAAATGAAATTTAAAATGCAGCATGCAAATAAGCAATGCCCTCACCAGAGGGCACGGAGGTCACCGCCATTGATTTTTCCACGAGACGCCGTCTTCAGGGAATACTAAGTGCTGTGTCCCAAACTTGCATCCAAGAAGAGGGAGTTCGCAAATGCATTTAATCAATCTGCAGTTATTGATCGTGTTTCACAGGAAAGAATAAAGAATGGCCAGGGATGTGACAGGCCCGAATGTACTTTCCCTGCTCCCCAAACAGGTCAGAGGAAAGATCATGCCACCTCAGAGGCCTGGCTAGAACTTGCCCCAGACAGGATCTTTGGGGTGATTCATTTACCTCCCCCATCTCCTTCTACTGTGAGAAGAAGTAGGATGGCGCCCTTCCTGCTAAGTTGGCTCAGGTCAGTGATGAGCGTACCCCAGAGAGAGAAAGTGGATTTCTCCAGGGTGGCAGCTGGCCAAAACAGAGTATACTGTATAACGAGAACTCCATGGAAGCCTCTTTTCCCCATGGTAGCTGGCTGATCAGTCAGAAAAAAAGAATTGCACAATAGTCTGTAAAATATCAACATAACTCAGGACAGACACCACTTCCTGGCCATGCTTCAGATCTCACTGTACATGGTTGCACCGAACTGTGGGTGTTTTTAGATGGATGGGCTGCCCCAGAGCTGGCTGCCCCACCCGCTTCATCCCCAGGTGGCCCATTCATCTAAAACAGCCCCATCACCAGCACTCCGGGACATCCCGGAGCACTGGTGGCGAAGCAGGCCAGCCAAACCCATGGTACTGGCCCGAAGCAGAGCAGCAGTCCATCTACTGCACGCACCCATGCCTCTGCTCTGCTTCCAGTTGGCCATTGCCTCAGGCAACACCATAGCGTTATGGACACTCTAGCCCACAACTTTGTGGTGTAGTCAGTGATGAGCCACACTGCAATGCTATGTTGTGGTGGTGGTGGGTGCCATGCAGGTGGACCGCCCCCCCCCCCATCCCCGAGTCCATCTGATCCAGACCCCAGCGGGGCTGGGAGTAGGTGACTGTGGGAGTGCACCCCCGGGAGCAGCTCCAGGGATGGGGGGGCAGCCCTGCAACCATGTGAACATACCCTGTACAGTCCCTATGGAAAATGATGGCCAAACCCTCTTGAGCAGAGGCAACCCTGTCCAGTGCATACAAAACTAAATAAACCTAGTAACCCACAGGTCCTACAATATTACTAGTATTGTTCTTACACCCCCAAGAGAGGTGAGCATTTGACTGGGGTACAGCAATGCAAGCATATTGACAATATGCTACTGGCTTCGAGAAAGCACATTATAGAGCACTGAGAACTTGTGTGAATGGACACAATGAGTAGAAGGGGGTTAAAAATCAGCATTGTAAAAGACTGAACTAAAAGACACCAAAATAACGTGCAGCAGGCTGGATTTCTATAGAGATAATTATGCAAGGTGGGACTTTCAAACACTCCCAACGAGTGTGTTCTCATGAGTAGGACTGTTGAGGTTGTTAATGTGGGAGTAACTATGGAATAACTGCTTTCTTCAGATTCTGTTCTCACATGCAGTGAGAGCCAAGAGATAACTTGTTTTCGTGCTTTCACCTGTTGTTGCTTGGTGGGCAAGAGACAGGGAACTGCAGCAGCAGGGGGTGGGCAAAGCAAGCTAGCAAAGTACATCACAGACAGGCACACACAGCAAACAACCAGGAAGAGAGGTGCATGCTGGGAAGCAGGACAACTAATGAAGAAAACAGGCATGGTTGGTTGCTTGCTTCTGATCTGTACAGATGTTGTTCTTTGAAGTAGAACC
Organism: Sphenodon punctatus; assembly: GCA_003113815.1. Lineage (NCBI taxonomy): Eukaryota > Metazoa > Chordata > Lepidosauria > Sphenodontia > Sphenodontidae > Sphenodon > Sphenodon punctatus. The sequence continues at coordinate 204,070 of QEPC01003965.1, forward strand.
TTCCTTCCCTGGATTAACTTCACTTGCTTGCAGAGGTAACTAACTAGCCCACTTTTACCCCCAATTTAATCCCTCTGCTTTTATGAACAAAAGTGAGGGGAAATCAAATTACGGGTTAATGCTTGTATGGGCAAGTCCTTACTCCTTAGTGACTTAAAAACACGTCCTATTGACTCTCAAAGAAGACAAAGGTCAATTCAGAAATAGAAAGATTAAAATACCATAGCCAGGTGCTGGCTGCGTAGACATGGCATGCCAAGGGCCCAAGCAGAAATATACAGCATTAGTGAAGTCAAAAGTGCAGGAACTCTTCATGAGAGCCCCCCAAACCTCCAAGGCTGCTGAGGGGGGCGACAGGAAAAGTGTCGGAACGCTGTTCCCCAGCGTTCCTGCCCCACTACACCAGTGGTAGTGAAAACATAAAAGTTACAAATAGGAACAAAGTAGAAGAATGCAAGTTGAAGGTGTGACAAGGAATAATAAGGGTGGGTTTTGGTTTGTTTGTTTGTTTGTGTTTGTTTTTGCGATATATGGAGGGGGATCATTAATAAATGAGGAGGCTGGAATGAGTTGGAACTGTAAAATTGCCAAGCTACTGAACTAATTTTTATGATCTATTTTTATAACAAGGACCAGAAGAGAGGCTTAAACAATTAAGTAAGTCAGACTTTATAAAAAATAGATAGCAAATGTGGCAACAATCTTTATAAAGGAAAGAGGAGTGATCCTGAAAATTGTCAGCCACTAATAAAATAATTGAAGCAAATGCTTTCAAATAGTTTTATTCATCTGTTGATTGAGCATCTATACAGCGTGCTGGCTACTGAATTAAACAGCAAAGTATGGTCCCTATGCCAGAAATATTACAATCTAAAGTAGAGACAAATGAACTCCACTGTGGTTTAACAGCTATCTGAGATCTGAAGCGTAATGCAATCAGGAGCTATCAATATGGGATGATCAAAACTAAATCACATCAGACAGAATATTGCTCTTGTATATATAATTTAAAAAATCAGCACATAGCCTCACATCTGTTCTAGTGACTCACTGGGTGCAGTGCCTTAAAAACACTGACTCACTTGATGAATTCATATAATCTTGATTAACTTTATTAGTCAGCTAGACTGACAGGCAGAAGAGCTTCAAATTCCAAGTTCAGTGTACTAAGGCACTGTGGCAGGGGTGGAAGGCATTCGTTAGTGAGGGTCACATAGGGGTTGTTTAGATCCCATATTTAACACATGATGGGCTGAAAGGAGAGGGGGCATAAATGGCATATTCAGTTCATGACAATCACATGTATCATGAGTTCTTGCTAATGAGTGAGTAGGGTGCCTTTTTGTTGAGTTTAAGGGAAGACTCGTTTGAGTTGGAAGCAGGGCATAAAGTGCATTTTGTGGAGGGGAAATTGGTCTCAGGATCAAAATGAAAGAAATTGAAAATGGAAGAGTTAGAGCAGAGGCAGAGCTAAGCACAAGGACAAGTACTAACACTTGAAAAAAACGTAGCTTAAATTACTTTGGGGAAAAAGTCCTTCTCCTTGCCCCATTTTATTCGTAAATACTTAGGCCGCAGCAACTTACTCTGGGATCTATGTGATTTGGCTGCTGTGGCCATTGAAACAAGATGTGGTGGGGGTAACACCCCAGTAGTGCCACTGCTTTGGACTGGGAGTTAACCTCCCTTTCACTGTTACCATATGGGAGTGGTCATGCCAGCAGTTATTCAGGATGAAGTATCCCCACAGTGACCAGTAGATTGGGTTTGTCACCTCTCTTGGTTTGACCCTGACACTCCTGTACACAAGAAGGGAGTGTAAGGGTCTACCTATGAGAAATGGCAACCCAACTCACTAAGTGGCAGTGTGTGGTTATTCCCCAGGAGTGTACTTCACCCCAGAGTACCTGCATTCCTATGTGGTAACAGTGAAAGGAGGTAATTATTAACCTTTGTGTCCTAGTAGTCACACAAACTGTTACCACAGGATAAACTAGCTCTGGGTTAATTTTTCCAGGGTAAAATACCCCCAGCATTTTGTGTGGATAGGTCCTGCTGCAGCTCCTCCTGCTCCACCTGCAGAGATGACAATGCAGGGTCAGGGCTGTAGACTAGAAAAGTTCTGTGTCCCTCTCCTTTCCCAGAGGGCACTTTGCCCATCTTAACAGCACAGAACCCACTTCTGGGCACTTGGGTCAGCACTTTCAAACTTGGATGCACAAAACATTCAAGGTATCATCCTGGGTATAGCACTAAGGCTGTTTGTGGCCTTGGTCAATGATCTACACTGAGGGATTGACAGGGGAAATTGTACCCGGATGATCCCATTAGCTGTTTTGGCAGCCTTTGATACAGTTGATTATTTATTTAAATTTCTATGCTGCCCTTTCCCGGATACTCAGGGTGGCTCACAAGTTGTAAAAACATTAAAATCAATATAAAAAAACCCCTTTAAAAACTCCCAACCCTCCCACAACCCCCCCCATACCATCTTCCCATTCCACAAACCCAACCCCCATAGCCCAAGCCCCAAATCAACCAAATCCCCTATTCCTATTCACCAAATGCCTTTTCAAACAGAAAGGTCTTACACTGCCTCCAGAAGATGCCTAGACCAGGGCTCAAATGAACCTCTGGGGAGAGGGAGTTCTATAACAACGGGGCAGCAACCGAGAATAACCTCCCTGCGAACTCTTGTTGTATGAACAAGGCTGGCTGACGGTACCCACTGGGAGGTGCTCCTGGCCGATTACAGAGGTCACAATGGGGCATGGAAGGACAGGCGGTCTTTCAGATATGTGGGGCCCAGACTGTTTAGGGCTTTAAAGGTCAAAACCGGCACCTTGAATTGTGCCCAGAAATCTATAGGGAGCCAGTGCAGACTTCGGAGCACTGGTGTTATGTGCTCCTGGCACCCACCCCCAAAAGGAGGTGAGCCATGGCATTCTGCACCAGCTGCAGCTTCCGAACAGTCATCAAGGGCAGGCTCACATAGATCACATTATGGTAGTTTAGCCTCAAGGTGATGAAAACATGGATGACAGTGGCAAAATCTGAATCAGAAAGAAAAGGCCGCAGCCTCCTCACCAGTTGGAGTTGGTGAAAAGTGTTCTTGGCCACCGCCGCAACCTGACAATCCAGGCGCAGCAAGGGGTCCACCAAGGCTGGAAACCTGATTGACCAGAGGGGGCCAGACTCCATCAATAACAGGGGTCCCAATCCCTTGCAGGTCACAAGGCCAGCCAGCCATCATCACCTCAGTCTTGTCTGGATTCAGCTTCAGTCATCTTATCCTCATCCAGTCTCTGACAACAGCCAGGCATTGGGTGAGCACCGAGACTGCAGGGCTTGGATCAGATGAAAAAGAGAGACAGAACTGGGTGTCATCAGCATACTTATGACACTTTCCTCCAAACCTTCTAATGACCTCTCCCAGCAACCTCATATACACATTGAACAAAAGGGGAGAACAAAAGGTCCTGAGTGGATGATGAACCATCACCCATGACCATTCTCTGGGACTCACCACTCTCAAGAGTGGTCCTGCGCACCCTGCCAGGTCCCACAGTCATGCTAAAAACACCTCATGATCAACTTTGATACCAAAGGCTGCTAAAAAAACTAATAAGATCAACAGAGTAGAGTTCCCCTTGTCAATCTCCAGGCGCAGGTCATTGACCAAAGCCACAAGCACAGTCTCCATGCCATACCCAGGATGAATGCCTGACTGAAACAAGTCCAGGAATCTGATGACATTGAAATGAGCCTGGAACTGACAGGCAACCACACATTCAATAACCTTCCATAAAAAGGGAAGCTTAGAGATGGGCCGATAGCTGGCTGGGGAGTCAGCATCCAAAGATGGCTTCTTAAACAGGAGGCAGACAACTGCTGTTTTAAGGGCTTTGGACACCCACCCTCCTGAAGGGAGGCATTGACAACCCCAGCCAGCGACAACTCCCAGCTGGCTTTCACTAGCCAGGACGGTCAAGGATCTAATTCACAGCTGGTTGCCCTCATCGCTCTAAGCGCCTCCCTCGCATCAGTGGATGAAACTGTTTGAAACTGATCCAAATAAACAGAACAAGACAAAGCTTCCATAACCCCAAACTCTGATTCTGTAGATGAAATGGCAGCGCCCAAGTTGTGGTGAATGAGTGATTTTATCTGCAAAGAAATTAATAAAAATATCACAGCAGGCATTAGTTGACTCTATTTCTGGGTGGAGGCAGGCCAGATTAACCAGGCCCCTCACCACCTGGAACAGCTCCACCGGACGAGATTTTGCAGATACTATGACAGCAGAGAAGAAAGCTTTCTTCACCGTCATCACAAACACGGCATAGTCCTTTAAAAATGATCTATGCCATAATCGGTTGGTTTCAGTGCGAGTCAAGCACCACCGGTGCTCTAACCACCTACCCTCCCACTTCAGCCACCTCAGGTCCTCCATATACCAGGGGGGCCTGTTCTGACGAAGCGGTGGAAGCTGACACCTGTGTGCAACCGTGTCAGTGGCCATGGTCAAGATGTCATCCCACAAGGCAAACAGGCCATTAATCAAGTAGCCGCTTAAGGTCAGTAGGTAAATCCCCCAGCAAATTCTGGAAACCAGTCAGATCCATTAGCCTCCAAGGGAAGACCAACCCAACTGGTCCACCATCCCGATGAGGGCCGGGATCTGGACTTTCAGAAGATAATGATCTGACCATGACAAAGGTGTTCTAACAACACCCCCGATAATCGGAACCCCTGCATCCAGGCTGGTGTAAAATATCAAATCCAACACGTGCCCCATCTCATGCGTTGGGCCAATGGCCTATGGTTGTCATGGTAGCCATGAACTCCTGCTCCACCCCTGAAAGGTTAGCTTCAGGATGTATGGTGAAATCACCCAAGACAATAAGTCTAGGTGATTTCAACATCACCTCTGAGACCAGCTCGGCTAGAGCAGTTAGGGAATCAACTGTTCAGTGGGGTGGGTGCTCCAGAAGGATTCCCAATCTATCCCCAGCCAAATCCAACACAAGGTGGATGCACTCTATATCAGACGAGTTAGGCACCAGATATCTCTGAAAGACCAAGCTGCCTTTACAGATCACAGCCACTCTGCGCTCCCCCCGCCCCCAGCTCCCAAGCCGAGATTGATGCTGCACAAAGTACTTGTCTGGCACCATCTGGGACAATACTGACTCACATGCCTCTTCCAGCCAGGTCTCCGTAATGCATACAAGGTCAGCGGCCTCATCCTGAATCAAGTTGTGGATGACAGTTTTTTTATTTGCCACTGACCTTGCATTAAGCAGCAACAGTGTCAGATCAGGGGCCCCACTGGCCTTAACCCCCAAATATCCCAAGACAGGGGGGAGTGTGACAAGGGAACAGATGCCAAGTGCCTCTCCCAGTATTCCGCTGGTCTAACCTTCCCTCCCCCGCCATACCTCCATATGCTCAGAATGACCTTAATAGCCACCCCCTTCCCTCCCACCAGAAGGCCTCCGTCCACACAGCTCCTGGTTATCAATTCCAATTCCCAAGGATGACAACAATCAAAAGGGACAAAGGGGAATGGGTAGCCAGGGAGGGTCTCTGGAGCAAAGCACTCCCAGAGGCAGATTCATCAGACAGGCAGGTGGGGACCACTGCTTCCCCCTACCCCCCATCATGCCTGTGCCCCATCTCACAGGGACGCCGGGAAACTCCCTCCCACCCAATTCCCCCATGCCCATACCCCCCCCCTTTTACAGGCAGACCAGGAAACTCCCTCCCACCCAGTTACTCCCTGTCTGTACCCCCCCTCTCACAGGGGGTCCAGGGCACCCCCTCCCACCCAATTTCTCCAGGCCTGTACCCCCCATCTCATGGGGGACCAGGGCACTCCCTCCCATTCCTGACTGCCCCTACCCACAACCCCCCCACTCCCAAGGGAGTTATAACAAAACCCTTCCAACTCTGCCCCTGCCCATAGCCTCCCCACATTCCAACCAACCTAAAAACAATTTTAAAACAATCATGAGGTGTTGATGACACAACTGCAGGACCTGGGAGGGGTCCGCGGGATGGCTCGAGTGGTTCTGCTTATTCCTGTCAGGGAGGTTCCAGCAGGTGATGATGGGCGATTGTTCGTAGTCCTCCTGCACCCTTTCCTGTGAGGTCCCACAGATTCCATCTTGTGTACCCTCCTGTTCAATGTGGATCTACGGCTGCTGAGTGAAATTGTGGGTAGATTTGGGGGTGCACTGCGATCAATATGCAGATGACACCCAAATCACCGTATCTTTTTCAACTGACCCAGATTCTGCAGTCTTGGTGCTTACTCAGTGCCTGCTTACTCAGTGCCTGGCTGCAGGTGAGCCAACTGAGGTGGAATCCAGATAAGACTGAAGTGATGTTAACTGGCTGGCCCTGTGATCTAGGGGGGGACTAGGATGCCTATCACTGACGAAGTACAGCCTCCCTTTGTTACTCGGGTTTGCTCCTGGATCCTGAGCTGCATCTGGAACATCAGGTTGCAGTGGTGGTCAGGAGTGCCTTTCACCAACTCTATCTGGTGAGAAGGCTGAGTCCCTTTCTCTTAGATAGGGATCCGGCCACCATCCTCTGTGCCTTCATTACCTACTGCAATGCACTCTATTTGGAGCTGCCCTTGAAGATTGTCCGGGGGCTGCAGCTTGTGCAGAATGGAATGGCCCACATTTTGATGGGGGTGGGTTGCTGGGAACATATAACACCTGTGCTTCAGAGTCTGCACTGACTGCCAATAGCATTCTGGGCACAATTCAAGGTGATGGATTTGACCTATTAATCCCTATATGGCCTGGGCCTTACATATCTAAACGCTGCCTTCCTCCTTATGTCCCTCCGCAGCCTCCAAAGGTGTTTTTAGACAAGTGCTTCCCCACCCATTACCCACTCATCACCCATCCATCGTGCATGTTGCAGGGCCACACTGGTGCCCTATGCAGCCCTGCAACATGCATGATGGGTGGGTAATGGGTGGGGAGGCAGTTGTCTAAAAACACCTTTACACTCTCATCCAAATCAGCCAATAGCACCCTCTTGCGAGTTCCATCATTGGTCCAAGTCAATGGCTTCTCCAAAGCTTTGGAACTCCTTCCCTAGAGGTTCATCTAAGCCCTAGTTTGAATGTCTTCCAGAGGCAGTGAGGGAAGCAAAGTGATTCAAATGATATCTTCTATTGGATCAGCTGCTGTTGGTAGAAATAAGCAAGCTTTGGGGCCACACAGTGTAAGACCTGTTTTTTTTGCTAGGCATTTAATGGGCAGGGGTAGATCGGTGTGGGGCTTGTATTAGTTTTTTATTGTATATTTTATATATTTTTTCATGGCGTGAGCTGTCCTGAGGGGCTAGGGCACGGTAGAAATTGAAATAAATAAATAAAATTAAATAAGGTCAGCTGCTAAATAAATTCAGGCTCCTAAATAACTGGTCTGATTTCTGAGCTACTGGCCACGCATCAGTCTGTTGGTTTCATTGGGACTGAATTTGAAACGCACTGATGCCTGGCACTAGCCAGTACCAGGAAACGTTTTACTGACTATGTGCTAGGACAAAGAAGCCTGCAGGAATTCTAGCTACTTTTAGTGCACTGTTCTTGCAGTGCACTTGCTCTCTTGCCTTATAGCCATGATCAGTGTGTGTGCAAGTTAATTTTATTAATATGATGACTATCTAGTGCTAGCAGCATGCTTGCTACAAAGACACTATATAATCCCAATGTGCCAATGAATGAAACATTCAAGGAAGACGGATGCGCAGCAGACATGAGTTAGTGGGAAACTAATAGGAACAAAGGACTAGATTTTATTTTTTTTAAATACACCTAATTCTCAGGGATCCATTACCACTCTTCTCACTGCTATTCAGATGCCTTTCTGCTACAGATCATGACCTCATAAGAAAAGCAAAATGCTCTTGTACCAAACACCTTTTGTGTTTGAATAACAAGGCTGTTATGCTGCCAGAAATGGTTGTTTGGCCATAAAATAGCAGCAGCATTTCTCCATGAAACCATATTTCCATCTAAGTCAAAAAAAGGATTTGCTGCTAGTCTGACAATGTAAACATGTAGCCCTGACCTGGCTTGGTGATAAAGCAGAGCTGTCTGCTACACCCAGAGCGTGAGGAAGGTATAACTGCTTAAGGTCAAGCATCCTATGAGCAACCATTGCTAGATGAAGAAGCACAGGATGAAGCAAGCACCAGCAGCGGTGGCACAAGGCAGGCAGTGCAGCTGCAGCCTCCAGGGCTCAGGCGCAGCAAGTAGAGGAAGAGAGAGGTTCTGGGGGAGGAAAGAGGGGAGAGGATAATGATGGGGAGGGCTGGGGGAGTCCATTTCTTGCTTCTGGACCCATTCCAGCCTAGCCACGCCCCTGCATATATGTCTTATGGATCTCAGTAGGGTGGCCACCTCCCCTTTAAAAGAGGACACTTATGAAAAATACATGGTGCAGGGCTACACTGGAATCAGTGCAACCCTGCACCATGTATTTTTCATAAGCCTCTTTTTAAAGGGGAGGTATGATCACCCTAGATCTCAGCCATATGAAGACTTTGTTGTACAGCTCTTGGGTTCGGAACTTCGTCCACCCCTGCTCTAGGTCATTTGAAAGCTGGGATTCCAGCATTTCAGATGATACAAAAATTATTTCTGACAAGGATTCAGCCAAGACATGTCCTTTATGTTCCAGCTGTAGCTCTAGAAAACTTATCAAAAACTCTTCCATCCTCCCTCTTCCATTCTGGCAAGGGCTATGTGTGACTGCTCTATGGCGGTAGGGCAATTTTCAAATACTAGTTTCTTCCCATTGTGGTGCAGGATCACCTCCATCCTGCTGACTAACTTTCCCTTCCCCTCCCTTTTTGTACTGATCTATGTCAACTGCTGGGGGGAGGGGCAGTGCTGGGGGGGGCAGGAGGAAGAGGGATCATTGAGTGGCTGCGGTGGATGTCACTCAAATCTATGAAGTGATAGTGAGGCCTGCACACCTGTATTCATTGGGGCCTACTTGACTGTTCTCAGCCCTACTAGAGAGGCAAGCAGAGCTGCTTGTCTAGAGAGGTGAAAATTGAAGGAGTCCAGTTGAGACAACACGGAGCTGGCAGAAGGACTCCTGAGGTAGCTCATAAGCTGCAATCATGTGCAGTAGGCCCAATCTTCACTAGGGGGGAGATTGGATCAGTGGCCTGTGGGCCTGGATTCTGGGACACCCTGTGGGTAGGAGGTTTAAACTGGGGGCTGTATGTGTGTGCACAGGGAAGATGTTTAGGTTTTGTAAACTTTGTTGTTGTCAAGGGTTTTATAGTTAAACTTAGTATTGCTTTTATCACCTTTGTCTATTCTTGAGACTAATTCTGATCTTCCCACACCAGGAGCTGGGTGAAAAGCTAGAGCATAGGGAGGGAATCCCATCTAACCCTTTAGCTGGGGAAAGGACACCATCCATGTCCCTCTCTCCTTTGAAACCCTGCTACCAGGATATCCAGGCCAGGCGACCAAGAGCAAAACTGAATCTGTTCCCCTGGATGCTGAGTCAAAAATTGGCTCTGAAAAGCCTGAATGTGAAGGAACCTAGTCTTTTAATCTGGCTAGGGGGCCTAAGACCTGGTCTGGTACGTGTTGGCACAAGCTGACGCTCTTGTATCTTGAATGTCTGTCCTGCCATCCACACCTGGCCTGAAGCATTGCTTGAAGCCATAAGTGATTAAAAAGAGAGATACTGCTTGGAACAGTGGAATCGCAGGAACATCAGACACAAGCAGTTTCCTTCACCCTTTTCCATTTTGGTTCCCTGCCAGAGACTTCTTTTTGAATGGTGATTTGGATTCTTCTGCTCTGGTAACTGCATTCTCCAGGCACTAATCATCAATGACTTCCTGTTTTGCTCACTATTTTTAATGCAAATTTATGGATCTAGTTAATCCTCACCATTCTGCTGAGTGGCAATATTAATAATTTGCTTGAGGATCTGCACACCTCAAGCTCCCCAGCTGGACAAATGGCCTGCTAGGTGATCCTCAGCTAGCACTGAACTTTTGCCCCAGAAGGGACCAGGCTGCTGCCTTAATTTTTGCTAAAGCTCCTTGTGATTTTTCTGGACTTGGACAGTCAGTGAGAATTCTTCACATGTTGAGGCTTGCTGCCTGCTGAATGCAAAGATGACGGCCTTTGGGTCAGCATTCCCAGCCACTTAGGCTCAAATGTCTTGATGCAAAGGGAAATAATCTTGTTTCATTCCAGAGAAGGCGCACATCATCAGGAGCCGGTCTAGGCTGAGGCTGCTCACCACACTAATGGTCAGCAGAGGGTGCTGTCACAGGGGTAACTCACAACTGTTGTCAAGAAGCCAAGCAAGGCCGATAGCCAGTCAGGTCAGTTTGTTGGCTAACCAGGGGATATGGAAGCATGGTTGGGGGCCAGAACTGGTCACGTCCCAAAGGTCGAAGGCCAGCATCAATACCAGGGGGTCAGTGGTGTTGGAGCAAGAGTTGGTGTCATTGAATCAGTCTGGGTGTGGTCACGAAGGAGAGGAAACTGGAGACAGGATCTCAGAGAGAACAACACGCAGGCAGCTCTTGAGCCAAGACCAACTACAGCCTTCTGATTGCTGAGACACCTCCATTTCCCATCATGCTCTTTTAAACAGTAGGTCAGCCAACAGGAGATGGGCATGTGTTGCCTGGAGCTGGACGATTGGCAGCAAGGGTAGCTCTGCAGTGGTGTGTGTCAGGCCCCGCCAGGCTATCTTCTGGCTCAGGTGGCTGGTTACAGGCTGTGTAGACCAGCTCAGGCCACTAAATCCCTCCCATCTATTGACTATGAATAGGGCTGTTTGTTGCTTGTTCCATTCCTTCTGTGAAGGAGTCTCAGTAAAACAACTTAAAATGACACTAGCAGTTTTTGTTGGCAAAAAAACCTGACTAAATTAACACAGGGAGTCCCTATAGTTTATGTCCCTTCATGAGAAGTAGGTGTGGGGAGAAACTGTGCTGATATTGCCTTGTCTGTGTTTCTCTGGGGATAGGAGACTTTATTGCTCAGGACTGCTGATCTAGTACCTTCGACTAATTCTATAAGAGAAGGGGAGAAGCTCCCCAGAATAGGAGGAAAGTTGGATCAGCCTTTCTGCAGACCTCTCCCCCGTGAGTGACTTGTTGGTGCTCTGTAGAGAGATGAATGATCAATTGGTGCTGGATCCTTCCCACCTATGATACTTTCTGTCAAAAGAATCCACTCATATGCATTATTTCTTTAACATGCTTTCTGCGTAAGCATCTACGTTTCCCATGGATGGGCATTATGTGTTTGAGAATGGGAGGGAAGAGTTGAATTGTGAGATGGCAAATGGGAGAGAATGTATTCAGGAGACACCGTCTCTGAAATGCAGTCTGCACAGTGAAAGTCTGGGACACTCTGGGGTAAGATAGAAAAGGCCTTAGGTTGTGAGTTGAAAGGATCATCAGTGAGTGAAAGGAGATGTTGCAGATCCCAGCTGTAGTGTTTACTTGTCTGAGAGTGGGTTAGGTTTGTGCATGCTTGATTTAAAAACCGGACATGGTAATACGGCTGGAAGGTAGATGTTTCTGACACTATTCTGCTTCTGGGAGGCAAAGCTCTCTTTTGATCCAGTGTTGCTTTCTTTCCCCTCAAGCATTAGAACTAGGGCTAGCAAACCTACTTTATGCTTTTGTTTTGATTGCCAAAAAGCTTCCTCATTAACTCTGGGATCCATGTTCCAGGAGTGGGGACTGGTAGATCCATGTTCCAGGAGGGGATGTTATATTATATTATATTTTATATTATGACACCATTCCTCTGGGATACTTACTTTGGTGACAACATACCACTTTGCGAAGTACTACTTTCTGTGCAGAGTAATACTAATTACCCATGAGAAAGTTACTCAAGGAGTTAATGATCGTGTTAACAATTAGTGTTAGGCCTTAAGTGTTTTAACTCACTTTAACACTATATCCTTGTTCACATTATCACTTACCCCTGGGAATAAGCTACTGTATGTATTGCTCTTTAATCCAGAGTATGTACCCCAGGGTACATATATTAAATAAATAAATAAATAAAAATAAATAATTACTTTGGAATAAGTGTTCTTATGAACAAGCCCTAGGCTGCTTTATTTCAGCTTCAGAAAAGAAACCATCCAGACATGCCCTAATGTCCAAAACTGGGGTTCGGTGTCCTCAATATGCTGATGACACCCAACTCTGCATTTCCTTTTCTGCTGACCCAGGTCCAGCAGTCTCATTGCTTACCTAGTGTTTGGCAGCTGTGCAGGACTGGATGAGGATGAGCCGTCTGAAACTGAATCCTGGCAAGACAGAGGTGATGTTGGTGTGGAGGGCTGGTTTGCCTCTTCCTAGTTCCTCAGGTCCGTAGTCTGGGGGTGCTCACCTCATGACTGGACTACTGCAACATGTTTTACATGGGGCTACCCTTGTTGACGGTCCGGAGACTGCAGCTGGTACAGAATGTGGTGGCCCACGTCCTCATGGGGATGGGTCACCATGAGTATATAACACCTGTATTGTGCTTGCTGCACTGGCTGCTTTTATTTATTTATTTTATTTATTTTATTCCATTTATATGTTGCCCCCTATGCCTACGGCATCTCAGGGCAGCTTTGAACACAAGATAAACAATGTACCAAAAAAAACACAACATATAAAAGTCTACACAAATATTAAAAACAGTTTTAAAATACCCCCACCCACAAATTTAGCCCACCCTCCCCTCCCCGCCTCCGAAGACCTGGGAGAACAGCCATGTCTTACAGGCCCGACAGAAGGCCAGCAGACTCGGGGCGAGTCGTGCTTCCTCTGGGAAGGAGTTCCACAACTGGGGCCCAGCCACCGAGAACGCCCTCTCCATTGTAGCCCCCCCACTTTACGCGGGGGACCTCCAAGAAGGCGCCCCCAGTGGACCGGAGAGTTCGTCCTGAGTCATGGAGGGTGAGGCAGTCCCTGAGGTATCCAGGTCCAAGACTGTATAGATCAAAGTCATCACCTTGAACCTGGCTTGGCACATTACAGGCAGCCAGTGCAGTGCACGGAGCACCACTGTTATGTGCTCTCGTCGGACCATCCCTGTTAGGAGACGGGGCCGCCGCATTCTGAACTAGCTGCAACCTCTGGACCAGCGTCAAGGGAAGCCCCATGTAGAGCACATTACAGTAGTCCAGCCTCAAGGTGATGAAGGCATGGATCAAAGTGGCCAGGTCGGGTCCGGAGATATACGGACGCAGCCTCCGCACCAGATACAGCTCGCGGAAAGCTGCCTTCGCAATCGCCACCACATCCACCTGCCCACCTGCTGATCTAGACGGAGACCCGCGTCCAATAATACCCCCAGACTCCGAACCTGCTGAGCCACGAAGGGGTGCACCCCCTCCACAAGAGGGGGCACCACCTCCCCCGCTCGGCCTACCCCCATCACCTCCATCTTATCGGGATTGAGCCTCAGTCTGCTCTGCCATAACCAACTCGCCACGGCCTCCAAACACTGAGATAGGACGGAGACGGCAGGGCCTGGGTCGGCTGAAAAAGAGAAGTAAAGCTGGGTATCATCAGCGTATTGGTGACAACACCCACCAAACCCTCTCACAATCTCCGCAAGGGCTGTATATATACGTTAAACAATAAAGGAGACAAGATTGAACCTTGCAGGATGCCACAGTTCAGGGCCCGGGGGCTAGATGTTTCTGCTTCCAAGACAACCCGCTGGGTCCTTCCCGTGAGGAATGACTGGAACCAACCAATGGTGGTCCCATACAGACCCCCCAGGTCACGCAACCATCTCAACAGCAGCCCATGGTCCACTGTATCAAACGCGGCCAAGAGATCTAGCAGGACCAGTAATGTCGAACGTCCTGTGTCCATCTCCCGGCGGAGATCGTCCAGCGCCGTCTCCATGCCGTGGCTGGGCCGAAACCCTGATTGAAATGGGTTGAGAAAACTGATGCTGTCCAGGTGAGCCTGGAGCTGCAAGGCCACTGCCCGTTCAATAACCTTCCCTAAAAAGGGAAGGTTTAGTCTTCTGGGCTCATTTCAAGGTGTTGGCTCTTACTAATAAAGCCGTAAACAGTCTGGGCCCAGCCTATCTGTGGGACCGCCTCACTCCCTGGGACCTGGATCGACCCCTACGGTCAGTTGGGGATGCCCTGTTAGAGGTCCCCCATGTGTGGTGGGGGACCACGCTTGAGAGGGCGTTCTTGGTGGTGGTACTGCGGTGTGGAACTCCCTGCCGGCTGAGGCCTGCTTGTCCCCGGATCTCCCCTCCTTCAAGCACTGTTGTAAGACTTGACTGTTTTGCCAGACTTTTGCAGGGGAGATGGGTAGTGGGCAGGGGGTTAGGCTGGGGAAGTCAGCCTGTTTTTATGTTTTTATGAACTCTTCCTTGTTGTTTTCATTGATATTTTTATATTTTTGTATTTTGTTATTTTTTTGAAATATTTGTTTTATTGCTAGCTTTTATTGTGAGCTGCCCTGAGCTACCAGAGGCAGGAGGGGATGGCATAAAAATCACAGTATAAATAAAAATAAATAAATAAATAAATTGTAAAGCCCCATTCACCAGGATGTCTAAACACCATATAGAAGAATAGAAGGCATCAGTGATGCTTAAAAAGAAAATTTGCCCTCAACTCCTTCAGTGGGTAAGAGATAGGCACAACAATATGGTTTATTTTACTCTCCTTTGAGCACAAGGCATGAACTCCTAACTTCCTGCATTGCGGAATCTTTTGCAAACTTTGTGCTGGAGATGGATGAAGCTAACAGCACCCATTTGTTGCAGGCTTCTACAAGTGAGAGAAGGGGGCATTTGGAACAAGCAGGTTAATCTCTTTCTGGTTCACCTTTAGGCAGATGTCTGCCAGTGGGCTTCAGCACTCATATGGACGAGGACGATAACCACCTCCTCACCAGGTACAAATGATTAACATAACCTTTCATAACAGATCAGTAAACAAAGGCCTGTATTTGTGGGCTTTGTATTCTGTACTGTATGAAACCGTTTGGGTGTTTTTAGATGGATGGACTGCCCCGGTGCTGGCCATGCCAGCCTACTTCACACCTGGGTGGCTCGTATGACTAAAGCTGCTCTGCCAGATGTGCAGGTGGAGGAGGTGCAGAGCAGGTAGTGGCATGCTGGAACATCCTGGAGTGCCACCAGTGGAGCGGGCTGGCCAAACCTGGGGCACAGGCCCAAAGGGTTGCAGTGGTCCTTCTAATGTGCTGACCCACGCTGCTGCTCCGCTTCCTGATGGCCATTGCCCCAGGCAACACCATAGTGTTGTGGACATTCTAGCCCACAACTCTGTGGTGTGTATGTGTGTGTGCCGCATGGGTGGACCACAGACCAGGGAATCCTCTGGATCCATCTGATCCAAACCGCAGCAGGGCTGGGAACGGACAGATGTCGGGGGTGCAGGAGTAGATTGTGCACCCCATATTTGTCTGAGAACACGTTTGAGCCACATCTCCATTGCAAAAGCACCTCACAGTGACTTGTTGTGTAGTTATCAAAGGGCACATCCTGAAAGGGCTGCTATTCCTTTAAGAAAGTAGCAAGCACCAGCCTGAGTACGGGACAGGCTGGGTGATGCTGGAAGACTTGACTGAATAGCTGGGTAAGAGCTTGGCAGAGCCAACCCAGTAGCAGTGTGAAAAATCTCAAGGAGAGTGCAAAGAGAAGGTGGGTAGACACTGGCTCTTTAAGGTCTGAGAGACTGGAATAGGAAGCTTGCTCAGATAAGGTCTCAAGCTGGGCAAGAGCCTGGAGACTCACCCCACTGACAGTGACAGTGATGTGGATTTCGGATGGAAGCATGTCAGCTAGAGGAGAGTGCTGGGCTAGTAGGAAGTCACCCTGTGAGGCTGGGTGGAACCTGAACTATGGCATCACAGTTGGGACCGACACCCAATGAACGAGGACTTTGAAGATCCCACTGTGATGAAAACAGGCAGTGTGGGAATTCAGGTGGGTCCCCAGGAGAGGGAAACCCTAAAGAATTGCTACCATTGTGGACAATTTATTTATATTTTATTTATTTATCAAATATTTATACACCGCCTCTTCTGCTCACAGCAGCTTGAGGCAGCTCACAGTGGATAAAACAAAGATACAAAATAAACAAATAGATTAAAATATTAATAAAATATTAATCAAACAATTCACTAAACAGTGCAATTAAAACTGGGGGGAATAGTCAAACCCCTGCCACCCTAACCCACCCCCACCCATCTCCCTCACCAAATGCCTGGCAGAACAGCCAGGTCTTGCATTTTAATAGAAAGGAAGGGAGGTCTGGAGCCAACTGGGCCTTTGTCAGAAGGGAGTTCCACAGCCTAGGTGCGGCCACCAAGAATGCCCTCTCCAGAGTCACCCCCCGGGATACCCGAGGTCACCTCCAGGAAGGCGTCCCTGGCTGGCCACAGGGGCCGCTGCAGGGTCCAGGGAGTGAGACGGTCCCGCAGGTAAGTGAGGCCCAGGCCATTTAGGGCTTTATAGGTCAAAACCAACACCTTGAATCAGGCCCGGAAGACTATAGGCAGCCAGTGCAGAGAATGGAGGACTGGTGTAATGTGCTCGCGGTGACCCATCCACATAAGGAGGCAGGCCGCCGCATTCTGCACCAGCTGCAGTCTCCGGACCATCACCATGGGTAGCTCCACATAGAGCACGTTACAATAGTCCAATCTCAAGGTAATGAAAGTATGGATGATAATGACCCGGTCGGAGTCTGAGATATACAGCCGAAGCCATCACACCAGATGTAATTGGTGAAACGTGCTCCTCACCACAGTGTCCACTTGGACATCCAGGTGGAGCTGGGCATCGAGGAGCACTTCCAGACTACTAACCTGGGGAACCAATGGGGAACAAACCCCATCAATAAAAATAAAATAAAAAATAAATAAAATAATAATAAAATAATAGGGGACATCACACCCATTGCCTTACCCACTAGCATTACCTCCATCTTGTTGGAATTCAGCTTCAGTTGGCTTGCTCTCATCCAGTCCCCCACAGCTGCCAAGCATAGGATAAGCACTGAGACTGCGGGGTATGGGTCAGATGTAGAGTTGGGTGTCATCAGCATATTGATGATACCGAACATCAAACCTTCTCACGACCTTGCCCAGCGGCTGCATGTACACATTGAACAGGAGAGGGGACGAGATTGAACCTTGCAGGACTCCACACAAGAGGTCCCAGGGAGATGAAGAGCAATCCCCGAGCACCATCCGCTGTCTTCTTCCAGCCAGGAGTGAGTGGAACCATTCAAGAACAATTCTGTCCACCCTGGCCTGGTCCCACGGGCAGGTCATCAACATCTCATGGTCAATCGTATCAAAAGCAGCCGACAGATCTAATAGAATCAACAGGGTCAATCGACCCTGGTCCAGTTCTCGGAGAAGGTTGTCAACCAAAGCCACAAGCACAGTCTCAGTCCCATAACCTGGACAAAAACTGGACTGCGAGGGATCCAGAAAACTGATGCCATTCAAATGCTCCTGCAACTGTCGAACCACGACCCGTTCAATAATCTTCCCTAAAAAGGGAAGATTAGAGACAGGTCAATAACTGGCAAAGGTGTCAATGTCAAGTGATGGTTTTTTGAGCAGAGACTGCACCACCACCTCCTTGAGGCAGCTCTGCACTCTGCCCTCCTTGGGCATTGACGACCCGCACCAGCAATGGCCCTAGTGTCTCCCGGCTGGTCTTAACCAGCCAGGACGGGCACGGGTCCAGTTTGCAAACAGTGGGTCTGAGAGCCCCGAGAACATCTTCTGCATCAGTGGGCAACACCCACTGAAACTGATCCCATGAAACCAGACAAGGCAGGGCTTCCACAGCCTCTGGTTCTCCCATTGTATTAAGCGTGTCATCGAAGTCGTGGTGAATCTGGGCGATTTTATCCGCGAATAGTCAACAAACAAGTTACAGCAGGCATCCAATGGCTCAGGTTCTAGGCGAAGGGAGACTGGGCTGACCAGCCCCCTCACCACCCAGAAAAGCTCCGCTGGATGGGCCTTCGCAGATGCTATAAGGGTAGCAAAGAATTCCTTCTTTGCAGCCTGCATAGCCACCGCATAGGCTCGTAAACTAGCTCTATGTCACAATTGGTTGCCTTCAGCACAGGATCGGCACCACCATCGCTCCAACCGCCACCCCTCCTGCTTCAGCCGCCGCAGATCCGGGTGAACTAGGGAAGCCTCAGGGGCCCATGCCGGGGAAGTCGATGGCCTCAGTCAGCATGGTGTTCCAAAAGGTAATGAGGTCATAGAGTGGGAGATTGTCACAATTGGAGGGTAACTCCCCAAGAGCATTCTAGAACCTCTTGGGTTCCATCAGTCTCCCCGGTGAACCACGCAAACTGGTTCTACCCCTCTCCAGGGGCTGAGGTGCGCCGGGAGACAAGTCTGCAAGAGGTAATGATCCTTCCATGACAAGGGCTCAGCTGACACCTCCCTTACCAACAGATCTCCCGCCTCAAGGCCGGTGCCAAACATCAAATCCAGGGTATGACCAAAGAACCTTCCCTCCTTTCAGAGAAGTAAGACCTGGTTGTTCTGCCAGGCATTTGGTTGGGGAGATGGGTAGTGGTGGTGGTGGGTATTGGTGGGGTGGGACATGTTCTTTTCCTCCTTTTATGATGTTTTACTGTGATGTTTTAATGACTGTAAGCCGCCCTGAGCTGCCTGTGGCAGGAGGGGTGGGACAACAAATCTTTAAAATAAATAAATAAATAATTGTGTGTCAGGCCGGTGACTAATTGAGACAGGCCCATGGTTGCCATGGCGGCGATGAACTCACGCTTCACTCCGCCAGTGGGGACACTTATGCAGATCGTGCCCCTTCAGGGAAAATAACAAGGAACAGATGCTGGATGTACAGAGAGAGACCATATGGAGATTGGGGCCAAAGAGTTAAAGGGCCAAGACCCTACTGGACCTGTGGGGAACAGGACTTATACATGGGACATGTACCCAAAGGGGGATAGAGGGGCAGCCCCAGGACAAAAGAGAGGCAGAACCAGTCAGGGGAGAACCTAGAAAGAGGTGGGTGCCCCAAGCAAGACCCTTGAGTAACAAGAGAGCAAAGATGCTGGAACTGCAACAAAACAGGGCATCTATCAAGGGCATGCCCTGATATAAGGTTTCAGAGAGAAATAGAGCATAGGTGCTGGAGATGTAAGGAACTTGGACACCTAAGGAGAGAGTTCCCTTGTAGAGTCACAAGGGACTCCCAAGGGCAAGAGAGAAAGCAGGGGTCAGGTGAGGAAGATTCCATGCCTACACTGTAATCAGAGGAAGAGTCTGAACAAGGGGATCGCCTAGTGGTAAATATTACTTATTTTATTTATTTATTCCATTTCTATCCCTCCCTTCTCGCAAAAGCGACTCGGGGCAGGTTACAATCATAAAAAAAAAAATTATAATATAATAAATAAATAATAACAAATACAGAACACATATATAAATAACAATAAAACTATACTAAAACTCTGGCTTGTGCATAAAAAAATCCCCTCCCCCCAACCCCTCTAAACCCTGCCCCCCCTCGCCAAATGCCTGGTGGAAGAGCCAGGTCTTAGAGTTTTGTTGGAAGGCAAGAAGATTTGGGCTGAGGCAAACCTCCACCGGTAGGCTATTCCAGAACAACGGTGCAGCCACCAAGAACATCCTCCTGTCCAGCCAAACTTGCTGATAACACAGGACTTCCGGGAGGGTGCCCCCGGACAACTGCAGGAGCCACCCAGGGGGTAAGTCGATTGCTCAGATAGGCAGGGCCCAGGCCGTGATGGACTTTAAAAGTCAACACGAGCATCTTGAATTGGGCCCGGAAGACAATGGGCCACCAAGTGCAGTGCTTGGACCACAGGAGTTATGTGCTCCCAGCGGCCCATCCCAGTCAAGAGACGGGCTGCTGCATTCTGCACCAGCTGCAGCTTCCGAACCATCACCAAGGGCAGCCCCACGTAGAGCGCATTGCAATAGTCCAGCCTCGAGGTGACGAATGCATGGATGATAGTGGTGAGATCGGAGTCCAAGACATATGGGCAGAGCCTCTTCACCAGATGTAATTGGCGAAAGGTGCCCCTGGCCACAGCCAACACCTGGGAATCCAGGCATAGCTGCGAATCCAGCTAACGGATTCAGGACAAAAGGATAGTAAGGAGAAAGTGCATGAACAACAGTTAAGTTGTTTGGCCAGGTACAAGAATGTGGCTGCAGAAGTGGAGAAGAAAATAAAATGAAAGACAGCCTTGACAGTGGGATGGGACCCAGATAATAAAACAGATTGGGATCTGTTTAATGTGGCAAAATGGGAACCTGTTGGAATGGAAGCTAAGGACAAAAAGATCCTAGAGGAAGTCAGAAAGAACTGTTTGCATAAAATAGCAGAGCAGGAGAGAACCCCTGGGAAAAAATTATATAATGATGAAAAGAGTAAGATCAAAACTGGTAGTGGGTAAAATAGCAATCCCAAAAGGGGAATGAGTGGTAGGGTGTAGGCGAATGAGCTGACCGCTTAAGACCTTATGGCTGTAGGGTGAAGGAGCCAACAGCCAAAAAGACATGAAACTGAGGGTGCAGAGAGGTGAAGGAGCTTGCACCCAGTGAGCTGTGAAATTGTGTACAACAGTGAAACTGTGTATATATGTGGGCTGTAGGATGGAGGTGAAGAAGCCAACAGCCAAAGGACATAAACAAGGGAGGGTGCCAGGTAGGGAAACTCCCCTTAGTACTCCTCAAAGTAGACCATAAGATGGGATGGCAGGGTAGGCGAAGGAGCGGAGCCAGGCACTTGATAGGAGCTTGAGGGTGCAGGGTCGTTGAATGAGCCAGCACCTGGGGCACGGACTGTCTATAGGAGAGCCAAGGGGGCTACTTCTGGGCCATAATAAAGGAAGACTTAACATAAAGTGTAACAGAATTACAGGGCAGTGAATGATCCAGTACCATAAATATGACTATTGGTAAGCTGTATAACATTCTGTATAATTGTAATTTGTATGTGGCTTGTGTATGGAAAAAAACAACAGGGGGATCAGGCTGGCTTTAAGGGATGGAGGAGGCCAGAGTGATGGATTGAAACTCCAGATACAGATTGGCTGCAGGGTGAAAGGTGATTGAAGCAGCAGCCTAGCATTTGATGATACAAAGACTTTAGTGAACAATAAATAAATAAATAATTGGCATTGTAGAATTATATATGCTGAACTGTATACTTGGAAAACATTGCACCCTGCAAATGGGAGTTAGTAGAAGGCAGGCCTATTGTGGACAGACCTGTCTCCCAAAAGGGGAATGGGTGTCACAGGGCACAGTATGACAGGGCTACTGCCCCTTTAAGAAAGTAGTGAGCGGCGCCAGCCTGAGGATGGGGCAGGCTCCGCAGCACTGACAGACTTGACTGGACAGCAGGGCAAGGGCTTGACAGAGCCAGCCCATTAGGAGTGTGAAAATCCCAGGGGGAGTGCAAAGTGAAGGTGGGCAGACACTGGCTCTTAAAGGGCTGAGAGACTGGATGGTCAGCCCCACCCACTCTGAACAGATAAGAAAAGGTAGACTGTAGAGAGAGTCTGTGCCTGGCTGTGGAGAGGAAAGGAACTCTGCTGGACTGCTGAGGAAACCTCTTCAGGGTGCTGATCCCAGGCAGAGCAGCGTAAGAACGCTGGATGCCTGAGCTGGCTAAGTCAGGCACTCTACGCTGTCCAGGGTCCTGAAGAAAGCTAGTTGTGAGTGTGAAGCTTTGAGGGCAATATTCTGGACTCTATATGAAGTATGCATACGGGGGGTTGTTTGACTCCAGAGGAACTTTGTAAATATGCAGGGGCTGTCTGGGTTCAGAGATAGTATATAGACGGTGGTTTGCCAGGGGGCTTTTTCCTGGCAGTGAGACTGTATGTGAACTATATGTATAGTCCTCTGTCCCTTCTCTCACCCTTCCACGCCTTCCCTGCTCCCCTAAGTGCCTTCGTCCCTTCTCACTTGCTGCCCCCCATGCCTGAAACTCCCTCCCTGTCCACATCCGCCTTGCCCCCTCCCTTCATACCTTCAAATCTCTCCTTAAAACTCACCTCTTTCGCTCTGCTCTGTCTGACTCTTTATCCTGCTGAGCCACTATTCCTATACCTACGATC
>QEPC01003965.1:227234-238911 GCA_003113815.1 Sphenodon punctatus
ATTTATACCCCGCCTCTCTCCCATAGGACTCGAGGCGGCTTACAAAATATACATATACATATGTCATGGGTTATCCACGCAGGGGCCCAAAGAACAACTGTCACAAGCATCTAACATAATATACAATTTACGCATGATGAAAAAACAAAACAATACCCCTCCACAATCACATTCCCTTAAACTTAGCCAATATCCCACTCTATAACCTCCCCCACAAAAACAGGGTAGGTCCCAGACAATGAGGTCCTAGTCTAAGACAATGAGGGCATTTTTGGTGACCACACCCAGGCTGTGGAACTTCCTCCCGATGGAGGTCCACCTGGCCCTGAACCTTCTTTCTGCAGACAGTGTTAAGACCTTGCTGTTCTGCTGGGCTTTTGGCGAGGGAGAGGGGTGATGGGTGGGAGGTTGGGAAGGGGGAAGGAATGTGTTAAATGTTATTACTTACCTTTATGTTTTTAATATGTTGTAAGCTGCTCTGAGCTGTAGTAGCAGGAGGAGGCGGCCTATAAATTTAAATAAATAAATAAAACTACCTCCTACCAGTCTTGAGACAGAAATCCAAGTGGCTTACTTCTGGTCCTGCTGTGTCTGACTACCACTACAACATCCCCAATGGATGACTCGCTAGCCATTTTTAAAAACCTCCAGTGACAGAGAGCCTATGACCTCCCTAGGCAACTTGTTCCATTGCCAAACAACTCTTATTGTAGAAAGTTTTTCCAGATCCTGCTGTTGTTCTCTGCCTGGCTTCTCGGGATTTTCTACTAGTTCTTGACTTCTCTATTACTCTTGTTAATTTTAATTCCCTGATGGACACTTTGACCCCTTGCTGGGTCCTTCTCTACTTCAACTAATACTACTAATCATTTTCATAGCACTACTAGGCATATGCAGCACTTTGCAATCACAGATATTGGAGACAGGTCCCTGTCAAGTGGGCTTATATGCCTAGGTCAGGATTTGAACCCTGGCTTTCCAGGACCAAGTCAAACATCTTAGCCACTACACCACACTAGTTCTCTAGACTGAGAGGTTGTGGCTTGCCCAAGGCCACACAATAAGTTCATGGCTAGGATGGGATTTTAACCCTACCCGCTTGCCTGCTGCCTGTAGCTGATGCTGCTGGCTGCGCTGTTCAAAGGCCCTGGCACCGTCACTGGCATGCTGGGACTATGCCAGACTAGGAAACATGGCAGCAGCCCCAGTGATGGTGCGGTGCCTTTGAAACTGACATTAGTAGCAGCAGCGGCAGCACTGGGTGAGCAAGGGGAGGCAGCAGGGAATGGGTGGTATTTCCTTCCTCCCAAGATGCTGCCAAGGGGGCTTGTGTGTGCCAGGTACCGAGGAGGGGAACTCCGGCAGCCGACCACAGAATCCCTGCCCTGAGCAGAAGGACTCAGTGGTGGAGGCAGTGCATGCCACGTAAACCCCACCCCCATCCTGCCCCGGTCTGCCCCGTGGTAAGGCCAGCTTTGCCTGGCTTCCCAGGACCATTCTCTATTCTCTCCCTCTTGCTTACCTCCTCTTCCTAACCTCCAACTGCCCACTATCTTCCGATCTGTATGAGCAGCAAATACTCAGCAGGGCATTTAATCCTCCTTTACTTAGAAGTCAGGTTATCCCTTCCTTTCCCTTTAGGATCTGCCAGTTCCCCATCTGGTGCCCCCATATAGCAACTTGCCAGGCAAGGCAGGAAACACCATGCATGCTAAGGCATGCCCAGGATTTGGCCTGCAGGCCAACACGTTGGCGTGATTTCTGTTAGGGAGAGTTGCCCAGAAGGAGCCTCCGAGTGCCGGCTGCCAGACCTGCTTGTCTCCTTCCTAGGCAGGAAGAAAATGAGTGCTTTTCGCAGATGGAGCATGGAGGAGCCAGTGTGGGGGAGCTGATGGGTTGTAGATCTGTGGGTGTCCTTTGCCACTCACCCACAGGCTGTTTATTGGGTGCTGGCAGTCATGGCATATGGATGTGTGGCACTTGACAATCAGCTCCAAAATGGTGCTGTCATGTCATTTGTTTTCATCCATAGTGAGGGACTATTACTTCCATGTTGATGTCTCTTTGTCTGTGCCCCCCACCTCGGGTTGGTCTTTCTGCAAGCTGTACTGCACTTCCTCTGCACTTACCCCAAGTAATGCCAGTATGACTCTTCTAGACTTTCTCTTCCCATACTGGTTTCCAAGTGATTACCTTTGGTTGCCCTATTTCCTACCCATTTTTTTTTATCCCCCCTGCCCCCAAGTCCCTTCTGATTTGACTCTGTTAATGTCTGCAGTGCCTCTAGCCAGCTATAATCTGTGGATTCTGTTAACATGCTCTCCCCCCCCCGCCCCCAGCCTCTTTGAAGAAACTAAATTTGAACACTTTGCATTTTTATGATGTATAAAGGCCTGAATGTTGTTGTTCCTCTCACACTCAATAGTCTCCTACCCCATTTTTTTCTTTAACCTCTGGAATGATCATGAATGCCAAGCCCTGTCTTTTACTGGTGAATGTTGGATAGGAACTTTCTCTATCCTGTGGGCTTCTTCCAAAATAACCACTCTGTTTCTGATCTCTCAATCCACGTCCTGAAAGGGTGCCTGTATAACATCTTGAAAAGATGCGGCTGGGAACTAAAATCCATAGCTTTATTGAATACCAAAACCAATGACTAAATAGAGATTTGGACTTCATAAGCCACTGTAGAAATGTGAAACAAACAACCTGCTGCGTGATTACAGCTACACCTGCTGTGTTCCCTACATTGACTTGAAATATTTGAAATGCTTTTTTCTTTGAACTTCTCCTATTGTCCCCCTCTCTACAGTTTGCTATTGTGTATCTATCCTAGTCTGCATCAAAGCCCTGAAGACTGAACCAAGCCCAAATGGTCCCGTTGGGCTCAGTTTAGTTCAGGAACCTTTCAGCTTCAAGCCCCTTGAATTCAGGCCAGACTCCCAAAGGGCAGGAGGCCTTGCCCCCATAGAGGGCCATGGCTACTTCAGGAAAGGAGTGTGGACAAGCACCGTAATCCTCCCCTTTTCCTGATGAACTCCCACCCTCACAGCGCACTGTGACATCATCGTACTGCTTCACTGGGGGCAAAACCACTCCTGCTACATTGGGTCTGAACTCAGGAGGGCCCAGCTGTGTCTGGAATGGGTCCCAATGCAGTTGGGTTTGAACCAGGCTCAGGCTTGATTTCTTTTGTGTACTATTGGAGGTACCCATTGGCTGAGAACCAGTAGCTCACCCCAAAGGGCAAAGGCACTGAACCAGACACAAGGGATATGCTCAACAACAATCTACTTTATTAGCAGGACAAAGCAGACAGCTGAGGTACTGATGCCTAGTCTGGAGACCCCTAATAGCTCACAGGAAGGGAGAGGTCTGAAGGGAGGCCCTTTGGACCCTATCTTTATAGTAGGCTCTGTGAAGAGCTGAGTCAGAGTTACAAGAGAACGGGCCTCCCAGGACAGTACCAGAAAGATAACAAATGTGGGTTACGTATAGACCATGTTACAAGAACAGCACATTCCAGATAATGTACAGTGTTGATCTCATGTGGCCTAAGTTGACTGTCTTATGGTCTTATGTGGGTGTGATGCCTTTTAGCTCGGCCACACTGGAACCTCTTTGCCTGATGTTACAGAAACTATTATTTTCTAGCTTTTAAGCTTTTCTCTGCTGGTTTCTTCTATTCTATACCTACATTCCACTGCTTTTTGTTTTGTAGTCATTATCTGGAGAAAGAGTCACTGGGAAAGTAGGCATAAACAATACTGTAATACACAAGGAAGCAAGAAAAATAACACTACAGGCAGGAGCAAGAATAAATTAGTTAACAGTTATGCAATACCAATAAACAATGAGGATACAACTGAGTGTTATTGTATTGTCACAGGACCTGAAACATAGCCACTGGAGCTGGAGTAGCACACCGGTAGTGCAGACCCAGTGTTTTGGCCCAACAGCACATGGCAATAATAGCAATCGTGGTGACAATTTTGGGTGACCATTAGGACCACTGAGAGTGTACGCATAAAGGGGTGCAAGGAGACGTGCTCCAGAATGGCCCACCAGGGTCCTTCTGTAGCCTTCTTGATAGCACCTACCTACCTTGATAGGGTGTTGCCAATTTTCCTGTTGCAGTTTTACCAGGCGGGAACTGGGCACCAAAGACTGGAGGACTGGATTGCTGGGGACATTGGTGATGCTCGTAGAAGCATAACACTTGCATACCCACAGTTTGTTTTGCTTGGAGCAGCAGGCAGGGTTTACACGAGTGCCATTGGCTGTAACAATTCAGAACTCTGAATGGTGGCAAATGTAGGTAGAGTTAACAAAGGCCCTTTTCAAATGGGCTGGGAGGAGCCATTGGGTGCATGTGCGCTGCGTGGGTGGCCCGTTACACGAACGTCCACCCACCTCCACCCATCTCCATGCGTGGAGGCACCTCCGTTTTGTCCAGTGCCTCCATATGTGGGCGATGGGTGGAGATGGGTGGAGCGTGGGAGCGTGCACCCCACCCACCCGCACCGGCAGTCAAACGGACACCCTCCCCCTGCCCACCCAGTCACAAACATGGGCAAGGGTGGGGGGCGTCTCACGTAAAATGGCCCAAAGAACTCCATGCTGTTAGCATAATACACTCAGAGTGGTATTCCCTCCTATTGGGGTATGACCAGGATAACTGTGGCGGGGCGGGGGCCGGCAGACTCCAGAGCCCTGGCAGGGACCCCAGTAGCGAGGAAACAGCCGAGCCGGGAGTAGCCCTTACCTGGTCCCCACAAGCGACGATGGCAGCGGGAGCGGTGACATCATCAGGGAGCGCCACACCCAAACCCGGAAGAGTGAGAACAGGGAGGGACCGGAGGGGGCAAGTCAAAAGCCCGGCCGAAGCAGCAGAGAGGGAGGTGGACGAGAAGAGCGAGGGAGGAGCGCAGCAACCGTGAGGGAGCCCGAAGCTCAGCAGTGACCCAGACTGGAGTAGGGGCTTGTAGAGGCACCTGTAAGGTAACAGGACCTCGCCGGGGGCTCCAGGCAGCCCGGGCCAAGACTTAAGGGACTAGGGGGTCAGGTGGGTAGGAACAGGCCGTGGCCTGCGGGAGGGTCCTCAGCGGGGGCCCCAGGTGCAGTCTCGGAGTCCTAGGGGGCCTTCCCAGAGAGAAAGGGGGTCTCCCCACCCCGCCGGCCCCGAGTTTGGAAGCCGGTGGGGCACATCCGTAGGGGGCTCACCACAATAACAAATAGGAAAGTAGCCAAATTACCTTGTTTATATACCCTTTCCAATTTAGCAGCAGTTAACATTTCTGAATCAACCTGTGTAATGCCCAATTTGAGAAGGTGTGAAAGGAATAAGGTGCTGTTGAGAGAGGCTGGCCACTGGTCAAGGTTCAATTGTGTTAGCCCATACTTAAAGGAAGGGGCTGCAATGAATGCTACCATGGAACACACTGGTGTTCAAAAGGTCAGCAATAGACGCTTGCAGCAACTAACCATTATCAGTTTCTCTGCTAGAAAGGGCAGTCAGGTCTGGCAAGTTTTGAAGTGTTGTTGAGAAAAGTTGACCAGTGCCTTTAGAAAGCACCCTTCAGCAATATCAGACTGGAAATTCCTTAGCCCTTCTCAAGTTAATATCATGATGGAAATGGAACAATGAGGACAAGTGGGATTGTCATACAAATTAATGCAGTTATTTTAATTGACAGACCTAATGATTGTCCATGGTGACTGGAGGGGATGGAGGAAAAACACAACACCTGGTGGAAGAAACATATAGGGAGTCCAGCCTGAACAATGTGGCGAAACGGGCACAGACCATAGTTAAGGGGCCAGTCGGGGGGACTGCAGAATTTCAGCACAAACAGATTCTCCTTCAAAATGTGTGTGTGTGTTGTAAAACTTTTCCAACCTTCTCTGTATAGGAGCCAAAAACAAAAGGACAACCTTTTTTGTGTTTTTTTTGTTTCTGATTTTCTTCTTGGCAGGTCACCTGTTAACCATTTCCAACAGATAAAATATGAGATCAAAATAGTTTGATTCTAGAACTGAAATTCCAGCCATGACTGTCAGCACAACTGGCAAGCAGGGTATGAACTTTGAAGTGGCATGAGCTACTCCTGATTCAGGTGACCCTAGGGGATTCTGCTATCGCAGCAATGAAGCTATTGAAAGTCCAGTGAGAGAGAAGCACCAGGATAGACTAAAAGGAGAGCTTTGCTGGTTAACATTTTCACTCCCGCCCATCTCTGGAATTGTAGGGTAAGTTTGCAGCTCTGTTGTGCTCCTCCAGAAATAAGCAGATCCGGAAATGCCCCCAAACGTAAGGCCTTCTTACTAGGCAATTAAATAATTTGCTATAATATATAAGATTTGGAGCCAAGTCAGATTGATCTATCAGCCTAGAGAGAGAGCGAGAGAGAAAAATGGGCTGTTTTGTAAGCCACTGGTCACATGGGGGCACCAACTCCTTACTTTTCCAGCCATAGCTTTCCACAACATATCACTCTTGCAAGCACTTTTATTTTCTTGGGAAAAGCCACCCAATTCTGCATATGGATAGGGGTGACTGAAGGGGAGTCTGGAGGTGCTGCCCAGTGCCCACCTTCAGCAGATGTTTTACTGTTAATTATTCCACTTGGAGAATAGACTGTGCTTCCTTAAGAGGAATGTGTAAAATGTCTGTAGCTCCTCTGACACTAGTAACACTGTCAGTTCTGGAATCCTTTGGTGATGGGCACATTAGGGAGAGAAGCCAGCCAACAGTGGAAGACAACAACTAGGACAGCCCAGGCATGGGTATTCATTACAACTTGATAAAGCATAGTGTTTGCATTAGGTAATTTACTGGGGAGAATAACTGCATAGTTTCATTGTCTCCTATCATCAAATAAATCCAGAGAGACTGTGGTTGCCGTGTTGGTCCTGAGTGACAGAGGTTTTAGTTATATTTTTGGTCCAATAAAAGATATTATTCAAACTATTTTGTTTCCACCATCATCAAATAAGTCAAATGCTGCTCTTGGTCTGTATTACCTTCCCCCCAAGGCACTGTCTCCAGCTTTGAACTGGTTCCAGAACTTTCATAGACTTCCTTTATCATCATGTTCAAACAATCATTAGCCAGAAATATGGAGGCGGTTTTCAAAGTCACCTCTTGCAAAAGGCAACAGTTATTTTCTGAGAGTAATAGCAAGTTATAAGTTCCATGGGGTACATTCACCATTCCATAAAAAAATACTTTGCAGATACTGGGCCCAGCTGATCCTTCGTGGATCTCTGTTGGCTTCGGTGGAGTTAAGCCAGAGGTGAACATGGGCCAGAGTGGTTTCCACTTGTATAAATGCAGGTGGTTCATACTGCTACTGTTCTTCTTGAAGTCAGTGTTTCTCTGGCAGTTTTGCTCTGACTGGACATTCTTTCTATAAAGTTACTGGCAATAACTGGCAATCACAAAGCGTTACAAATTCAGCAGAGACCTATGAAAACACTATCCCTGGCAGAAAGAGAGACGGTCATCATCACTATGCGCAGATTCCTTCCTAGGAAAGTCCATTGTGTTAGTAAGGTTATGCCATTGAAGGGCAGAGCTATGCTGAGGCTGCCATTTGCTAACACCAGCCCTGATCCCACAGGTAGCTGGAAAATTACCCTGAGTTAAGCAGAATCCTGAGGTAACACTTCTGTGTAAAGTCAGGGACCTCTGTTCACCGCATTTTCCCCATTGCTGTCAGTGGGGAGAAAACAGTGAAAATGGGTCCCTACCTAAGCCATGTTTTTCATGGGTGGATGCTGCTCAGTATGTAGAAGACCAGACAGCCCAACACATAGGCCGTTTTTACACGGATGCTGCAGCAGCACCGATGGGTGGAGATGGGTGTGGATGGGTGAGTGAGCACACCCAGCGAACACCTGGCGGCGCCGAGCAGGGAGACAATTACACGGACAGCGCCGCAAGGGGTTGTAGGATGGAAAGGGAAGGGGCCGGCAAACACCCAGCGGCCAAACGCCCACTCCGGAAAGCACCCAGCAAACACCCATGGAAATACACGGACAGCCGGGACCGGGAAAGCCCCGCCCGGCACAGCGACAGCACAACATGGCCGACTGAGGGCAAACGAAGCCGTGCAACATGGCCCCCCCCCCCTAGCCGCCAGGACCCGCGCGGGCGGGGCAGGAGGGAGCAGGGATGACAGCTGCTACAAAGAAGCCGTCCCCTCCCAGTCCCGGCACAGAACCCATACAGCCCAGTGCCACGAAGTCCCACCCCCCAGCTGAGCACCCCAGACACAGCAGGCAACACAAGCGCACAGGGACGGGCACACGGCCCAAGGGGGGGAAGCACCCACACCACCCAGGCAACCCCACAACACCACCCAGGGGCGCCCGGACAAGGGGAGAGAGGTCAACCCAAAGCACGACACACACTCGGGGAAGGAACACATCTGACTTTAATAAAAATAGGGAACAGCAACAGGGTGGTGCAGGGGGACGGGGCAACAGAAGGGGGGGGGCGAGTGCTGGCAGCAGCAGGGCCAGGGCAATCCCCAGTCAATAGGACCAGCAACCCTGCGCCAGCACTCCGCCTATGCACGGTCAAGCCGGTGCAGCCGTTCGAGGACATGCAGGAGGAGGTCCAACACCTCCCCCTGCTCCTGTGTCCACTCTGCGATCATGGCTTGCACTGCATGGGACAGAGGGAGAGGAGACAGCCATCAGAGCCGGCCCTGGGCCCCAAGGAACAGCACCCCCTATGGAGCTACACAGGGACAGGACCTAGCAAACATGCAGCACACTCACATATGGCATTGAACAGCTGGCCAGCTGCCCGCATGTCCCAATCTGCCCACTCCAACTGCTGGACTACCCCTCCGAGGCACAGGTTCGCCAGCAGCACAACCACAGTAGCTGCAGGAGAGAAGGGACAGGACGATGGGGAACAGCTGCACCAATGGGCCACGAGAGCGCCAGGGGCAACAGCACCAGGGACACACCCCACACGCAGCCAGCGAGCACCCGGATGAGCACCCTGCACAAAGGGGGATCGGAGGGGCACAGGCCAGGGTTTACACATCCCCTACTCACGCTTAGCCGTCCAGCACCCCTGTTGCTGCCGCCCATTCATTGCCACAAGTGCATACGGACAGCACCAACGGGGCAACAGCAGAGGGGCGGGGCAGGGCCAGGGCTTCACCAACGGACAGGGGAGCCCCGGGGGTGCCCTCCCAGGCGCCCACCGCCAATACCACCATGAGCGCACAGGCAGGCATAACCCACCAGCGGGGACGCCCCCAGGGGAACACACACCACAAAACTGGGAACCACCCCCAGCCCCAGTGCCCACGAGTACACACCAAGCACACCCCCAGCACACAACCACACATATGGGGGCAGGGAGGCCACCAAGGGGAGGGGGTGCCCAGGTGGCAATGGCGGCAGAGAAGCAAGGCAGGACAGAGCATCACAGACGAGTATTTTATTAGCAAAGTGGGAATGGGGTCCCCCAAACAACTAGAGTCAGTGCATGGGGCACAGGCGGACCCATGGGCAGTCACGAGTAACAGAAAAGCAGGGCACAGGTACACCAGCAGGTGAGGGCACAACGGGCACACAGAGGAGGTGATGGGGTCAGGTAGATGAGGTAGCCGGCAGCAGGAATGCAGATGACAACGCTGAGGCTGAGCAGCGGCACGGGAGGGGGGGGACAGGCAGTGCACAGGTACGGACAGCAGGGTGGCAGGGAGCGGGCGGCACTGAGGCACAGCTCAAGAATGGTCCAGTGGCTGCGCACACAAGTGAACTTGCATGCCTGAGATAGGCCGACCTGCTGGGGCCGGCACTCCACAACCCACACACCGGACTGATGGGATCCAGCACAGGTGATGACAGATGAGCGATGCCACGGCTGGGCAGAGTGTCAGGCCAAGCAGCCAGGCTAGGCACCGTATCCCCACCAATCACAGCTGCAGCATACTATGGCAGCCCATGGCAGGAATGGATGCACAGTCCCATCCCCCCCCCCCCGGCGGACAGGTGGTCGGTGCACGCTGGGGGATGATCCACCGGGGCGCAGACCGCATGCCTGGTTCTGCAGCAATTGGTGACCAGATAACACAGGCCTACATGGTACATAAGCGACCCCATGCAGGTGGTCCGGCGAGGTGTGTAGAGTCAGGTGCATGCAGCACACTGAGCACTGAAACTGCAAGGACTAGGGCCCGCGTGAGGCGTCTTCAGGCGCTCCGGTGGGGGATTTTGGGCCGCCGAGCAGTGGCTGAGGTCAGCGGGGGCAGGGCCAAGGGGGCGAAGCCGCGGCAGCGGCTGAACAAACAGGCACAGGGGCCATGCCCCTGACGCCGACCTTGCGCCGCTCCGAGCGGCTGCGGGCGAAGCAGGGCGGGGCTTCTCATACTTAAGGGGCTTGGCAACGCTCACACGCTGCCAGAGATCAGCAGCGCTGTGAGACTGGCCCCCCTTTGCGACTTGTGCAGCTAAACTGTTTTGTGTTTGGATCTCAGTGAGCGTGGGGTGTCTGCGTGAGTGGAAGGTGAGTGCGTGAGCACATGGTTAGATTGAGTGTGTGGGTGTGTGGCAGTGTTGAGGGTGGTTGATAGCTAGAGCGTGTATACTTGTGTATGGATTGTGTGAGGTCACTCCCCCTTGTCCCTGTGTGTTCTCTCCCCCTTGCTTTGGGTCCCAATCCCTCCCCCTTGCTCCTTGTAGCCCTCTACCCTTCTCCTTTACCTGAGTTTCCCCTCCCCTGTGTTCCCCTCATGGGTACCGCACTCCTTTCCTTGTCCCCCCATTCACAGTAGCCAGAGTGGTGTGAAGTGGGGTTGTGGGTGGGCGGAGCCCACTCTCAGTTGCGTTGTCTCTCCACCCCTATGATGATAAGGCCTCGTCCTGAACAGGACTCATAGGGCCAACTTACAACCTGACGGGTCGTTATCCATTGTATGACGAGTGGGTTTCCGAGGGTGTGCATGTTCCCCTAGGGTCTCTGTGTTCTAAGGGTATACTGCTGTGTCCGTGGGTCCTCATTGGTGATTCATTTCCCCTATCCTACCCTAACAGTATCTCCGGCAACATACCATGGGCATAGCAGCTCGTTTAGATGAGATGGCTCAGGCCATTCAAGTCCTAGCTTTCGAAGTCAAGGATATTAAAGAAAAGCAGGAGCAGGGGGCCGTGGGTGGAGGTGGACCAAGATGGTACAGGTGCCCCTCCTGCGGTAGAGGTTGTGGCCCCCCCGGAACCAGTGAGGGAAGGGGGCCCATGGGCTCGTGAACCCAAACACCCTCCTATTGCCAAGTTTAGTGGGGATAGACGCCAGTTCCAGGGGTTCTTGGCATTGTGTCGGCTAGTATTTCAAACACAGCCAACAACCTATGCCACTGAGGCTACAAATGTGGCTTTTATAATAGGACATTTAGAGGGAATCGCATTAGAATGGGCCCCCCCCATTACTTACCAAAAATAGTCCCCTCTTACGAGATTTTGAAAAGTTCATATGAGAATTTCAATTTCTTTTCAATTACCCCCACAGAATTAAAGATGCAGAAAATGCTATTATGTCCCTTAAACAGGGACGGGGCCCTGCGCTAGAATACGTAACACACTTTCAGTAACTGGCAGTAGAAGTAAACTGGCCGGACAGCATATTAAAGGTATTGTTCCGCAGGGGGTTACA
>QEPC01003965.1:265440-307858 GCA_003113815.1 Sphenodon punctatus
ATGGGCGACACAAAGAAGCTACTGAGTATTTGACCCTGGAGTGTGAAAGTGGTAAGCAGTAATGACTTATGTCATCCTCTTGTCTTGTTCCTCATCTGTCAGAATAAACTAGATCGGTCACAGTGCTGTCTATACAGTCCTATAAATTACTGGCACTATTTCCACAATAACGTCTTCAGACTGAGTGAAGTATGATTTCCCCCTAAAATGTTACATTATCAGTGAAGCGCTGAGAGACCTTCATCCACTACCGAGGTGTGGAGTTTTATTCCTTCACTAGCAGTTCATTTTGTAAGGAGTGGGGGAAATATAAAGGCACTAGACGATGCCTAGTTTACAGGTGATGCTTAGTTTAATTTGCAATTAAAGTAAATTGTTGTAGAGCCAGCATGAAAAGTTCCAAAACTGCCCCACAGTACTCCTGGCCTTTTTTATTAATCTTTTCAACCACATTTGCTCAGGAAAACTGACAGCAATTTTTGAATATTGTATTGCAGTAGCACCTAGAAAGGAATTTGAGAAGAGCTGGATACTAGTATGGGTGACAAGAATATCCAAAGTTATAACGTGAAATTAAAACAAGACAAGATTTTTGCTAATCTGCATACTTCAGTGCTACATTTAACTATTGGGATATAGGTGAAAACTTTCTCAGAGGGCATATTATCTCAAAATTGCCTAGATCAGTGTTTCTTATACCTTCTTCAGAAGCAGAAGCTTTTTTTAAAAAAAAACAAGAAAAGACTCCAGAGCGACCCTGGAAACTACAGACTGGTGAGCCTGAGCCTGACATCAGTGCAGGGCAAATTAGTGGAGACAGTTGTGAAGAACAAAATTATCAAGCATATTGGTAAGCATAGCATAATGGGGAAGAGCCAACAAGGTTTTAACAAAGGGCAGTCATACCTCAGTAATCTATTGGAATTTTTTGAGGGTGCACTGTTAACAAGCATGTGGATAAAGTTGATATTGTGTATCTGGATATTGATAAGGTCCCTCACGAGAGACTCTTGAAGAAACTAAGTAGTCATGAGGTAGGAGTCCTGTCATGGACTGGTAACTAGTTAAAGGACAGTAAACAAATGGTAGGACTAAATGGTAAATTTTCACAATGGAGGGAAGTAAATGGTAGAGTGCCCCAGGTATCTGTACTGGGACAAGTGTTGTTTAATATATTAATTAATGATCTGGAAAAAGGAGTAAAAAGTGAGGCGATCAAATTTGCAGATGCCACAGAGTTATTCAAAGTAGTTAAGACTGGGGCGCAGACTGTGAAGAATCACAGTAGGATCTTGCAAGATTCAGACTAAGAAACTAAATAAATGGCAGATGAAATTCAGTGTTGACAAGTGCAAAGTGATGCATGTAGGGAAAAATAATCCAAGCTATACATAAATAATGCTGGGTTCTTAATTAGGGGTTACCACTCAGGAAAAGGATCTTGGAGCCATTGGGGCCAATCCCATGTCCTGCGGATTCTGCATGCAACCTGCTCGCACTTACATGCGCGCAACTCATGCGCATGTCCATTGGGAATACATCGTGTCATGCAGAATCCACGTGGGACCCAGTGGCGGTGCTCACCCGAGGTCGCCTGGGGCACTGCCCCCTTACCTCTCTCTCTCTCAATCTCTCTCTCTCAATCTCTGGTGGTCAGCACTGCAGTATAAGTCCAATCATCCTCGGGTGACCAGACCAACAATTTCTGAGGCTCCGTGGGTCACCGAACTGTCGGGCAGCAGGCGCAGCAATGTCAATTTCAGGGTGGGGGGCACACTAGTGAGAAACTGCGCATGCGTGAGTGCAGGTTCTGGAGACGCCAACGCATGCAGCACAGCAGGCAGTACACCGTGCGGTGAGCACGTATACTAACTTTACTGTGTTTGGGGGTGGGGCCGGAGGTGGGGACTGGCTGCGCCCTGGAGTCCCATAAGGGACAAAACTATTTTGAACGTGCTTTGGGCGGCTCAGAGTACAGTCCAAGCGCACGTATGGGAAATGTGCATTTCCCACTGGATGCATGAGGGGCAGGCTTTTGTTGGTGTAGCTACTGGGGATGCTGGTCAAATGGCCAAACTTTTAATTCCACACCTCACCACGCTCTCCTTGTGAACAGAGGAGAAAGTAGTTAGGAGCACGGCAGAAGAGAAGGCTGCAGACAACAAAGAAACCCTTTCCCCCTGTTCCCCACTGAACCCATCTCTTCCCCCTTCCTGTTCTCGTGCTCCAAAACCAAACCCTTTCCCTCCTACTTCTCCTCTGTCCTGTCCTTCTCTTCCTTTCATTCTCTTCTGATTTGACTTGTCGCAGAACAGGGAGCTAATTCAGTCCTCCCAAGTTCTCCAAGCCAGAAGGAAGGCTTGTCCCAAAGCCTACACCTTCAGAAGACTACAGGTGGCCAATCATGCCATGAAAATCGAGGATTCGAGGTTTCAGGATAAAGGTAGGCGATGGCAACGTGATCTATTTTTTTAACCTCCTATGGTTAATTTGGACCCGGTGGGAAAGAGAGAGGAGAGTGGACGGGACCCCAGTAAGAGGGTTCTCTATTCCCCGATGGCAGTGCTTCACACAGCAGCGTTCCCCGCATTAAGTAATGTAATGTCCATCCAACGTTACCCCTGGGAACTCCTTGCTGCTGGGTTATGCCCTGGCTTCACCTACTGTTGCCCTGGCTCCACCCCTATGCCCGCCGGCCTGCCGGTGGCTTTACCACCGGTGGCAGGTTGAACCCACCCATTGCCCCACCAGCCTCCAAACGCACCAGACGCCCCTGGTGGGACCCACGCGGATCCCACACGGAAGGGTTTGGGATTTTGGCCACTGTGGAAAATTTGTTGAAAACTTCAGCAGAGCGTGCAGCAGTAATCAAAAAGGTGAACAGGATGTTAGGAATGATTTTAAAAGGAATTATTTTAAAAGGAATAAATAATAAAACAGAAAAGATCATAATGTTGCCATATAAATCTATGATGGGACCACACCTTGAATATTGTCTGCAGTTTTGGTTGCCCCATTTCAGAAACAATATAGTAGAACTGGAAAAAGAACAGAGAAGGGCAATTAAAATGATCATGGGTATGGAACAGCTTCTGAACAAGGAGAGGCTTGATAGGTTAGGGTTCTTCAACTTGGAAAAGAGATGACTGAGGGGATATTGTGGAAGTTTACAAAATCATGAGTGGCATGGAAAAATTAATGGGGAGTTATTTACTGTCTCAAATAGTTTTAGAATTAGGGAACACTCCATGAAACTAACTGACAGCGGATTTAAAACAAAATAAAGTATATTTTTTCACTCAATGCACAATTAACTTGTGGAACTTGTTGCCAGAGGATGTGGTCAAGGCCAGTAGCATAGCTGGGTTTAAAAAAGGATTGGATAAGTTCTTGGAGGTTAGATCCATTAACAGCTATTAGCCAAGCAGGCCAGGGGACATAATCTCTGACTGTCGGGAGCTGGCAGTTAACAAGGAATGGAACATTCTATTATGTCCTGTTGGGCACTTCTCCGAAGCAACCGAGAGTGGCATGGCCACTGTTGGAGATAGGATGCTGGCTCAGTGGACCATTGGCCTGACCATTATGGCACTACTTACATCAGCTAAGAATGAAACAGTGTCACTGGGCTGAATGGGTCTGATCCAGTATATATATATATATATGTGTGTGTGGGTGTGGGTGGGTGTGTGTGTGTGTGTGAGAGAGAGAGAGAGAGAGAGAGAGTAAAATACCAGATTTGGATCCTGGTGCCTTTTCTTCCCAGAGACATTGAAGTTGCTGAAATTTTTAATTTCCTCCCTCACAGTGTAAGTTTCTCACTCTCGTAGCTAGAACAGGGTGGACGGTATCTATAAAGCTGAAAACCTGACAAATCTAGGCTTTTGGGTGGTTCACAGAATATCTGTATCATTCCAGATTTCTGTGAATATGCATCTGTTAAGTATTAGCTGAATAGCTCAGATTCACTATAAATGGTGCCTCTGCTGTTCCCTTTCACTGTTGGTCATCTGAGCTGTGTGGCTGGTGAGATGACATATCTTCGGCTTCCTGTATTTAATTGAACAACAACACATACTGATGGGTATTTTCAGACGTGATGGGGCTCAGTTCGCCCCGCCACAGAAACACCCTAATGATTCCCTGCTGGGGCCAACACGTAATGTCCAACAGATGTGTTGACCGCTCCTGGCGGGGAATCCAGGGGGGGAAGGGGCGGGACCACGCGGCACAACGTGCAACCGCACGGCCCTCCCATGCTCCCTAGGCTGGCCGCCTCTTGGGAGATGGGCGGGCACCACGGCCAATGCAGCCGCAGCGCCCGCCCGCATTGACCATGGCCCAGAATCCCGCCACTGATTCTGGGCCATGGTAGGGGACCAGACGTTACGGTCCCCTTGATCACGGGGGGGAATCGCATTCAACACGCAAACGGAGATGGTCCAGCTAGGACCTCCATTTGCGTGTTGAATGTGATTTCCCCCCCGTGATTCACGGGGGTGAACATCTAGGGGGGAACTTCCGTTCCCCTCAACAGACGGTACGGGATCACGATCACCATATGGGGATTCACCGTGGTTGAGTGTGATCTCGTAACGTCTGAAAATACCCAATGTCTTTGGCCCTCTTGACACAGGCCACGGTGGGGGGATGGGTGTGTGACCACAGTTGGTGGAGGTGGGTGTGTGGCCATTCCCATGGGCACACACCCATCTCCGTGCAAGGAGCAACCGGCATTGGAGCCCGTTCTCCATGCGTGGGTGATAGGTGGAGATGGGTGGAGCACGCAAGCCCCCACACCCACCGCAGGCACCGTTCCACGGACACCCA
Source organism: Sphenodon punctatus (assembly GCA_003113815.1). Classification (NCBI taxonomy): domain Eukaryota; kingdom Metazoa; phylum Chordata; class Lepidosauria; order Sphenodontia; family Sphenodontidae; genus Sphenodon; species Sphenodon punctatus. Next base: position 270,271 of record QEPC01003965.1, read on the forward strand.
CCTACCGCACACCCACCCAGCGGCGTTTGTATGGGCGCTCCGCCCCCGCACACATGTGCGGGGGGGGGCATCGATGTGAAAAGGTCCTTTGTTTCTGATATGACTTGAACCAACTCCCAGGGTTTGCAGAAATACTCATGGATGGTTCTTAGAATTCCACAAGCAGTCATGAAACAAATTGGAACTCCTTGATTAAAAATAACTTTGTGAATCATCGCTGCATAGGGCCTTTTCAAATGGGCCCGGGAGGATGGGTGGAAGCGGCAGTGGGTGTGCGGTGCATGTGTGGCCTATCACATGGATCTCCACGCACGGAGGCATTCTCGTTTTGTTCAGTGCCTCCGTGCCTGGGGGATCGGTGGAGTACACACGCACCCCCACCCAGCCCCACTGGCTGTGCCCCCCCCCTCCATGCCCACCCAGTTAGCCACATGGGCAAGTGTGTGGGGGGGGGGCATCTTGTGTAAAATGGCCCATAATCAATTCTAATAACTGCCCAAACCTTAAAACATTCACTTTTATGGGATTTGCGCTAGCTGAGTGCTTTGAGGACTGGGCTGTTATTCAAGAATAGCCTTCAGTTGGTTCAGTCTGGCTATTTTTTATTTGTTGCTTTCTTCTCTAGCCTAGTGGATAAGGTGTTGGACTCTGATTTGGGAGACTGGAGTTCAAATCCTGTCTTAGCCATCAACTCACTGAGTGGCTGTGGGAAAGTTACTGTCTCAGTCTTAGTTACTCATCTGTAAAATGGGAATAATAATGATCTAACTCACAGGGCTGTTATTGGGGTGAATTAGATGAGGACTGCAAAGCACTTTGAACACTGAAAGACATGCATAATAACCTACTATTCCTTGTTGATTGCCAGGGCCCAAATCTTTTCTACTACAGAAATACTTCAGCTGTTGCTTTCTCTAGCAAGTGCAATGAGATTAAAAAAGTAATTCACTGTACTATCAAATAACCACAAATATAATGTTTTGTAAAACTCTTCCCCCACCCCCAAAACTGCACACTCTGATCTCTTCATCTCTTGTTACAACTTCTGCTTTGTGCTTATCCTGATATCTCAGCCCAGGCCGTCAACTGGTTGCTGAGATGTTTTTGCTGCAGAAAGTAACATTCCATTCATTACAAACCCAGTAAGTTGAACATGATTTGTTTATTGCATTGGAGCCATGCCTCAAGGCCTCTGACAAAAATGAGGGTCCCCCCTCTCCCAAATGCATAGTTAGAGAAACTCTCTGCTCCAGTGAGCTTGCATTACAAATAGAAAAGATAAACGATGGGATGGGAAGGGAAGTAACTCTGTAGGTCAACAAAACCAAAAACAGAAACCAGAAGTGAAAAGTGAAGGGTTTGGAAATATAATTATTTTATTAAAGAACAAATACAAAGTACTGCAACAATCTGACCTCAGTAATTGTAGGATCACTCTCCCTTTCCATGACTTCTCAACATTATCCCTTTGATGCTCATTTTGTGCCACATAACCTCTCTTCCAGGCAGAGCCTGTGTCTTGTGTTGCTGCTCCTACGAGGCACATTAGTTACCCACCTTTGGTGTGGTTGCTATTAATGCTCCAGCCCACTTTGCATGGCTATTAAGATAGCAGTCCAGTAGTTGGTTGGATATGGCTACCCGCACAGGGCTATTGATGCCCTTATTTGCCTACAGTATTTTTGGAGAAGTTGAACTAGGTAGGACACGTCACATGCACTATTTTTTCCCTAACTGGGAACCTCACATCTAACAAAGCCATCCCCTGAAACAAATTAATATAGCTTTTGGTAACTCTTAAACTAATGACCTTTCAGTGACCTATGACAAAAACGTCAAATCTGTTTTCTACTTTTTCCTCTAATCAGCGGCCCATAACAAATGAGTGAACCAGATTTCAAGACTGTAGCTCAAAAGGGCATTTGAATGATTGAAATCCAATAAGAAAGACTGACCTTTGGGTGACCTCTGATGAAAAGGCCAAAGGGTCAACACTGGGATATTTTACACCCTCCCTCCTCAGTGACCTATAATAAATGAGGATACCACGTTTTAAGAGAATACAATGTTAAATTCCACCGTGTTCTGCGTGCTCTTGGATTAGTCCCATTTTATAAAAGCAAGGCAGAAAGATTTGTGTGGTTTGCCCAGGTCCACAGAGGGAGTCAGTGTCAGAGCTAAGGTTAGAACTCAGGAATCCTTTGGTTGTGGTCAGCTGCTCAGGCCATGTCTCTCTTCACTGGATTAAGATGGAACAGTATATGGTTGGATCAGTCATTTTCATGGGCTGCACCTGCTGTGCAAGTGAGGGCTGGGGTTTTATATCTGTATTTTTAGAAGGTTTATTTCATTGTTTGTATTTAGAGCTAGTTGGATTTCGTGTTATGCTTTTAAGGGGATGGGGTAAGGCAGGGAAATGTTGGGAGGCAGGAAGGGTTGAGTTAGGTAGGTGGGGTGGAAAGGCCATGACTCCCTGTTGAGTGGAGTAGAGACATGCTGTTGTTTTTTGTGAGGTGAGGGTATAGGTGAGATTGGTAGTGTATATTTTTGTGAGTTTGCTTATTGTAATAATTGTAATTTGTTCATTGTTTTTATTGTAAGACGCCCTGAACCTTAAGAGGATCGGGTAAGGTAGAAATTTAAAATGAAATGAAAGTTAGTTCTGGCTGCTGCATTTCTACAATGTCGCACGTGACAGTTTCCAAGTTAAATAAACAGATTTTGGAGACACTTAGTATCTTAGAGTTGGAAGGGACCTTAAGGTCATCTAGACCAATCCCCCTGCTTGGATGCAGGATGACTACAGCTACAACATCCACGACAGATGGCTGTCCAGCCTTTGCTTGAAACCTGCCAGCAATGGAGAGCCTATGGGAGAAAACAGACATGACGCTAACCACCTTTTAACCACCCTTGGTCATTTATGCATCCCCACCCAGCCCCACTGGCTGTGCCCCCCCCCTCCATGACCCCCCAGTTAGGCACATGGGCAAGCATGGGGGGGGGGGGGCATCTCGTGTAAAATGGCCCATAATCAACCCTAATAACTGCCCAAACCTTAAAACATTCACTTTTATGGGATTTGCACTGGCTGAGTGCTTTGAGGACTGGACTGTTATTCAAGAATAGCCTTCAGTTGATTCAGTCTGGCTGTTTTTTATTTGTTGCTTCCTTATGTAGCCTAGTGGATAAGGTGGTGGACTCTGATTTGGGAGACTGGAATTCAAATCCTGTCTTAGCCATCAACTCACTGAGTGGCCGTGGGAAAGTTACTCTCATCGTAACCAAGCCAATCTGTGTACCTGAGACCTCGCATCTTCATGAATGTTAGACCCCTTGTCTCTCCCTCTGCTCCCCTTCCTAAGTCTCTCCCCCAGCTCCTGTCTCTCAGATTGTAAGCCCTAGGGCAGGGACCGTGTCTATTTTATTACTTTGTAAAGTGCCAGGTACACTGCTGGCGCTATATAAATGTTTGATGATAATAATAATAATAATGATAATACAACCACCACCACCCCTGCCCCACCAGGCAACTTGTCCCATCGCCGCATGGCTCTTACTGTTAGGAAGTTTCCCCTGATATTTAACCCCAGTCTACCTTCCTGTAACTTGAGTCCATTTTTTCTAGTCCTTCCTTCTGTAGCAATGTAGAACAGTTCCTTGCTATTGACTTGGTGGCAGGCCTTTAGCTATTTGAAGCCTGCTATCATGTCTCCCTTGGGCTCTCAAGTGGGAGCCAAAAGTAATGTCATTGCACACATGACATCCCAGTATGAGAGGGGTTGAAGTGTTACTCTCTCAACTGAAAGTAACAATAAAAGATTGCTGAGAGGTCCAATAAAAGATATCATTCAAACCACTTTGTCCCAACTGAGCCTATAAAAGTTTTGTGGCTATATTTAAGCCAGATTCCTACATGTGGGTTGGATGTTACTTAGCTTCCATTGGCCTGATTGTCACATATCATTTAAGAACCACCCCCATCTCCAACTGCAGCTATTCGTTATCAGTCCCTTTGCCTTTACCACTTCCATTTGTAATTTAAACACCCTAATTTAATAGGTTTGTCTCATTATTTTGATTAATCATATTAACTCATACTAATTAAGAGATGGATTTGGGTAATGACAGAGGTTAATGGGATCCGTTTTCACTTTCCCCTGGTTTTTCAGGGGTGGGGGTACAGGAGGCAGGGGTAGGAGGGGAAAAATAAAAAGAGAGGATTAAAAAAATGAAAAAGAGAAAGTGTTGGGGGGAAAATCGCAGTTAGCAATCAGAAATTCCCTGCTAATTGAATGTCTGATTTTATTAATGATGAAATTTATAAAGGTCCTTAAGAAAAGAAAAGAATTTAGCCAGTTCAGCAGTTAAGTGTGAAAATTAACTAACTCTGAGATAAAAGTTAAAATATTCATTTTCTTTTCTCTTTCTTTTTTTTAAAAAAAGCCTTTCTTTGACATTTCATCCCATTAAAGCCATAGCTCCCTTTACCGTCTGTCTACTGCCAAATGGCTGGAGACTGTGTGGAGATTTGGAGAATGAAATACCCTGTCTGGTTATAGAATCCCAGACCGACCTTGCAGGGTGGGAGGGTAACACAGAGGTCACCAAGATCAGCCACCTGCCTAGAGTGCTGCTTCTAGGAGACCCAGGTTAGATACGCACTTTCGCAAACCCATAATAACCTAATTTCTGTGCCTTGGGAAACTGCAGGGACATAGGTGACAAGAAGAGTGACCTCTCCACAGACTGGGGCAGTTCCGGAGGCAGCTGGGTCCAGTGGAGCCTGTAAATCAGGAAACAGTCCCTGGGATTTTGAAGGTTTCCAGCTGTGGTGCCGACTCTCTGGCTCCTACCCCTTTGCCTCTGGAAAACTGATTCTCAAACACTATCAAACCCAAGATGAAACCTCTATTGGTGGTGTTATTGTTATTAATTATATTTATAGCATCAGCAATGTGCCTGGTACTTTACAGTCATGATCAGAGATGGGTCCCTGCCCCAAGGTACTTACAATCTAGAATGGACAAGGAAGGGGAGATGTGGGAGAGAGGCACATAGGAAAGACAGAGGTACATTCATGAAGCTGAGAGATTGCAGGTGCATGTGGACAGGGTGGATGTCTTCCAGGGCGGCAGCTTTCAAGAGGCTGTTCTGTGGGGCATACTGAAACCAGTGACAGAAAATAGAATGCCCACAGGGAAAAATCGAGGCAACTGGAATGCCAGTTAAAAGTTCCTTATCCCTGTTTAGCCCTACTGGCGTTTCCCCTCCCACCCACCCCTCCCGTAACCCATATTATTTCCCTTTGGCTCTAGTACAGCTCAGATGCATTTCTGTCTCGTCCACATTATTTTCAATTGGCATTCTAGTTGGCTCCATTATTCCACTCCATTATCTGTCATTTGTGCAGGGAGCACCCCAGAGGACAATGAGACCGAAAAGCACAGGGGAGGCAAGCAGCTCAGCTGCCCACAGACTGGGAAGCCACAATAGACAACATGGCTGATGCAGGGAAAGTGTAGTTGACTGGGAGCAGGGCAGTGTGTCAAGCATCAAGCATCCAAAAGTTTCTGCAGCAAGACTACAAAGGCAGAGCTGAAGAAAGCTGGAGGGGGCTTGTCCCACACCCCAAAGAAAGACACTGACACCGATTATTTGGATTCAACATAGGCCGCACCAATTTATTAAATTCTTAATCAAGGAGGGGGCTATGCCCCTTCTAGTCCTGCTAACCTTAACTATTAACTCATTTAATACTATTAAACATAAACCTGAGCGGTCTGAAGTTCCTCAGTACCGCCCTAACGCTAACTATAGCTGCTGCTAATGTCACCCCTGTCCGGCCGCCCTAAGCCGGATCAGGAGGCCCATGCCAATGGTGACCCTAAGAAGGTATCGAGGGGATGTTTCCCCGTGCCTTGGACCGCCTCTGTCCTAAGGCCCGGGTGTTGTCCACCTCTTCCTTGCTCTGACGTGATGCTGGCCGGGCGGCTCTAGCTCTCACTCAGAGCCCACCTCTTAAGGAGATGACTTGGCAGCAGACTATCCCTATTTCTAAGCTAACTACCTCGCAGGACCCCTGCGGTGCGACAAAATTCTTTAACAAATTCCCTTACCACCATAATAATCTTAGCTTATCACTGTGAGGAAGGCGAAAAAACACCCCATGCAGAGTGCCAATTAGCATGGAGGCCAAAATTCCTTCCTGGCCTTGAGCCCAAGCTCAACGACCGGTACGACCCACAGTGCATAAAGGGAGGGTGGGAGGGTGCTTTCTGGTCCGTTGCAGGCGCGGAATGGCCGCTTCGCGCCTGTTTCCAAGATGGCGGCCGCGAAGTCTCGCCTCGCGAGACTTCGTCCCGGGCCGCTTGCTCCAACGCCGCCGCCGCCGTGCGCCCCGCCCACAGCTTTCTTTGCTACAAGCTGGTGGGGGGGCGGGGACAAAAACCGCCGCCGCGAGAGCCGCTACCCGTTCCGGGCAGGGCCACGCGGCGACGGGACTTGTGAAAATAACATACACAGAACTCAGGTAACATGCATGTTCCTTGTGTGAGTACGCTATATTCATGTAGCCTAGCTATGTCTGGTATCTATAAACTCATAATTAAGAGAGAAATACAATCATGCTGAAAGTTTGTATGTGAGAACTATGGAAAGATATTGTGAGCCCACAAAACCCAGCTAGCAGTTTTTCTGGGACAGATAGAAAAACAATAGAAATGTACATTAAGCATGGATGGGTGAGATGTGACCTATGATATGGATACAAATAAAGTTGCTCCTGGAAAGCTCTGGAAATGATCATAAAAAGGTACTTAAGAGGACAGACGAGAGGGATTCATTCTAACAGGAAAAGCCAGGACATGAACTAAAAGAGCATCAGAACTCACCAAAAAGAATAGCACCCAGCCTCATCATCTGGCTGAGACATATGGACATTAAACATGAACACAAGTTTAGGGTAAGACTTTAGCTTAGGGTCAGGATTTCACAAGTAATGTATTTTTGTGTTATCTTTATGTTCTTTTATTTGACTTGCACTCTTTAATCAATCTGGCATTGTACTTAATCTGATTTTATAAATATCAAATTATTTTAACTAAACCGTGTGTGCTTACATGCTACGACATCGTCACTGTGATGGGACTGGAACTCCTCTGCCTCTCTCCAGACCAGCCATGGCCACTGTTTTCTTACTCACAGGCCCCACTGGACCCAGCTGTCTCCAGAACTGCCCCAGCAACCTGTGAAGAGGCCACTCTTCCGATTCCTGACACCTCTGAACCTGGAATTTCCCAAGTCTCAGAAATTAGGTTATAGGTTTGTCCAAGTCTCTAACTTGGGGTTCCCCAACTGTGTCACCCAATATATCACACAAGCACACAAGGGTTAGTTAAAAGAATTGTATATTTATAAAATCAGATGAAGTGCTACACGTATATGCTATGTACAGATACCCATTCTCCTCTTTTCTCTATGAGTGGGTACAGGGAGACATACATAAAACGTACACATGTTTGTTGTACATATCATCCATCTATGTGCACGAATAATATTATGTATGAAGGGCTGGAAGCCAGAACTCCTGTGTTCTGAGAGAGGGAAGGAGAGGTTAGTGATAGGGGTGGAAATTTCAGTTCCCCCAATATCCGATACTGCTGGTATTTTGCTGTACCGTGGTATCGGATTAACCCAATAATCTGGGGTATCGGTACCGGTTCCCCGTGCCGGATTTTTTTACATTGCAGCCATTTGTAATGAATGGCCGCAATGTAAAAAAGAAACAAAACAAAAAAACACTTTCCCTCCCCCGTCTAGGCTGCGCGGGTGGAAGGGGGGACACCCCCCACCCACCCTGCCCAGCCTGGATTTTTAAAATGTATACGTCCCTGCTAGTGCGGGTTCTGGGCCGCCGCCGCACAAGCAGCAGCGTCCCGGAGCCCACACCAGCAGATACTAGGGTGATCCCTGGGGTGGGGGTGGTTTAACATCCCCCACCCCAGGGATTGTCTTACCCCCCCACCCAGGGATCGCCTTACTTGCCCTCCAGACGGTGGCGGCGGCAGCCACACAGCGCGAGTCCGGCGGCTTCAGCGCTGGCAGTGGCTTCAGCGCTTCACTAGGCCTTCCGGGGAACTTCCGCCGCCGCCCGGAGGGCAAGTAAGGCGATCCCTGGGGTGGGGGGTGTTAAACCACCCCCACCCCAGGGATCACCCTAGTACCTGCTGGTGCGGGCTCCAGGTAAAAAATAAATAAATCCAGGGTGGGTGTGGGGTGTCCCTCCCCCGCTTCCACCCGCGCAGTCTGGAAGGGGGAGGGGTGAGGTATTGGGTTTTTTTTTCATTGATTTCAATGGGGACAGTTCCCCATTGAAATCAGTGGGGGGAAAACGGTACCGGTATACTGGATTTAATCCGGTAAACCGATTTTTTGCAAATCGGTAAAACCGATATCCGGTTTTTTGCCCCAAGGCCCACCCCTAGTTAGTGGGTTAGAATGGGGGGATTTGTCTGGGATCCAGGACTCCTAGGTTCTCTGAGAGAGGAATGGGGGCTAGTGAGTTAGAGGGCGGCGGGGCTGAAAGCCAGGACTCCTGGGTTCCCTGGGAGCTGCAGGCTGCTCTGGAGTGTCACTGGTGGGAGCTGAACTAGGACGGTTTACAGTGGGGTAGATGCCAGGGATGAGGCAGCAACCGCGGGCTTGTTGCTCACTGTGCTGGTGAATCCTGGAGCTGCACAGTGCCTGGGACAGGCTGCAGCAGGCTTGTCGCTCACTGTGCTGGTGGGTCCCAGAGCTGAAGGGGCCTGGCACCTGGGGCAGGCTACAGTGCCTTCCCCACTCCTGAGAGAGAGTTCCCAGGTTAAAAGCCCTGGAAAGCCCCCGAAGGTCCTGGAATAATTCCCAGACAGTCCCAAGAATTCCCAGACAGTCCCAAGAATTCCTGGACAGTCCCAGAAAGTTCTGCAAAAGTCAGTCTATTTTTTCCATGTTGGTACTGTTGTAGAAGGAGGATTTAGTGTATTCTCCTTTCAAAAACCATGGGTCAGGCAGAAGAAGAAATAAACAGACTTAAATTAAAGTTAAATTATAGGATAAAAAAACCTTCCATTTAAAGACAAGCATGTCAGGAGCAGAGACATTGAACAACTTTTCAAATACTAGCCCTGAAAGAGAACGCTGATCTTTTACAAGTGGTCTGAGAGAGGAACTTTTTAATGCTTCTGTGTTGAATTTGTATTGGATTTTCAAAGTTCTGTTTGGTTTATACTGAGATATTTTGTCTGGATGTTGTGGATGTATGATTAATAATGATACAATAAAAGCTTTTTTTTTTAAAAAAAAAACACCTTCCATTTAAGAGACGAGTTTAAGGCTCTTACAAATTCAACCATGCTTTAAAAAGCATGGAAATTGTAAGTTAAAGCTCCCGCCTTAACTTGCATGCCATGTAAGCAATAAGGACGTTCTACAGTCTTATATATTAGGTGAGGCCCATGGGATATTGTCTCACTTTGGGCAGCGTTACCCAACATTGGGCAACCTTACCCTGCAATGCAGCAGATTATATGACTGGTGGCTGCCAGATGTTTGCACAACTCAGCCCTGGGAAAGGCCGGAGAAGGTTGGTGATACATCGCGTGTTACCGTTGCCCAACCTAACCTGGGCCAAGGCTGCCCAATGTGGGATAATGGACTACCTCCCATGCAGCCAGGCCTGTGCAGCCACGCCCTGTAGCAGGGTCTGCCAGCACCATAGAATGGCAGGCGCAGTTCACCATTTCTTGGGTGTCCACATCATGGCTGGCGGTTGGGATAGTGGGCAGGTTGAGGGATGGTGGAGCGGGACCAGGTGCTCACATGTGTGGATGACTCCTCAGTCTCCCCAAGGCTTGGCAGGACTTGTGACAGTGGCCCACCCACCTGATTTCCTCGAGGTGGTGGTGGTGGGAGATCATGTGGCCTGCTCTCCCTGCTGGCCCAAAGTGTGGCAGCTGAGTTTACCCTCCCCGGGGCAAGCAGGGGATTACACGCGCCCTGTCTCATGTGGTTTCACTCATTGGACGTTTTTAGATGCAGACTTTTTTTTCCTGGACTAAAGAGTCCGAGTTCTACGAACTCCCACATGAGGAGTTTAGATGCTCTTGGCCCCCACCCCCCCAATCGGAAGTCACCCAGGCGCCGTTGCAAACAGCTGCACTGGTGACTCCTACATGTTTTGAGAAGCAGACTTGGTACATCCTCTGAAATCGGGAACTTACCAAGTCTGCTTCTCAAAACATGCAGGAGTTGCTTCTGCCACTGTTTGCAACAGCGCCTGGCAACTTCTGGTTGTGGGGCTGGGCGTCTAAACTCTCCATATAGGAGTTTGCAGAACCTGGACTCTTCAGTCCAGGTAAAAAATGTGTGCATCTAAAAATGCTCATTGTACTCACTTACAACGTAGGCTCCATGCACCCACACTTTGCCTTGGCCTTTCAGCCCTAATCCTCTTTCTCTACAGATTGGGGGCAACACTAAAGCTGAGGACAACAAGGGGTCAGGGACTTGCTGCCCCTTGGCCCCCTGCTATCCGAATACACTTTCATTTGGGTCAGGGAGAATGGGACAACTGAGTACTAGGGGGCTATATAGGGGAAACAGGATTGATGGATGTGGGATGTGTACAGTGAGACAAGACTGGGGGCAGCTGAGCCATGTGGAAAGTAGGGGGCAGCCAGGGGCTGGGGAGTGTGTTTATTTATTTATTTTATTTATTTATTTATTTAAAATTTATATCCTACCCCTCCTGCCCACAGGGCAGCCTGGGGCGGTGAACAACAATTAAAAAAACAATTTTTAAAAAATCTAAAATTTTAAAAATACAATATGTGGGGAAACCCCCCCACCCCTACCCCTCACCAAAAGCCTGATGGAACAGCCAGGTCTTACATACACGCCGAAATAGCAGGAGAGTGGGAGCCAGCCGAGCCTCCTCCGGGAGCGAATTCCATAGCACAGGGGCAGCCACCGAAAAGATCTAACATCAGTGGCCACCCGCCTCGCCTGGGGAACCTCCCAAAAAGCTCCCACGGACGATCTCAAGGGTCTCATGGGCACATGCGGAGTGAGGCGGTCCCACAGATAAGCAGAGCCCAGGCCGTGAAGGGCTTTAAAGGTTAAAACCAGCATCTTGACCCTGGCCCGGTGCTTTATAGGCAGCCAGTGCAGAGCCTGGAGCACTGGTGTCATGTGCTCCCTGTGACCCGCCCCCGTAAGGAGATGGGCCGCGGCATTCTGCACCAGCTGCAGCCTCCGGACCAGCTTCTCGGGCAGCCCCACGTAGAGCGCGTTGCAGTAATCCAGCGTCAAGGTGGGGACAAGGCTATGGGGGACAAGGCTAAAAAATGAGTGATGTGAATGCATGGACAAGGCTGAAAGGGCAGACAGAGGTGGTGGTGGGCAGAGCCGCCAGTGGGCCGGTGGGCAGAGCCAGGGCAATGGTAGGCAGAGCCAGGACAACTGTAGGCGGCATAACCCAGCAGCAAGGAGTTCCAAGGGTTAATGTTGGATGGATATTACATTACTTAATCAAGCAATTTCAGTTAGGTTAGGCAGGTTTAAAAGCAGGCAGACAACCTTAAACCTCACTTACAAGCAGTTTTAGCAAAGACACACACACACGCAGCAGAGGTTAAGAACGCTGCTTCAGAAAGAAGGAACTTGCTGCATGTATATTGGAGGGACCCCAATCTCTGCTTCAGAAGTCCCTTCTGAAGCAGTATTTTTGCCCTCTGCTGCATGTGTGTGTGTGTGTGTGTTGGGGGGGAATTTCAAGGCCCATGAATCACCAGACTCACAGTTACATCTCGGGATCTCAAAAGCACCCCATTTCCAGCATTGTGAACACACAGCTTAAGGTCTCCAGACTCACAGGTACATCTCGGGATCTCAAAAGCACCCCATTTCCAACATTAATGTGAACACATCGCTAAAGCTCGCCAGACTCACAGGCACATCTTGGGATCTCAAAAGCGCCCCATTTCCAGCATTGTGAACACACAGCTTAAGCTCTCCAGACTCACAGGTACATCTCGGGATCTCAAAAGCGCCCCATTTCCAACATTAATGTGAACACACAGCTAAAGATCCCACTCTCAGGGGGTGGGAGCAGCGTGGGGGGACCCTCGGGAGGGTGGGAGCAGTGTGGGGGGACCCTGGAGGGTGGGGGGACCCTCAGGGGGTGGGAGCAGGGTGGGGGGACCCTCGGGGGTGGGAGCAGGGTGGGGGCAGAGTGGGAAGACTCTTGGGGGGTGGGAGCAGGATGGGGGGAGGGATCACTTACCTGGCTGCTGCTCTGGCGGTCCCTGGTGGCCCGAGCTGCAGGCAGAGGTGGGGGGACTTTACTTGCTTTAAATTGCCTGTGTGTCCTGCTCCTCCAGAGCCAGGATGCACGGGCAATTTAAAACAAAAACAAAACAAAAAAAAGTTCCCAGGCTCCTGCTTTGCCACTCCCCAACATCCAACACACACACACCCGCTTTGAGCGGCAGATTCGCGGGGGAGAGCAGCAGCGCAGGATTCAGGAAGCGGGCTGACTGGAGGCACGCTGTTGAGAGCACGCCTCCAGCCATGTCCCTGAGTGACTCCTGAGGCAGGGAGCGGAGCACATGCGCGCTAGTCCTTGCCTCAGCTGCCCGACACAAAACTTCTCGCCTGGGTGTTTGTAACAAGCGCCCAGGTGAGAAGCTCCATTGCGCCCATTAGGTGCAATGGAAAGGCTAGCCCCTCCCTCCACAGCACGCCCTATGTGTGCTGTGGACTGAGGGGTCCAGCCGCCCAAATCGTGTTTTCAATAGGAAATGCGGTTTGGGCAGCTGAGCCAGCTCAGCCTTTTTGTCCCTTCCGGGACCCACTCTCATAGCCGCTCTGAGAGTGGGTCCCGGAAGGGAGATAAAGTCTGACAGCTGCAGCAGCCTCGGAAGCCAGTCAGAGGCTGCTGCGGCTGTCAGAAACGGCGGCGGGGGTTTGTTTTTGTTTTTTTGACAGCGTGGCGGGGGTCCCTCAGGGCACTCTAGGGGGGCAGTGCCCCAAACAAGGTTTGGGGGACATTTGGGTAGAGAGGAGCTTGCTGTCCCCAGCTTCAGTGTTGCCCCCCAACCTGCAGAGGAAGAGGATTGGGGCTGAAAGACCAAAGCAAAGTGGGGCTGAAAGACCAAAGCAAAGTGTGGATACATGTCGTTACACCACGGCGGTGGGTGGGGGGGATGTGTCTCTGTCCATGGAAACGCCATGGGCAGTGGGTGAAGGTGAGTGCGCGAGGGTAGGGGTAGAGGAGAAGCGATGCTCCCAGGCAAGAGTGTGGCGGGATAGAAGTGCGGAGAGATATGGGGGAGCAAAGCAATGAAGAGCCTTGAAGGTGAAGACCTGGGAGATTGTGCCGAATGTGTTCCCATAAAGGGAGCCAGTGTAGGGTGGAGAGGAGGGGCTGAACATGGTCAAAGCGACGGGCCAAGGTGGATGACTTTGATGGTTCCTAGTTATCTCTGCCAGAGAGTTTTTGCAGGCATACATTTTACAGAAAAAAATGGAATCCCATGTTTTTCTCTGGGAAAACAGGAATTCCGGTGTTTTTCTCTGGAAAGGCATGGAAAACAAATATAATAATCAGGTTTTTATGGGAAATTTCTGCCTGCAAAAACTCATTCGCAGGGAACACTAGGAACACTGGCTCTCTTTCCCAAGCTGAAGAGTCGTAACCTATTGAGCCTTTCCTCATACGGAAATCATCCCATACGTTTTATTATCTTCGTTGACCTTTTCGGCACATTTTCCAGTTCTTCAACATCTTTTTTTAAATGGACAGCCAGAATTGCACACAATAAATTGTGGACGTCCCATGGAATGATATGGTGGCATTATGATATTTTCCAGTTTCCCTTTCCTAATAATCCACAACTCTTTTTGCCTTTTTGACTGCTGCTGCATGCTGAGCTGATGTTTTCAATTAACTACCCACAATGATTCCAAGATCCTTTTGCTGAGTGGTAGCACCTAATTTAGAACCCAACATTGGATGTTAACTTACGTGACAGGTGGCTGTCATCCCGCCCAGGGATGGGAGAGGGCTACCCCAACTGGGTTAGCTCTGGAGGTGGGAACACACATCCCTGTGGCCTGACCCAGCCGGGGAGAGAGGGCAGGGAGTAACGTGTGTCTGGACAGCCCCACCCCACACTACAGCCTGCACAGCCACGGCTGCCAATAACAGACAGCCATAGTTGGCTGTCATGGCGACCCCTCACACTGGACCAGGTGGGAGCGAAAATAGATGTGCCTGTTTGGTTTGGCCTGCTCTGGCCCACCTGGGTGACTTGCAGGGCTAGACTGTAGGCCCGCTTCATTCCGGGCCCATCTTTCCAGCCAGCAGCACCTGGTCCAGTGGGGTTTGAATTGGCCCCACTTTTGGTGGGCCTGGAAAAGACGGGCAGAGTTTGGTGGAGGGCCAGGGTCACCTTAGTTAACACCCATTGTGTATGTATAACTAGGATTATTTTCCCCTATGTGCATCACTTTGCACTTGTCAACACTGAATTTCATCTGCCATTTTATTTTCCAGTCTCCCAGGTGTGCCAGATCCTTCTGTAACTCTTTGCAGTCTGTTTTGTACTTTTTTGGACTGTTTTGGACATTTTGGCTGTCTTGAATAACCTTGTGCTATGTGCAAATTTGACCACGTCACTTGCATCATTAATGGTTCATTAATGAATATGTTAAATGGCACTAGTTCCTCTACAAATCTGTGGGGCATCTTGCTATTTACTTCTCTCTGTTGTGAAAACTGACCATATATTTCTTCTTTTTGTTTCCTATCTTTTAACCAGTTACTAATCCATGAAAGGACTCTTCTTCATATCCCATGGCTACTTACTTTTCAAAGTCTTTGATGAAAGATCTTGTCAAATGCTTTCTGAAAATCCAAATACATTATATTGACCAGATCATCTTTATCCACATGCTTGTTGACACCTTCAAAGAATTTGAATAGATTGGTGAAGCATGCCTTCCCTTTACAAATGCCATGTTGGCTCTTTCCCATCATATCATGTGTGTCAATATTCCTAATAATTCTGTTCTTTTTAATAGCCTCTACCAATTTGCCCTGTACAAATATCAGGTTTGTAGTTTCCAGGCGTCATCTTTGGAATCTTTTTTTAAAATTGCCATTACATTCCTTACCTTCCAGTTCTCAGGTATAGAAGCTGATTTTAGTGGTAGGTTACATGTTCCTGATAGTGACCTCTGCTGCATATGTAAGTTCCTTCAGAATCCTTGGGTAAAAAATACCATCTGGTCTTGGTCACTTATACTACTTAGTTTGTCAATCTGCTCTAGACCTTTCCTAGTGCCTCATCAATTTGTGACAGTTCTTCAGATTCATCACATAAAAAGAAGAGTTCCAGTGTAGATATCTCCTCATGCTCTGTAGTGAAGACTAGTGCAAAGACTCCATTTAGCTTCTCTGCAATGGCTTTATCTTCCTTGAGTGCCCCTTTTGCCCCTTAATAGTTTAATAGCCTGGCTAACTATCTACCAGGATGCCTGCTTCTGATGTGTGTGGTTTTTTAAAAAAATATGATTAGATTTTTCATCTTTAGCAAGTTGCTCCCCAAATTCCCTCTTGACCCGCCTTATTGTAGTTTTCCACTTATCGGTTTCCTCATTCAGAATTGCTTCCCTTTTTTTCCAGAGATGTTGCTTTGGCTCTGGTAGCCTCCTTTACTTTGCTTATTTACATAACTGCAGCCCTTATTTTAGAACCCCACTGATCCCTTACTCTTGATATCTGGATCTAGCAACTCTATTCTTGTCCTCCTTGATCTCTCTGCTGTCTTCGACACTGTTGACCACTCGCTCCTGCTTGAATCGCTTCACTCCCTTGGATTCCAGGACTCTGTCCTCAACTCGTTCTCCTCCTACCTTTCTTACCGCTCCTTCAATGTATTTCTTCCTAACTCCTCCCCCTCCTCCTCCCTACCCCTCTCGGTCTGGGTTCCCCAAGGTTCTGTCCTTGGCCCTCTCCTCTTCTCTATCTACACCCAATCCCTAGGCAAACTCATTGCCTCCCATGGTTTCCAGTACCACCTATACGCTGACGATACTCAACTCTGTCTCTCCACTCCTTCCCTTTCCCCCTCTGTTCAAGCTCGTCTCACCAACTGTCTCTCTGATATCTCCGCCTGGATGTCTCAACGCCAACTCAAACTGAACATGGCGAAAACTGAACTCCTTATCTTCCCTCCCAATCCTTCCTCTTCCCTGTCAATTGCCATTGACGGGGTCTCCGTCCTCCCTGTCCCCCAAGCCCGTAGCTTTGGCTTCATTTTCGACTCGCACCTTACCTTCAAACCCTACATTGACTCTGTTGCCAAATTCTGCCTCTTCTCCCTCCACAACACTGCTAAGATCCGCCCTTTTCTGTCTGTCTCCTCTGCCAAAACTCTCATCCATGCCCTAGTCATCTCACGCCTCAACTTCTGTAACCTCCTCCTTGCTGGCCTTCCCCACTCTCACCTTTCTTCCCTCATCTCTGTTCAGAACTCTGCTGCCAGGATCATCCACTTTGCCTGTCACTTTGACCATGTGCAGCCTCTCCTCTCCTCTCTCCACTGGCTCCCTCTTCCTGAGCGTATTCTGCACAAGCTCCTTGTCCTCACTTACAAAGCGTTTCACAACCTCGCTCCCCTCTCTCTCTGCCCTGATCTCCCTCCAAACCCCTGTTCGAGCACTCCGGTCCTTTTCCATCCCTTCCCTCACCCTCCCACGCCTCCCCTGCTCCCCCAACCACCTTTGTCCCTTCTCTCTTGCTGCCCCGCATGCCTGGATCTCCCTCCCTGCCCTCGTCTGCCTTGCCCCCACCCTCCACACCTTCAAGTCCCGCCTCAAAACCCACCTCTTCTGCTCCGCCCTTCCTAACTCCTGCTAATCATCCCCACCCAGGATTATCCCCCACCTGTTATCTGTAAACTCCCAATTTACTGTAACCAAGCCAAGAAAGTGTACCTGAGTTCTCGCATTCTCATGAATGTCGCATCCCTTGTCTCTCCCTCTGTTCCCCCTTCCCTGTCTCCCCTCCACCTGTCTTTGGATTGTAAACTCTCGGGCAGAGACCGTGTCTATCTTATTTTTTGTAAAGCACCAGGTACATTGCTTGCGCTATATAAATGCTTATAATAATAATAAGAATAATTCATAATTAATAACAACTAGAATCTCTATGCCCCTGCAATAGCCTCTATAGATTGTTAGACTGATCTGTGTTGGGTGATCCTTGATAGAAATGTCTAGCCACCGCCTGAGGCTGTGAGAGCACTTCATCGCCCCAACCCAACATGTGGAAGGAGGCCCTGGGGCAGCACATTGCTCTGGAGTTGCCCCCATGACGTGCTCCATATTTCTGGTGATGACGCTGTGTGGAGCAGCCCTGGGGCAAACATCTGGTGGCCCCACAACACACAAGCAGGTGAATCCAGGGCTGATGGGGGCAAAATCTCGTGTGTTAACACTTATTGGTGTATGCTGGTGTAGGGGAGGGACTTTTCCCTCCCAGGGGCCACTTAGAAAACTAGTACAATCTCTGAGAGCCACATAGAAGTTGTTGCCAGGGTGCTAAGGGGTGCTTTCAGGAAGAGGAGGGTCCAGATCATGGATCCATCCTCTGTTCCTGTGTGTGAGCCCTCATCTCTGCTCCCTTCCCTGGAGCTCAGTCTTTCAGTGCTTGGGGGCAGGAACTGGATCCAGGGGCCAGATCCAGGAACTTTGAAAGGTGCCAAATAAAAACTAGCTTTGGGCCGCATTTGGCCCCTGTCTATGCAGTTCTCCTTGCAGGATTGAGGTCTTACAGGTGATTTTTTTCTGGGTCTGACAATAAATCAGGGGACTTTATGGCAGCTGCATAAGTCTTAATGTTTTCCAAGTTTAAAGCACTTGATCTGGAATTTTTAAATTCCGTTTCCAAGTCACTGGTATTGTGGACAATACATTGAAATCCTCAGCTCAGTGTGTGGCAGTGGTCAAAAAAGCATACAGAATGTTAGGAATTGTTTGTAAAGGGACAGAGAATAAAACTGAAAATATGATAATGCCACTATATAAATATATGGTGTGACCGCACCTTGAACATTGTGTGCAGTTCCCATCACGCCCCCTTCTCAAAAAAGATATAGTAGAAATAGAAAATGTACAGAGGAAGGCAACAAAAATGATAATGGGTATGGAACAGCTCCCCTATGAAGAGAGGCTGGATAGGTTGAAGCTCTTTAGCTGAGACTTTGAGAGGGGATATGATAGAGTTTATAAAATCATGAGTGGTGTGGAACAAGTTAAAAGGAAATGGTTTTTAATATTTACGCTCTTAACTAGTACTAGAAATAGGGGGACGCTCTATGAAATTAATGGGTAGCAGATTTAAAACAAATACAAGAAAGTATTTTTTCACTCAATGCACAATTAAGTTGTGGGATTTGTTGCCAGAAGATGTTGGCAAGGCCAGTAGTATAGCTGGTTTTAAGAAAGGGTTGGACACATTTCTGGAGGATCGGTCCATTAGCAGCCATTAGCCAGGTAGGTTTGGGGAATGTAACCTCTTACTGTCGGGAGTTGGGAGTGAACAACGGGGAATGAATCGTCCCATTGTGACCTGTTGGGTAGTTCTTCCAAGTGACTGAGATTGGCCACTGTCAGAGACAGGTGCTGGCCTTCATGGACCATCGATCTGACCCAGTATGGCACTGCTTATGTTCTTATTTCTAAAATTCTAGTTTGAGGTGCAGCATTTCACAAGGGGCATTGCTTTTAATGACTTGAGATATATGTGCTGCTAGAGAACCCTTTACAGGAGGAAAATTTGGTTACAATTCTAACCACTAAGGGGGAAAACAGACATGATGCTAACCACCCTTTAACCACCCTTGGTGGTCATTTATGCATGTTTCAGGGCTGCATGGGGCATCAATGCAGCCCTGCAACATGCATAATTAACCACCAAGGCTGGTTAAAGGGTGGTTAGTGTCATGTCTGTTTTCACCCTAACTGAAAATGGGAAACAATAACAAAAATCAATGATAAGACAGAAGAATTGTATCTCTTTAATGTTTTCCCCCCAACATCTAAAAATAAAAGTCTAATGCTGCAGGGCTGCTTCTGATTTCACGTACCCTGGTTTTATTGTGGTGTCATGTCATGTCATGTCATGTCATGTCATTGCTGGTGCTATTGATGCACACTTGTGAGGGATTAGAATGTGGCCCTGTATGTGTTTTGTAATGTGTGTAATTGTGTAGTGTCTGCATAGCCACGCTAGCTTCCTATCTGTGCATGTGCAGGTGTATATGTTTCCCAGCAACAGTCTGCATCATTCACTTCCAAAACTAGTGTGCATTCATTTTCATAACTTTTTGTTCCACTACAATATTAATGGTACTATCAATGGGAAAGGACAAGAGAAGCATTTTTAATGTTTATCTGACAGTTGCAAATTTCACTTGAGGTTGTTTACTGGGATCTGATTGTTGGCAAAGAGGAGTAGCAGAGGCAGCAAGATGAATGGGATCACAGGAAGAGATGTATTTATGGGCCTTCTGAATACCATCTAGGAGTAATAAAAAGTCCTATCTTACCCCTCCTCTAGCAAGTCTTCAGAAGTTCTAAACGGCAATAAATGAGGGATTGTTTTAATTAACTTCCATCTATTTCAGATTCCCTGATCAAAATGAATCATGTTGCATTTATGTGTCAGTCTATTAAAAATTACAGAGAGCTCTGCATGTGAATTCCTTCTCTCTGCCGCCCCCTCGCCCCCCATGAAACTTTATTTGTGCTGGAGAAACGTGGGGAATGAAGTCTATGCCTTTCTTATGGCCTGCCAGATGGCAACATGCTGGTAACACTTAACTGTCATGGTGACAACCCTTCAGGTATGGGACTGCAGTGAAAGAGGTTTTTATCTAGAGTGAGGATTTTGAATCAATCTAGACATCAAGGGCTTAAATATTCCACTAGAATTCATCTTATTCAGTTCCTGGTCCACTGAGGAGACACTGGGACTGAAAGGACCAGAATGGAAGAGAGGAAAACTGAACAAAAAGAAAAAAGGACAAGATTTTTCAGAATATGGAATGTACAGGCCAGGGTAAATGGGGCTATCGTAGTTTCAGGTCACCCCCCCCCCTTTCATTTTGGGGCTGCTCCATGGCCCCTACTCTACTCCTAATTGGGTGGTTGCAAGTCCAGCACTATGCCTGATCCATAGTATAAGTGAATCTTTACAGGTGCTCTCCAAGGAGACATGGCTTCAGTGCTCAAGCTTTAAAGACTCATGGAATTCTTTGGTTTGATCCCCTGTATGCTGGCTTGATATAGACAATCCTCTAAACCTGGCTGAGTTGTGATGGTCTCTCTGTGGCTGCTCATGGGTTGTTGAACTGCCTAGAATAGGGGCAGAGAACCTTTCCCCTCCCACCCCAAGGGCCGCTTTGAAAATTAGTACAAGCTCCACAGGCTGCATAGGAGGTGGGGGGAACCCATGGGGTGTGCTCAAGATGGGAGAAGGCAGGGGGGCATCCAGATTAGTGCTAAAACAAACAGTAGATTCTGTGTTTGCAAATATTATTTCCGTTTTCTTGTAACACTGAATATTTGACTGAATATTTGCACCAAAACAAATATTCGTGTATTCATTCACCACCCTGTTTTCCAGTTGGTTTTGCCCCCAATATTATTTATTTGGATATTCAGTATCCTAAATGAAATGGCTGAAAACCAAACACACAAAAATACAACCAAACCCCTCCCCAAAACAAATATTTAACAGAGCAGATGCAAATGCTGTTTTGTACATGCTTTGTTGGGTCCAAATTGAAGTGGGCTAATTCAATGAACACAGCATTCATCACAGGGACCCATTTCAACTCCAGTCCAGCTCATGGACCTATGCCATGGATCCATCCCCTGTCCTCAAGTGCATCCCTCCTCTCTGCTCTCTTCCCCTGAGCTCACTCTTTCAGCGCCTGAGGATAAGCACTGGATTCATGGGCAGATCCAGGAGTTGGAAAGGGGCAAAATAAAAACCAGCTGTAGGTCTGAGTTGGCCCAAAGGCTGGAGATTCACCACCTCTAGCCTAAAATCTCATCTGCACTATTTGTATATTTTGTAGCATAGATTGTAGAAGGAAATCTAGTCGTCTTGATAGAAGGTGTCAGATAATTGTGAGCAGGAAGTTCTAGTGGTATTGCTCCATTTTGGCTTATAGGAGACGTGCAAGACATGGCAACCCTAGTGGTAAAGTACTCCTGGCTGTCAAGAATTTCTGCTTTATTTCTAGTCTGCTGTGGAGTGGCATTGCTTCCAATGCACTCCTCCTCCTCATTAACTGCCCCAGTCATGCACCAGGACTTTAATCTGGTTCCCCCAAAGCCTAATTATTAGGGGTGGGAATATCGGTATTGGATAAATCCGAAACACCCGATAATCAGGTGTATCGGATTAATCCGATAATCCGATATTTACTGTTATCGGCATACCGGATTTTTAACATTGGCCGCTTTACCATTTTTTTTACATTGCGGCCATTGAACTCAATGGCCGCAATGTAAAAAACCCAGTAAAACGGCCAGTGTTAACAATCTGGCATGCCGATACTGGTAAATCCGATACTGGGGAGAACTGATACCGGTAAATCCGGTATCCTCCCCGTTGTCCCCTCCCTACTAATGATTGTCATCCACAGTTACTGTGCTGAGAGCGTCCTCCCCTGGCTGGAACTGCAGCTTTAGATCCCCTTTATACTACCCTAATCTTTTTGCATAGCACAGGGATGGGGAACCTCAGACCCAGTGGCTAAATGCAGCCCCAGCTAGTTTTTATGTGGCCCCTTTCCAGTTCTTGAATCTGACCTGTGGATCCAGTTCCTACCTCCAAGAATGGAAAAACTGAACTCTAGGTAAGGGAGTAGAGATGAGGACATGCACCCAAGGATAGACACAGATAGGATAGGATCTATGACACAGATACATGATCTGGACTGTTTTCTTTCTGAGTGCCCCTCTTAAGCACCCCTGCCCCTAACTGTTATGTGGCTCTTCAGAGTTCATACTATTTGTCAGAGTTGCCCTCTGGAGGGAAAAGTTTCCGCATCTTTGTCCTGATGGGGAGTGAGAATTAGTTTCTCTCTAAGAGACTCTTGCTTTCGGGCACTCATTTTGTGCATGTCCATCTTTTCAGACAGTTATTCTGCTTTAATTAGTAAATCAAACTGACCTTGGAATTTCTTTTAAAAAAAAGAAGAAGAAGAAAAGAAAAAGAATGATCCTCAAAAGAAACGTCTCTTATATTTTACAGAGGGCAGGGAGAGAAAGCTTGCAAAATTCACAAAATCCTCAGACTTCCTGAGGTTTGCTCAGCTAACCCCACCTGTGCTCCCACTTGTTCTTTTTCTTTTTGGAATAGTGCCTTCAGTTCTGGTCACCCACCTACCACCTCCAAAAGAACTGAGCAGGAAGAGGTGGGGTTCTGAAACAGAGGTGAAGAAAAGCATTAGGGGCCTGGAAAATCTCTCACTCGAAGACAAATAGAAAAGACGAAGAAGACACATGTAAGAGAGAATCTGCTAAAATAAACAAAATAATGACTGACCTTGAGAAATTCTTGTGGTCAGACAAGAGCATGGTGATGATCTAAGAAAATGAAAGAGGGCTAATTGTAACCTGATAAAAGGACACAATTAACCACAAAATGTGAATGAGGCCAATGAGTTAACAGAAATCTGACTCTTTTCAAATGGTGGGTGGGGGGATGGGGGTGCGCCCACAGTCCACCCATCTCCACGCACGGAGCAACTGGCATTAGAGCCTGTTGCTCCATGTGTGGGTGATGGGGGGAGCACGCACGCACCCCCACCCACCGCGGGCACCGTTCCTCTGGGTGCACACCTGCCACGGTGTTCGCATGGGCGTCCCCCACACTGCACATGTGGGTGGGGGTGGTGAGTGCACATGTGAAAAGGCCCCAAAATAGTTTGGACAGCATAACCAGACAGTGTCCTGAATTAAATGGTACATATGTATTTATTTTTTTAATCAGTCAATTAAAAGAGTTTTTGAAATGTTTCTTTTTCCACAGGCACAAGGCATCACCTAACTATTAAGATTTAGGAAAAGACTTTCCCTGCAGGCAAGTTATTTCCATAGCTACCTTCTACTGGGGTGTTTGCAATTTCCTCTTAGGCAGCTGATTCCAATCATTTTTGGAATGCTGGACTACAGAATGGCATGTGTCTATGCCAGCATGGCAATTCCTATGCAATAGGTGGGGACAATCTGCTGAGGCCATTTCCCCCTGATGTGCATCAAGGAAGGAAGACAGGATCATGCCCCAATCATTGGACCAAAGAGTTGAACTAGAAATTAATATTATTATTATAAGCATTTATATAGCGCCAGCGATGTTCCTGGCGCTTTGCAAAAAAATAAGATAGACACAGTCCCTGCCCGAGAGCTTACAATCTAAAGACGGGGGGAGGGGAGACAGGGAAGGGGGAACAGAGGGAGAGACAAGGGATGCGACATTCATGAGGATGCGAGAACTCGGGTACACTTTCTTGGCTTGGTTACAGTAAATTGGGTGTTTACAGATAACAGGTGGGGGATAGTTCTGGGTGAGGATCATAGTCCTGGGTGGGGAT
Organism: Sphenodon punctatus; assembly: GCA_003113815.1. NCBI lineage: Eukaryota > Metazoa > Chordata > Lepidosauria > Sphenodontia > Sphenodontidae > Sphenodon > Sphenodon punctatus. The sequence continues at coordinate 293,991 of QEPC01003965.1, forward strand.
GTAGGAGGGGGCAAAGCCAAACTGTCTGAAAGGAATGCATGTGGGCAGGACTGTGGGAGCTGCCCCATGAGACGTTCCTTTGTATAATTTTTGTTCCCAGGTCTTCAGACAGCCTTGGAAACTGGATCTCTGCTTTAATCAATCAAAGGGCTCTTTTCTCCTTCTCTTTGTTCACCATGTTTTCCCCATTGCCACCAATGGGAAAATGCAGGGAACATGGGTCCCCCCCCTGCTATATCTTTGGGTGTGAGCTGGTAGGTATTCTTTAAAACAAGCAACAGTATTCCCTATGGGAGAAGCAAGATGTCCCGCTTTTGGTATTAAGGCATTACCTGGGTAAAACTCCCAGTCTAGGTTCTGTTGGTATATGCTCTTATCATCTCCACACAGGAAATTGACCACACACAAAGATGTTTTAAGAAGTAGAGAAGTAATTTATTAAAATACAAGACAAAGGCCCTTTTCAAACAGGCTGCGGTGCGGAGGGCAATGAGCGGACGCTGCGGTGCATGTGCAGTGTGGGGGCAGCAGTTACACGGACACACACCCATCTCCACACACGGAACAACCGCTGTTGTCGCCAGTGGTCACACAGGCAGGCGCCCCCCCCCCCCCGCCCCCAATGCCCACACAGAGGATCTGCATGGGCATGGAGGGAGTGGGTGGTGTCTCCTGTGAAAAGGGCCAAAGAGAAAAGGATAGCTGATATAAAATGTAGATTAGATATGAATGAAAACGCATTAGAAACCAATAGAGTTACTTTCCCCAATAGTGATTCTGCTAGAGACGAAGTGGTCCTCAGGCAAAGTCTCTGAGGTGATGAGCTGCACAGCTAGAAATCTGGCAAATTGGGTCAACTTATATAGCCCCCTTCATTACCAGAATAACTAATATGGTGACACCACAATTATTCATTAAGCTTAGCAATTTTTATTATAATTTTAGCTAAATATGGTGACATCCTGTGACATCCAATCAGACCTTTTATCTCACTTCCCATTTTTTCTCTGACCTGCCAATCTGACCTTCTTCTCCATTCCTCTCTCTCCAACTGAGGACAAGGTCACATTAGCCTTAGACCTGGTAACGCCTATTCCTTATTCCTCTTTTCTGTTACCCTGATTTTATTCATGTCAAACAGGCAACCAGCATTTAGCCATTAACTAAATAAAATATTTCACTTTCTAGGCAAATAAAGAAGAGCTGAGTTTTGGAGGGCCCCACAATGAAATGTGGTGAGGAGGGGGATTTGGCACCTAACTAGGGAGATTTACTACCTGTTAATTAGGAGTGTTTCTAATAGGGAAAAAAAAATTGCAAGTATTTCCAAGGGTCCAAGGAGTGGTCTCTAGTGTTTTGGCTGCTCCTTGGACAATACTTACAGAGTTATGAGGGGAGGCATCAGAAGGGTGGGTGCTTAGGGGAGCGTGGGAGGGGAGCCGGCATGAGTTATTTACCTTCCGGAGGGGCCCCACACCGATGCATGGCCTCTTCTTGGCTGGTAACTTAATCAAAACCCAACTAAACATGCTTAGAAAGGGCTTGAATGGCGCATTCTGAGCATGCTTACTCCCTTTCAAAGATGATGTTGGCATGCTGACAGTGCCAGCGCCATCTTTGAAAATGGCCGAGCATGCTCAGAAAGGGCCACTCAAGTCCTTTCTGAGCATGCTTAGTTGTTGTTTGTTTTTTTTACTTTCAAAGTTACCAGCCTTTCTCTTGGGTTCAATGATCAAGGCTGGCCCTTTTCATTGCACAAGATCATCACCATCTCCAGGCTGGCAGCCTGTTGCGTATGGCACAGAAAGATCTATGTGACTCTTGGAGTTTCTCAGGGCATCATGGATCCCCAATGTCCTGGGAGACTCCCAAGAGCAGTTGGACCCCTTCGTACTCCCCACAAAAGGCTTGACTGGGGCCACTTCTAGAACTCCTACTTCTGCCAATCAGCTGTTTGGCGGGGTGGGGAAAGAGGCAAAATTCTTTCATCCAGAACAGCAAAATACCAAGGGCCAGATCCAGTTGATAAGGGAGGAGTTTAGCCCTTTATTGTTCCTTCCTTGAATACAAGAAAATGAGACACAAATTTAGCATGTCTGGCTGTGCAGAGAGCCCAGCTGCTATAAAAATGTCTGCTGTGGGAGAGAGCAAGAGCAAGAGTTTCTGTTTCATTAGTGCTAGTAACGGAAGACCCCAGAGAGAGACATCGGTGGATTCCATGCATCACTGCCTGGTAACTCCACTTCACCGTTTGTCAATTACCAGGACTAATTTCGATTCAGTGTTCGGTTTAGGTTAATTACAGTCAGGTTCCTTTCAACAGTTAGGCTAATTACAGCTGGATGTTCCCTGTGGTCACCCACTCCCCAAGGTGGGGAGGAGGGGTCTCTTGCAGGCTCTGTTTGCTGCTTGCATTGTCTAATTCCAGGCAGGGCTGAAGCAAGGTGAACCACCTCCTTTCTGTGACCAAGGAGTCGGTGCATATGTCCTGCAGCTTGTAAAACAAGTTTAGATCTTTCTGGAAACCTGAACTCTTTGGAGAACCATCCTCCATGTAGTGTGTACAAACAGCAAAGCCACTGATATTATGGTACCTAGAAATGAAAAGAAGAGTCTCTGCTTTCATTTAAAATCTAGTCTTTGGCCATTTTCATAGAACACAAACTGGCCACTAGCGTTAAAGTTTCACTGATTTATCCTAAGAGCTATGGGTTCTCTGCTGCCATGCATCCCCTCTTTCATAGCTGACCTTTGGGGCCTGTATAAACCTCATCCTCTCTCTCTCTCTCTCTCTCTCTCTCTCTCCAGGCATACAGATCATTCCATGCTGCCTTCTAGATTAGCCTACAAGTGAGTTGGCTTCTCTTCTGAGGAGCCAGAGTGATCTCTGGCTGCAAAGTCAGAGTTTCCTCAGCTATTGCTAGATATTCACTGCTTGATGTCCTACAGTCATTGCACAAGAAGCTGGTGATGCTACTTCATTATCAGTTAGTGACAATTGTACTGACCTCAAGTTTCAAAACTATCCCCATTACAACAGCAGCCCCTGGCTCATCTTCTTGTGGTAGCTTAGGTACCAGCCAAGTACACTAAGGTCCTATCACAGTCACCCAGATTCATCCAGATGCTTCCAAGGATTGACATAAGATCTTGCAGTAGTCTTACGTGCCACAGCGTGCTTTTCTGTTTCCAGAAGTCATTGTGTAGCCAGGTATGCCTGTTCAAGATTAGAGGGGTACTAGAGCACCCTGGGGAATCAGTAGAATCTCTCGCTCACAGTGGTCCACTGTTTAGTTTGTCCACAATCCCTAGATTGGGTCTGATCCTGTCCATGGTAAGTCACCATGTCTGTCTGTTCAGGAACAGCACCCATAGTTGGGTAAAGGATCTGACCTCCAATCTCCCCTCTAACAGGGGTTCCCAGCTTCCCGCTGGGATGCCCCTTTGTAAAGTCCTCAAACCCAGTGGATTAATCACTGTTATGCTCCCACCTTGGAGTTCAATGCTGCGTGAATCCTTCTGGATGGCATTTTGTCTGCTGCAGTCCCTGCTGTAGATTGGATCCCTGCCCTGTGCCCAAGGCCAAAGAACTCTATCCTTGTGGGGGCTCTCCCGACAGCTCCTTCCTCATTGGCCTCTCCCACTAGAGTGAAAGCTCTCCTTATAAATGCCAGGAGCCTTAGAGGCCAGACTGCCTGATTAGATACTCTTGTGATCTATTCAGCATAGCACCAGAACTGTGGCACTGAACCAAGCATGATCTTCTGGCTGGTAGGAGAGCCTGCATCTAATCATTGGTGCTGTCCTTAAAGGGTTGGGAGCCACCATCAGGCTCCCTGTTACACATTGCATCTAAAATTCCCATCCTCTTAAGTCCTAAAGAGAAACAGGATTTGAGCTATTTAGTACTTAGGATGCATTCTCACAAAATGAAAAGGCACCAAAATCTGTTTTCCTCAGGAGAATAGATTATTATTATTATTATTTTATTTTATTATTATTATCAAGCATTTATATAGCACCAGCAATGTACCTGCAAGGCGGAGGTGGGCTGGGAGGGAGTTCCAGGCATGGAGGGCAGCTAGGGAGAAGGGACGAAGGTGGTTAGGGGAGCAGGGGAGGCGTGGGAGGGCAAGAGAGGGGACAGAGAAGGAGCGGAGTTCACAGACTGGAGTATGGAGGGAAATTAGCACAGAGAGGTAGGGGGGAGCAAGGTTGTGAAGAGCTTTATAGGTGAAGACTAGGAGCTTGTGCAGGATTCATTCAGGAAGGGGGAGCCGGAGAGGAGAGGAGGGGCTGTACATAGTCGAAGCGATGGGCAGAGTGGATTACCCTGGCAGCAGAGTTTTGGACAGAGATAAGGGGAGAAAGGGGGAGTGGGGGAGGCCAGTGAGAAGGATGTTACAGTAATCGAGGCCTGTCTCTTATACACATCTAGATGTGTATAAGAGACAGGGAGAGGAGGGGCTGTACATAGTCGAAGCGATGGGCAGAGTGGATTACCCTGGCAGCAGAGTTTTGGACAGAGATAAGGGGAGAAAGGGGGAGTGGGGGAGGCCAGTGAGAAGGATGTTACAGTAATCGAGGCGAGAGATGACCAGGGCATGAACAAGGGTTTTGGCAGAGGAGACAGAGAGAAAAGGGCTAATCTTAGCAATGTTATGGAGGGAGAAGCGACAGGATTTGGCAACAGAGTCGCTGTAGGGTTTAAAAGAAAGTGGTGAGTCACAGATGAAGCCTAAGCTACGGGCTTGGGGGACAGGAAGGATGGTGACTCCATTGATGAGGCTCAACAGGGAAGATGAGGGGGAAGATGAGTTGAGTTTTAGCAATGTTGAGTTTGAGTTGCCATTGAGACATCCAGGTAGAGACGTCAGAGAGACAGCTGGTGAGGCGAGCTTGAATAGATGGAGAGAGAGAGAGGGAGGAGAGAGAGAGAGTTGAGTGTCATCAACGTAGAGGTGATATTGGAAACCATGGGAGGCAATGAGTTTGCTTAGGGACAGGGTATAGATAAAGAAGAGGAGAGGGCCAAGGACAAAGCCTTGGGGAACACCAACCGAGAGTGGAAAGGAGGAGGAGGTGGAGTTGGCAAGAGACACATTGAAGGAGTGGTCAGAGAGGTAGGAGGAGAACCAGTCAAGGACGGAGCCACAGAAGCCAAGGGAGTGAAATGAATCCAGCAAGAGTGAGTGGTCAACAGTATCGAAGGCAGCAGGGAGGTCAAGGAAGACAAGAATGGAATAGAGGCGATTAGATTTAACCACAAGAAGATCGTTGGTGATCTTAGCGAGAGCAGTTTCAGTAGGGTGAAGGGGGCAAAAGCCAGATTGGAGGGGATCAAGGGAGAAGTTGGCAGAGAGGAAGCTGAGGCAGCAGAAGTAGAAAACATGTTCAAGATGCTTGGAAGCAAAAGGAAGGAGTGAGACAGAACGGTAGCTAGAAGGGTCAGAGGGGTCAAGAGTGGACTTTTTGAGAATAGGAGAGACAGTGGCGTGCTTGAAGGTGGATGGGAAGGAGCCAGTAGAGAGTGAGAGGTTGATGATATGCAGGAGGGAAGGGGTGACAGTGGAAACAACGGAGGTCAGGAGGTGGGAGGGGATGGGATCAAGGGGGCAAGTGGAAGGGTTGGAGGAGGAGAGCAGGGAGGAGATTTCCTCAAGAGAGGTGGGAGGGAAGGAGGACAGGAGAGAAGGAGGAGGGGGAGGAGGGAGAGGGGAGGGATAGGAAGAGGAGAGGAGTGGGAAGCGATGTCGAGGTGGATCTTGTCTATCTTGGAGGTGAAGAAGGAAGCAAGATCCTGAGCAGAAAGGGAAGAGGGAGGAGGAGGACGGGGAGTTGAGGAGGGAGTCAAAGGTGGAGAACAGGCGGCGAGGGTCCGGAGAACAGGACTCAATGCGGGAGGCATAGTAATTCTGTCTAGCAAGGGAGACAGCAGAAGTAAGAGAGGAGAGACAGAATTTGAAGTGAAGGTCACAAATGACCTGCAAGTGTCAGGTTGCAAGTATCAGGTTGCAAACCAAGGTTTAACAATTGTGCTATTTTTGTCTTGCATGTTTCTCATAATGTGGGAGGTTACACTTCCCATTTTGTTGCTTGCCTCATAGATACCTGACATAGCAGTGCAGCATGATGGGATTGTTAGCTGTGGCAGGGGCAATACTCAAGGCAAAATTGAAAGTGGGGGAAGCAATGTGTGCAAAATCATAATTACCTCCCACAGGAAATTTTAAAAACAGGAGAAGACGCTTTTATGAATGCACCCTTAGATAGATGGCCCTCAGTGAAGCCCAGGGTGTTGTTTGTTTGTTTGTGTTTTGATTTTTACCCCACCCTTCCCTCAAAGACTCAGGACAGCTACAAAAAACTAAAAGATATAGAAACATGAAACATATAAAAATATATTAAAAACATGTAAAAAGCAATTTAAAAAAAACTTAAACCCCACCCACTAACCCTGTCCTTAGCCCCTCCACCCAATCCCACCTTACCCTATCCCAGTCTGTCAAACACCTGGCCAAATAAAAAGGTCTTGTATCTCTTTCAAAAGGCAAGCAGGCTCTTGCTTAGGCAGATCTCCAAGGGTTGTGGAGCGGTCTCCAAGAATGCCACTCTGCGTGCCCTTGTACGGACCTCATGGGCAGTTGGTACTCGGCTGACCTCAGAGGCCACAATGGAAATAATCAAAGAGGCAGTATTTCAGATACCTGGGCCCAAGACATTTAGGGCTTTATAGGTCAAAACCAGCACTTTGAATTGTGTGGAAAGCTCTTGGCAGCCAGTGCAGACCTCCAGAACATTGGTATAATGTGCTCCTAGTGACCCACCCCTGACAGAAGATGGGCCACCACTTTCTGCTCCTATTGCAGCTTCTGAACAGTCATCAAGGGCATGGGCAGCCTCATGTAGGGCACATTGCAGTAGTCTAGCCTTGAGTTTATGAAGGTATGGATGATGGTGGCCACGTCCGAGGTCTGATAAAATGGCAGCATTTCCTCTGCCTTTTCTCGTGCCTTGCTCTACCTTCCCTCCTTCCTTGGGGTTTCATTCTAAGCGAGATAAGGGAGAGTGGGGGGTTCCCTTTCCTCCATCCTGAGGCTTTCATTCTAAGGGAGATAAGGGAAAGGGGGGTTCCCTTTCCTCCTGCCCCAGGCTTACAATCTAATATGTTATGTTAAGAAACACTGAATAAAAGTAAAATTGAACTTTTTTTTACTTATGACTTTTCCATGACTTTTTATCTTTTCCACCATGGCCTAGCTTTTTAGAAAAAATACCGTGACAGAATCTTATCCCTACCCATCGTCATTCTCTGGGTTTTCGTATCTAGGAATGAATGGAACCACTCGAGCAGTTCCACACACCCCAGTCAAGGCAGCGATTCAGTGCACTTTCCCCTTTAAATCCATACTGAAACAATGCCCTGACCTGGTGCTGGGCTGCCAGAGGAGATAGAAAATCTAGGTCTCCTAAGTAGATGGCCATTGTAATCTAGATTAATTATATTCTGCCTCCCTTGAGTCTCCTTATGTCTTTAGTTAGATGCAATATTCCACTTCACTTTGTGCTCTACCTCTTGCTGAACAGGCTGTTAAATAGCCATCCCATTCCATCCAGAAGAATCTGCTTTTCAGTGGTGGGTTAAATGTTTTCTGTGTAGAGAGAATTTGTGATTCGGTGAGATAAAGTCAGTTAAGGGCATGAGGTGCTATTAGATGAAATAGGCACATTCTTTCCAACTGGTTTTATTAGTGAGGCTGAGCTATCATTGCCAAGGTCCAAAACAACTGGGCAAGCATCTGTTGAGCCATTGCCCTACAAGTATAGACATTGGCAAAGAAACCACTTCTTACAGAACCCTGGTTAATTAGGGGCAGGGAAGGAGAGGGACTGGGCAATGCATCAGTGAGGGAGTCAGCACTACACATCACAATGATGACCTGGGGAAAAGGTTGAGTAAGATGCTCATCTGGCCAGCATTGTTGAGGCCAAGTTCCGGAGAGGAAGGTTCCTGTGAGGAATTGGGAGAGAAGAGGGAAGAAAGGGAAAAAATGGAGAATTCCCCCCTCCCCCCATTCCCTCCCAGTTCCCTCCAAATATTTCAGTCAAGTTCAAATCTAATTTGGTGCTTTGTTTGCATTGGTGAGCCAGACTGCTGGGATGCAGATTTACTCTGAATAACTGCAAGTTTAGGATGTGGAGAGAAGTGAGAGAATTTTTTGGAGCGTGCTGAACTTTTGACATAAATCACAGGCCTCATTCCCCACCCCACCCCCGTCTGTTTGGGCAAAATGTAAATATAAGTTGTTTCCTGGTGATCGTCCAGGTGATAGCCTCTTTGGAATTCCACAGAACGGCCATCTGTCCACACATAACAAATGATGGCTATAAAGGAAAGTGATCAGGGTCCTGATAGTGCGAGAGGCATTTGTTTATATTCTTATAATATGTATCTGATTGCATAGAAATTATCACTTAAAATTGACAAATGGAGATCAGAGGGGCTTGGTAGAGACACCAAACTCAGCCAGGGGTGAGCTGTCTGCAAACTTTCTTCACGAAATACTCCCCATGGAACCCAGGTACCAAGGCAGCTGGAATCTGAAGTCGGGGCTCATATGAAATCAGCCACCCCCATATCTCTGAATAGTTGCAAACTGGCACGTAGATCCCTGAGGTCAGCTGGGAGTACTCTCTTTCAAGAGCCAGCAGTGCATCAAGTTTGCACAATAAAAACATGTATAGAGGTATTCTCAGGGTGAAAATAGATGAGACAGTAGTCCAGATTAGCCCCCTCGAGATCCACCTGCCCCTCTGTTAGGTGGCTGTCAGATGTTTGCCTGACACTGACACCCACCCACCCTGCAGCCCCCACACATGGTGTCATCTCGGCGAATGTGGAGCCCACCATGTGGGCAAATGCTGTCTGATGCAGGTGAATGTGCACCACATGGCCGCTTCCCATCTGTTAGGGTGCACAGTCCGCCAGGACCATCGAGTCCCAGGTATAGTGCCTAGAGCAATCTGGGGAGCGACTGTGTCTCAGTGGTGGTGGGGGGCAGAGCACAGCAGGGAGGAATGCCTGCACATCTGTCTGGTTCATTGCATGAAAACTCTGCAGATCCCTGTTGCTTGTGTATAAAATAGAAGGCTACCGCTCCATGTCATAACACCATCCCAGCCCTGCCCAAACTGGAAGATATGGAGGGAAATCCATGAGCAGATTTCCTTAGATCAGGGGTGTGAAACTCGACCCACAGCTGGTTTTATTAGGACCCCTTCCTAGTTCCTGCATCTGCCCCTCGTTTCAGCCTTACTCTTGAATACTAAGGAGTGTGCCAGGGGAAAGGTAGCAGAGAGTAAGGTATGCATGCACCCAGGCATAGTGGCTGCTGGGTCTGTAAGTCAGATCTATGATGTGTATTGTCCTCTGGCCTGCACTGAGCATCCGTGTTCTCATCATATGTTGCATGAGAATTTTGAGTGATATAAATCATTCTCTCTCCATATTTTTTGGTGTGGCCCCCTACAGCAACCTGTGAGGTGAACAAAGGGACCCATTGCCAAGGAGCAGCTTTCACTGCTTCTCAAAGAATAGAAATCTCTAGGTGCTGGGAGGTTGGAACTTCCCCTCCTTCTGACCTTGCATATTGCTGAGGTCCCCCCAAATCAAGCTGAAATGGGCCTTTGCTTCCTGTTATTCTTCTAGAGGGAGCCGCACTGGAGTCTTGAATAACAGAGAATGATATAAGGTAAAGGAACTGAGGCCACTTTCAGACATGCCCCCCTCCCCCCGTGCATATTTGGACTTCGGGGGGATGCACAGACCAAATATGCACAGGGATCGGCCAGTCTGAAAGGCCCCCGCATGGCTTTGCCAGCAAAGCCAGGTGGGATGCAGAGCTTGATTTCCTGCTCTACATCCCGCGTGGCTTTGCGGCAGGCCCCCACATATTTGGGCTGCACATTCATGTCTGAAAGTGGCATGAGTCAGACCAATGGTCCATCTTAGCCCAGTATTGTCATAACCTGACACGGCAGCAAGGTTTCAAATCCAGCTCTCCAGGGTCTCTAGCAGAGGAGTGCTCCCTGAATGCCACCCAGGCATGCTACCCCAGATCCTCAGCAGAGGCCTCACCCAGGTATGTTACTAGAGATCCTGAATCGGAGATACCAGGAATTGAACTTGGGACCTTGCCGGCACCCCCCCCAATGAGACAGGACACATCATAAATAAGTTTAAACGGCCACACTCTTTATTCGAATGAAAATTAAACTTCGGATTAGAATCGGTGGGAGCAATTACTCATGTGATTTGGGTCCAGAACTTCACTTAAACAATAACTCAAACTCAGGGATTTGCCAGATATTCCATCGTGTACTAATCCCTATTAACTGCCCAAACGTCTCCCCGTCCCTTACGATGGGCTGTTGGGAGGGGGACAAGGCCCCTTCCAAGCCGGAGGAAGGAGGATACTGCCCCCGAGCTGGGGACAGTACGTGTCCCTACTGCCCTCGCAGTCACTTCTCCCAGGGGGTTGACTCCACTGCTTGCCATACCCTGCAATTGCGGCTGGTGTCGCCCCCCATGCCCCACCCCATCTCTTACGGAGATGCCCCATTCTAATTTCATCCTATGCTAACACTGGTGCTGGACCCCTGCAGAGTGTGACAAGTGTAACAAGCAGCCAGTACAAGGTGTACACAACCTACAGGGATCGTTACCAATTAAACCAAATAGCCCCAACACTATGAGGAAGGCGAAAAAATGGGCAACAATGGACCAATTGTGTTGACCTCCCAAAAATGCCTTCCTGGCTCTACTAAGCAACCAATTTACCACAGTGTTGATTGGGAGGGTGCTGCTCCATCTGCCGCCACCTCCCGACTGAGGAGGCGAGCGATGATCAACATCCAGTACTGCCCTCCCCGGGGCGGTGCTCCAATCAGATGGCGTGCTCTTTGCGCCCAACCCGGCCAGGGTTGCCTAGCAACCCTGGCTGGATAACATACAGCTCCTGCAGCCACTTGGTTTCCCTTACCCTGCGGGCAGTACCACTGCGCCCGCAGGGAAAAAAGAGGGGGGGGAGGTAAAACCCCTCTCTAGCTACCCCATCCTGCCCCATTTTAATACTGGGGAGGGGGCGCGGCAAAGTGGCCATCACAGCCACAAGGGCTGCGAAGGGGCAATTATATACAGGGGTGTATTGGGGAACTGACCCGGAGCGATCCCAGGGGCCGGCTCCGCCCCTCCATCAATCAGGCGACACAGCCCCAGCTGCCTGCGCTGCGCTCTCAGCCACGGGGGCAGAAGTACGGAGAGCACAGCTGCAGCCAGAGGGCTGGCTCCCTCCTCACTTCACACTCTGTAACTCTCCACTCGTGCTGGGGGCTGCTTGCTCTCGCTGCTGCTGCCGCCTCAAGAAGTCTGGGAATCCCTGGCCTCGAGGTAAGAGAGAGGTGTTTTCAAGATGTTCATGGTGCTTAAAGTGATTTGAAATGATTGGTGGCACTTCCAAAGTGCTTTCAAGTTTTTGGGGTGCATCCATGACACTTAATGTATTTTTAAATTGCTTTTGCATTGGTGTGTTGTGTCAGTATTGCAGAATACAGGAGAATATTTCATATATAATCATATCATTTTATGCCCTTACTGATTAACAAAAGATTAATCACCCGCACCTTTACCTTTTGGGAGAGTTATGTTATCACATGGGGTTCAAGCACAGTGGGGTTAGGACGCTATACATGACTGCCTTGTGGCACAATCCCAAGAATAATCACCCAGTTGGGGTTCAATTTGGGATTGGAGGGGACGTGGCTAGGATTGGATGGGGCATCAAGAGCTCCTGCATTTCTCAATTTAGCACTACACCACTGATTGTATATGCAAAGCATGCACTCTACCAACTGAGCCACAGCCCACCCTTCTACTGCTACTGGCTGACAGTTCTCTCTGCCCAGGTCTAAACCTGTTAGTCTGGTTTCGACAATCCTCAAAGACAGATTGGGAGGGGCTCCCCTCCCTCTGGACAAAAGAGTCAATAACAAGCCAGACTGATGTAGCACTCTGTGATGGGCCAGGAGCTGTCCTGGCCAGGAAACCCAAGAGAAACCATTCACCGGGAGTGATGCGCTTCAGGGAGATAACTCCACCCCTGGATGATGATGCATGTGTCCTGGACGTTGGTGCATCAGACAGAACAGTCGCACAGGTCAGGGCAGCGAACTACAAGCTCCAGGGGGCTCTGTGTGGCAGGGCAACGTCGCCGGTGATGTCAGCAGGGAGCGCCTGGTCAGGGAGGGCTTCTCACAGCTGGTGCGGACATTCTGGGGCAGTGCAGACAGAAACGACCCGCCCTTTACAAGACCCTAAGAACCTAGAGAAGGCCGCGGAGGCACCTGTCCTGTGAAGTAACCAGGGAAGGGGATCCCGGCATGGATACCCTTGGGTGAGGGAACTCAGGCTCTGGACAGACAAGGGCTGAAAGGGGGGGAGAGGCCTAAGAAAGGGAGGAGGGAGGATACACTTCCCCTCCCTGCACACCTCCCCACAGAGTAAAAGACGACCCTGCTCACAAGACCCCTGGCAGGGTGCCAAAGGGGGCCGAGCGAGGATTGTGACACATCCCTTGAATATCCTAGATTTAACCCCGACACCTCTTGGGGTTGGGATCATTTATATTCTCCTTAAACCCTCCTAGACTCCTTTCCCTCCCATACAGGTGCACAAATGCACAAGACCACTGTTCTGTACAACAGCTCTTTATCAAAAAGACCACTGCTTCTAGACAGCGCTTTATTAAAAAGACCATTGCTCTAGAACAGTTCCTTTTTATTTATTTATTTATTAGATTTCTTGGCCGCCCCCTCCTGCTACAGCAGCTTAGGGTGGCTCACAGCATATTAAAACCATAAAAATGTATACAAACCTAAATAACAGCATCAATAAATAAATAAAATACAAATAGCAATATAAAATTTACAATAAAATACCCACAATGGTGCTAACTCCCATCCCCCACCCCCCGCCTCCCCCACCAACACCCATCTTCCTCGCCAAAAGCCTGGCGGAACAGTCAGGGCTTACACTGTCTACAGAAATAGGGAAGATCCAGGGCCAAGCGGACCTCCTTCAGGAGGGAGTTCAACAGCCTCGGTGCGACCACAGGGAATACCCTCCTCATTGCTGCCACCTGAGCTACTCAGGGAACCCCAAGGAGGGTGCTCCCAGTCGACTGCAGGGGCCGGTCCAGAACACAGGGGGTAAGGCGGCCTTGCAGATAGGCAGGGCCCAGGCTGTAGGGGACTTTGTAGGTAAAAACCAACACCTTGAATTGGGCCCGGAAGAGTGTAGGCAGTAGGGGCGGGAAACCGGTAAAATCCGGTATCCGATAATGCCGGTACCGGGCATACCGGCACTATCGGATTCGACCCGGTAATCCGGTCCGGGGTACCGGATTCCGGGTACCGGATTTTTTACATTGCAGCCATTTAAATATGGCTGCAATGTAAAAACTTAAACCCCCAAGTTTAAAAAAAAAACAAAACCTCCCCGAGTCCAGGCTGCGCGGGTGGAAGGGGGGACACCCCCCACCCACCCTGCCCAGCCTGGATTTTTGTTTAAAAACAGACTGAGAGGCGAGCCCACCCCCCAGCCCCAGCAGCTGCGGCGTCCCCGCAGCCGCCGGTAAGTATGACCCGATCCCTGGGGGTGTGTGTTTAACACCCCCCCCACACCCCCCAGGGATCACCCCTACTAAAGTGCATAGCTTGCGCTTACCTTGCGGAGCTCCGGGTCCGCCGGCGGCGGGCGGTCCGGCGGCCTCAGCGCCGGCTGTGGCTGCCGGCGTCAGAGACGCTCTAGG